>CM054149.1:49934842-49939842 GCA_028751875.1 Rapana venosa | reverse complement strand
GCGGCAGGTGATGACGGCATAACAACTGAAGCCATCCTTGCATGCGGAGAAACGGGAGTTAAGTGGCTCACCATCATCTTCCAGAAAGCATGGGAAGAGAGGAAAGTACCAATGGACTGGCAAAATGCAATAGTGGTGCCAATTTGGAAGAAGAAGGGCAGCAAGAGAGACTGCAGCACCTACAGAGGCATTTCACTTCTCAGCCATGTAGGGAAAATGTATGCAAAGATTCTGGAACAGCGCACAAGAGCCAAAGCAGAACCCTACTGAGCAATGCCCAGTTTGGCTTTCGGAAAGGAAGAGGGTGCACAGATGCCATTTTCGCACTCCGACAGCTGTGTGAAAGAGCCATCGAATACAACCAAGACCTGCATACAGTATTCGTTGATCAAGAAAAAGCTTTCGACCGGTCAACAGAGACAAGCTCTGGAAGATCCTGGAGCAGTACGACGTGAAGGGCAGTTGCTTGATAACATCAGAGCAATCTATGCCAACAGTATGAGCGCAGTCCGAACAGCCAGTGGAACATCCGACTGGTTCCCGTTACATCAGGGGTCAGGCAAGGCTGCGTACTCTCTCCCCTTCTCTTCGTGATCTACATGGACCAGATCACAAAGGAAGCCAACCCAGATCTTGAGGCCCTGAACGAACTATTATTTGCTGACGACCAGTCCCTGATGAATCAGGACAAAGCAGCTCTTCAAGTTCACACAGACCAACTCAACACAAGCTGCGAGAGGTATGACATGAAGATCAGTATCACCAAAACAGAAGTTATGTCTGTCAGCAGAAATCCAGGAAAGCTGGACATCAACATCAACGGCACCCAGCTGAAACAGACCAAAGAATTTAAATACCTTGGCAGCCTGTTCACTGAAGATGGAAAATTGGACAGAGAGATAGAAACAAGACGCCAGAAAGCGAACGCAGTCAGTTACCAACTCGCCCCCCTTCTAAAACATTTCAGCATCCCAATGAGCACCAAGGCAAAACCCATCAACGCCATCTTCGTTCCAACACTCACATACCAGTGTCAGACATGGACCCTAACAAAAGCCTTAGAGAGAAAATTGGTCACATGTGAAATGTGCTGCCTGAGAAAAGCTGTCAACAAGACCAGACGCGACAAGATCAAGAATGAGGTGATCAGAGACAAGGTCGGACTAACACCAATTCTCCACCATATCGAACAACAAAGGATCAGGTGGTTTGGTCACCTCACTAGAATGCCGCCCAACCAACCAGCCATACGGGCATATACCACCAAATACAATGGCTGGAAAGCCAGAGGTAGACCAAGGAGACGATGGAGCGACTCCGTGGCTGACACCCTGCGAGCCCATGACCTGTCACTACATCAAGCCTCCCGCCTTGCTGCAGACAGACATCTGTGTCTCCCCGCGACGCCGAAGGGCACCAGTGGAAGATGAAAGAAAGAAAAAGAAGAAGATCACTCCTCATCTTTTCTCAGAAGGCATTTCCCCCTTCATTCCATACGCAGTATGCAAAACTACCTTAAAAAAAAAATCCCAAAGATTCCTTAACTATTTTCTTTTAAGATCCTGGGGAATCGGTGGTCTAGAGGTAAAGCGCCTGCCTAGAAAGCGAAAAGTCTGGGTCGGAAGTGTGCAGTGGTTCGAATCCCGATTGCGCCCGAAACTTTTTCCCCGTCCATTAGACCATGAGTGGTGGTCTGGGTGCTAGTCTTTCGGATGAGACGATAAATCGAGGTCCCGTGTGTTACACATAATTATTTAGCGCACGTAAAAGAGCACACGGCAACAAGAGAGTTGTCCCTGACAAAATTCTGTAGAAAAAGCCACTCTGATAGAGAAACAAATACAGTTGCAGACAGGAAAAAGAAAATAAATAAAATAATGGGTGGTGCTACTCTTGTGGCGACGCGCTCTCCCCGAGGAGAGCAGCCCGGATTTCAAGCAGAGAAATCTGCCGTAACTTAAAGTGGTATAAATAAATAAATAAATAAATATTTTCGCAATGGTTAGTCTGGAAGCTCTAGCCGAGAAAGAACCAAACCAAAAGCCATTTCAAAACAAAAAAGCAACCCAAAAGTAAATGGATAAGCAGAAGTCTTATTTAATCCATGCTCTCAACAAAAACAAAAACAAAACAAAGCAAACTACAGAGAGAGTGAGAGTGAGAGTGAGAGAGAGAGAGAGAGAGAGAGAGAGAGAGAGAGAGAGAGAGAGAGAGAGAGAGAGAGAGAGAGAGAGAGAGAGAGAGTTAGTTTTATTTTTTCAGGGGTTACAGAAAAGTATTCACATATTTTTTTCATCTTGTCCTTGCCCTGGTTAGGGACTACCGGAGAAAGCACTCCCTTAAAAAAACCACACACCTAAAACACACACACGCACACACACACACACACACGCACATACACACACACACACACAAGCAAGCAAGCAAGCAACCAACCAAAAAACATATCAACTTATTATTTTAAAAAAAGAGAGATTCAGGTATATTCAACAACAACAAAAACATAATACTTAGCTGACTCAAACATTAATGTTAAAATAATTATATTGATTACAATTAAGTACACTGGATAGAGTGAAACAGATGAGAGAGAGAGAGAGAGAGAGAGAGAGAGAGAGAGAGAGAGAGAGAGAGAGAGAGAGAGAGAGAGAGGAGAGAGAGATCTTTAATTTAACTTCTTTTCACATTACATGATATTATTTATTTATTCTTTTATATCGATGATAATGGAATAAGCACTTATGCGCTTTTTTACATTCAGTCCCCGTGTGTATGCCGTTTTGTCAGATTTGCCATACGTTCCCACCGGCACACAATGGCCTACTTTTACGAAAAGCGGAACAGGATTTAACGTGTGCGCATGATGTTCTGCGTGCGTTCGCACACGGGGCCTCGGCTTATAGTCTCATCCGAAGGACTTTGACATTCAGTTCGATTTTTTTGTCAAACTGCGAAGAAAGGGCGAGGCTGGGAATCGAACCCACAACCTCAAGGTTTACTTGTTGGCAAGCGAACGTCTTAACCATCCTGCCACCTTCCTTCTATGTATATTCTTCCCTGTATTAGACAATGAGAGAGAGAGAGAGAGAGAGAGAGAGAGAGAGAGAGAGAGAGAGAGAGAGAGAGAGAGAGAGAGAGAGAGAGATCTTCTTTAATTTAACGTCTTTTCACATTACATGATATTAGACAATGGGAGAGAGAAAGAGAGAGGAGAGAGAGAGAGAAGAGAGAGAGAGAGAGAGAGAGAGAGAGAGAGAGAGAGAGAGAGAGAGAGAGAGTATTCTTTAATGTGAATTAACACAACTGTTAATAAATAAAAGTAATGAACACAAAATAAGTGCAAAAGTTCAGCGAGAGAGAGCATTTGTTAATGTACATTAGCAACTTTTAATAAGTAAAAAAAAATGTGCAAAAGTTCAAAATAACTAAAAGAAGAAAAAGATAAACTCCTTTATCAATCAGATCAAATAACATGTAATAATATTTTTTAAATATTGAGATCTGAAACAACATCAACTAACAACATAGAAGCAAAACAAAGAAGAGCAAACACGAACCCTTCTCCCCCCCCCCCCTCCCCCCAAAAAAAATCCAACCCCAAACAAACTAGAAAAACCCAAAGAAACAAAAAACAACCAACAAAACTTACAGAGAAACAAACAAACAAAACACAAAACAACAACAAAAACAAAAATAACAACAATAACAATACACAAAAAGGTCAAAATGTACAGAAAAGAGAAAGGGAGATTCTGGGGAAAAGTAGGGAAGAAGTATTATTTATTTATTTATTTATCTATTTGTTTTATTCTTTTATTTCGAGGATAATGGAATAAGCACTCATGTGCTCTTTTATATCCAGTCCACGTGTGTATACAGTTTTGTCAATTTTGTCATCCGTTCCCACCGGCACACAATGGCCTACTCTTCCGAAAAGTGGAACGGTTTTTAATGTGTGCGCAAAATGTCCTGCGTGCGTTCGCACACGGGACCTCAGTATATAGTCTCATCCGAAGGACTTTTAGGGGAGCGTGGAGTCGGCACTGATGTTAACTCCAGAGGAAAAATCCTCTGAAGAAGAATCGAGCGGGGGTCAGCTGATCACAAATGCATCACTCTAACCACCAGGTTAGAGTGACAATGACAAATTCTTTTCTTTCGAGGATAATGAATAAGCACCCATGTGCTTTTTACATCTAGTCCCCGCCCTATTAAAATAAGATAAAGCCCATACCAATACACTCACACAGCATACGGGAAGCCCCCACAAAAGTAAGAGAGACAGCGAGAGAGAGAGAGAGAGAGAGAGAGAGAGAGAGAGAGAGATTCGTAAGGAAGGAATAAAAGAGCAGACGACAGGGAAGATCACCTCACAGTGATCAAGAACTGCGTCACTTTGCCACAACCAGGAAAAAAAAGTCTCTGCCTTTCATTTTGTTCTGTCTCCGCTTAGCCTAAGGTGTTCGACTGTGACAACAGGAGTAAGGTATTTGTTCGTTTGTTAGTTTGTCTGTCTGTCTGTTTGCTTGTTTGTTGTTTTCAAAAACTCAAAATCGGACCATGTTTTAACGTGTGAGCAGGATGTTGCTGCATGCGTTGGCATATATGGGATAGATTTTTGCAAGACATTTTTTTTCGTTGTTTGATTTGTACGGTTTAACATTGTTTAGGTTAAAAAAAAATCTATGTATGCATATATCATTATTTTCTTTTGTTTGATTTGTATAGTCTGTCATTGTTTAGGTTTAAAAAAAAGCTATGTATGCATATATATTATCATTATTATCTTCCTTTTTTTTTATAGATAGATGGCTTGATGAAAAAAAGCAACTGCACTGCTTATTCAATGTACCATCTGAAAATAAAGGTTTGACTTTGACTTTGACTTTTCTTGCTTGTTGTTGCTGCTTGCTTGTTATGAGTATTACGTGTTTTGCTACAACTGCAGTTGTTGTCATTGTTGTTATAATTATTTTGTTTGATTGTTTTATATTGAGGTT
>CM054149.1:49920044-49927544 GCA_028751875.1 Rapana venosa | reverse complement strand
TCATCATCATCATCATCATCATCCTTCTCCTCCTCCTCCTCCTCCTCCTCCTCCTCCTCCTACTACTACTACTACTACTACTACTACTACTCCTACTACTCCTACTCCTACTCCTCCTCCTCCTCTTACTACTACTACTACTACTACTACTACTACTACTACTATCGTTATCATCACTGAATCACTACTACTACTACTACTACTACTACTACTACTACTACTACTACTACTACTACTACTACTACTACTACTACTACTACTACCGTTATCATCACTGTATTTCGCTATTCTTCTCCTCCTCATCACTGTGGTGGTCGTTCTTTGCTGCCCAAACCAGCTGGGATCCAGACCCGTTCGTGCGTCACACCTTCTGGACACTGGTGGTGGGGGGAGCCTTCCTCTCCCTCAACGTCTATGTGGGCAACCAGGCCATGATGCAGCGCTACCTCAGCATGAAGACCGTCACCAAGGCCAGACTGTCAGTACACCCTACTTCCTCCACACCACCCCACAAGCACAACCCCACACACAACCCCACACACAACCCCACACACAACCCTACAAATGACGGTTGTGTGTTGTTAGTGAACGTTTTCGTAATAGAAGTAGTATGTTGTTTGTATGTTTGTCCGTCGTGTTCGACGATGACCTCCAAAACAGCAGAGGAGGCAGCTGCTGTTTCGGAAACTGGGCAGAAATTTGATTATAGTGGAGATGCCTTACCCACAGTACATCCCCACTCTCTCGGCCAAGTGGGCATAAGGACAGTCAGCGTTGGAGATGTTCTCCAAAGACCAACCAGCCCCCAGGGCTGCAGCACATAGGACTGTGCGAGTCAAGCCTCCTAGTCAGAGTCATAGTCGATCACTAAAGACTAAGCTGCAAAGTGGAATTCCATGAGTGGGGAAGCCACTGGTCATACAGCCTCTCACTTTGCTGTTGCCCCCAGCGCCAATGGTTTAATCAAGAACTGTGATAAAGCCCAGGCGCTGACGGCATTATATGTTGTTTGGGGACGGGATAAGCTTAGTGGTCAGAGCACTAGCTTTTCCCCAGCTATGGTTATTTATTATATTTATTTATTATTTTTTTTAATTATTAAAACTTTTATTCTTTTTATATCGAAGATAATGGAATAAGCACTTGTGTGCTTTTTTTTTTACGTCCAGTCCTCGTGTGTATGCGGTTTTGTAAATTGTCATCTGTTCCCACCGGCACACAATGGCCTACTCTTGCGAAAGGCGGAATAGGATTTTAACGTGTGCGCAAGATGTTCTGCGTATCGAGCTTGGTTACCAAGCTTATGGGTGACGGTTTGCGCACCTTTGCTTCAGTACAGTCCCCCAGTTCACCCAGCTGTTAATGGCTACCTGCCCTCTCTAGGGTCAGGGAAGGTAAAGCAGCGAGGGAGAGGAGATGGGCGCCGCCCTCAATATGCTGGCCCCTTGAGAAGTTGAGGTCTCTGACGCCTCGCTCCCCTACGACATTACAGGTTATGGGACACCTTTACCTTTAGGATGGTCCCTCATCCGAAAGACTAGGACCCAGACCATCACTCAAGGTCTAGTGGATGGGGGAAAAGTTTAGGGCCCAGACGGGGATCGAACCACCATACACTTCGAACCCGGACTTTTCGCTTTCTAGGCAGGTGCATTACCTCTAGACCACCGATCCAGAAGGAGGGAGAGAGAGAGAGAGAGGGGGGGGGGCAGAGAGAAAGAGGGGGGGCAGAGAGAGAGAGAGAGAGGGCAGAGAGAGAGAGGCAGAGAAAGAGAGAGAGAGAGAGAGAGAGAGAGAGAGAGAGAGAGAGAGAGAGAGAGAGGGACACACAGACAGACAGATAGACAGACAGATAGACAAATAGACAGACAGATAATTCAAGAGACAAATACAAAACGGAGACAGACAAACAAAAACACCACAAATAAAAGAGACAAACCAACGTACAGATAGACAAGAAAACAGACAGACAGACTGACTGACTGACAGAAAGTCAGTCAGGTAGACAGACAGACAGACGCGCACACACACACACACACACACACACACACACACACACACACACACACACACACACACACACACACACACACACACACACACACACACACACACACACACACACAGAACATCTTGCGCACACGTTAAAATCCGTTCCGGTTTTTTGGAAGAGTAGGCCATAGTGTCCCAGCGGGAACGGATGACAACATTTACAAAAACTGATGCACACGGAGACTGGATGTAAAAAGCACACAAGTGCTCACTTCATTATCCTCGAAATGAAAGAATACAATAACAATAATAAAATAGAATAAACACCACACAGACACAGACACACAGACAAACACACAGACAAACACACATACACACGCGCACACACACGGACTTGAACAACAGCAAGTTAAACTGTTCATTTTTCCCCCCAGGTCCATTCTGCTACACCTGCCCATGTCCAGCCTGTTTCTAGCGTTGGGCGTGTTGACCGGACTGGTCATCTATGCCTACTACTTTGGATGTGACCCCTGGTCACGCCGTTTGATCTCCAAACCTGACCAGGTATGTATTTCAACTGACCAAGAAAAATAAACACCAAACCCCCCAAACAAAACCCTCCAAATATTAATGTTGTTTGGCGAAGATTTTCCCCCGTGCGTGCGTGCGTGCGTGCGTGCGTGCGTGCGTGCGTGCGTGCGTGCGTGCGTGTGTGTGTGTGTGTGTGTGTGTGCGTGCGCGCGCGCGCGTTCGTGCGTGTCTGTCTGTCAGTCTCTGTCTCCCTGTCTCTGAATGTCTCTCTCTCTCTGTGTCTCTATCCCCCCTCATTCTTTTTCTTCCTTCCTTCCTTTCCTTCCTTCCTTTTGTTCTTTTTCTTGTTGTTGTTGTTCTTCTTCTTGTTGTTTTTCATGTTCTTGTTCTTGTTCTTCTTGTTCACCACCACCACCACCACCACCACCACCACCACATCATCATCATCATCATCATCATCATCATCACCATCATCATCATCATGTTGTTGTTATTGTTGTTGTTGTTATTCTTCTTCTTCTGGTTTTTCATGTTCTTGTTCTTCTTGATCACCACCACCATCACCACCACCACCACCACCACCACCACCACCACCATCACCACCACCACCACCACCACCATCATCATCATCATCATCATCATCATCATCATCATCATCATCATCATCATCATCATCATCATCATGTTGTTGTTGTTGTTCTTCTTCTTCTTGTTCTCCTCCCCCTCCTCCTTCTACTTATTTTTCTGTCCGCAAATGTAAGTATGACGACTGTGTCCAAACACACCTCCTGTTCCCCAACACCAAAGTAGAAAATGGACCGTGTCTTCTTCGTCCTTCGGATGAGACTATAAACCGAGGCCCCGTGTGCGAACGCATGCAGAACATCTTGCGCACACGTTAAATCCTGTTTCGCTTTTCGAAAGAGTAGGCCATTGTGTGCCGGTGGGAACAGATGACAAAATTGACAAAACCGCATACATACGGGGACTGGATGTTTAAAAAAAAAAGCAAGCACATGAGTGCTTAGTCCATTGTCCTCGATATATATAAAAAATAAAATAAATAAATTAAAATAAATTAAAATTTTAAAAATTGTCATCTGAGCGCTTTGATTTGTTGCTTTACAAGATTCAGCGCTAAATAAATTCCATACATCATCATCATCATTATTATTATTAATATTATTATTAATATTCTTCTTCTTCTTCTTCTTCTTCTTCTTTGTGTGTGTGTGTGTGTCAGCTGGTTCCTTACTTCGTGATGGACATTCTGGGAGACTTACCGGGGCTGCCAGGCCTCTTTGTGGCCAGTGTCTACAGTGCTTCGCTCAGGTGAGACACGATGATTGGGATGGGGGTTGGGGTGTGAGGGGAAGTGCTGTGATGTGATGTGGGGTGATGTGATATAATGTGAAGATTCAAGATTAAAGATTCAAGATTTTATTTCAAGAACCCCCCGACCCCCACCCCAAGGGGTACATGAAATTTAACAAAAACCACAACTTGCGGATGTGGGCGTGTGAAAAACACTCACAACACAAATTCGCTCCAAAATGAAGAGTACAAATTATGGACATGAAAAATGAAAGAGCATTCCACAGCACAGGAATGTGATGTGATGTAACATAAAATGATGTGACGTAATGTTCTACAATGTAAAACAATGCACTGCGAAGAAATGTGTCGTGATATACTAAAAAGTGATATGATGTAATGATCTGTAATAATTAATGAAATAATGTAATGGGAATATGTAGATGTAATGTCATGCGATGTAATGTTCTGTGAAAAATGTGATGTCATATGAGGTGATGCAGTGTAAAAAAGAAATGTGATGTAATTATGGTAACTTCTGTAATATGAAGTAACTAATGGAATGGAATGTGAATAAGATTTTAGTATGATGTAATATTGTGTGATGTGATGTAATTATAATGTAATGAGACATCATGTCATTGTTATGTGCTGTGATGTAGTATAATGAGATGTAGTGTGATGCAATGTAATGTTCTGTAATATTAAGTAATATAATGTGTGTATTCAAATTCATTTAAAGAGTTTTCACAAGTTGTGATATTAGACGGAGAGAGAGAGAGAGAGAGAGAGAGAGAGAGAGAGAGAGAGAGAGAGAGAGAGAGAGAGAGAGAGGAGAGAGAGAGAGAGAGAGAGAGAGAGAGAGAGAGAGAGAGAGAGAGAGAGAGAGAGAGTGAGTGAGTGAGAGAGAGAGAAGGAGGGTGCGTGAGAGTCAGGGCAGGAGGGTATAGTTGGTAATGCATAGGAGAAGGAATTTCAGGGGATCAATGCATGCGAAAAATTATAAAAAAATCTTTACGCTACTGACCTACTGAAAGTAAACAAAAAGAAAATGCAGTTCTAACAATTCCTAACAAAATCAGTAATTCCAATATGTGTGCGTGTGTGTGTGTGTGTTTGTGTCTGCCTGCCTGCCTGCCTGCCTGCCTGCCTGCCTGCCTGTCCGGGTGTTAGCACGGTGTCTTCAGGAGTGAACTCTCTGGCGGCAGTGATGCTGGAGGATTTCTTCAGACCCTGGGTGAAGGCTGTGGGCAAAGGGAAGGAGAGCGAACGTCTCAAGTCTGCCATCACTGTTGTCTCTGGTAACACCTGTGTGTGTGTGTGTGTGTGTGTGTGTGTGTGTGTGCGTGCGTGTGCGTGTGCGTGCGTGTGCGTGTGTGTGTGTGTGTGAGTGTATGTGTGTGTGAGAGAGAGAGAGAGCGAGTGTGTATGTGTGAGAGCGAGAGAGAGCGAGTGTGTGTGTGTGTGTGTGTGTGTGTGTGTGTGTATGTGTGTGAGAGAGAGAGAGAGAGAGAGAGAGAGAGAGAGAGCGAGTGTGTATGTGAGAAGAGAGAGAGAGAGAGAGAGAGAGAGAGAGCGATTGTGTGTGTGTGTGTGTGATGTGTGTGTGCGTGCGTGTGTGTGTGTGTGTGTGTGTGTGTGTGTGAGAGAGAGAGAGAGCGAGTGCGCGCGCGCGCGTGTGTGTGTGTGTGTGTGTGTGTGTGTGTGTGTGTGTGTGTGTGTGTGTGTGTGTGACGAGAGAGAGCGAGTGTGTGTGTGTGTGTGTGTGTGTGTGTGTGTGGTGTGTGTGTGTGTGTGTGTGTGTGTGTCTGAAGGCTGTGGGGGAAGGGAAGGAGAATGAACGTTTCAAGTCTGTCATCACTTTGTCTGATAACTTCTCTCTCTCTCTCTCCTCTCTCTCTCTCTCTCTCTCTCTCTCTCTCTCTCCTCTCTCTCTCTCTCTCTCTCTCTCTCTCTCTCTCCCTCCCCACCTATGTCCTTTCTCCATCCTCATCCTCCTCATATTCATCCTCACCACAACAACCATCACCCCCCCACTACCACCACCACACCACTACCCATCACCAATACAGCCACTAGCACAACCATTACAGTGGAATTGGTGGTTTAGAAACCGAAAAGTCCGGGTCGGAAGTGTGCGGTGGTTTGAACCCCGTTTGGGCCCAAAACTCCCCCCTCCCCCTCCCACATCCACTTGACCATGAGTGATGGTTTGGGTGCTAGTCTTTCGGATGAGACAATAAAACCGAGGTCCCGTGTGTTACATAAAATTATTTAGCGCACGTTAAAGAACTCACGGCAACAAGAGAGTTGTCCCTGGCAAATTTCTGTAGAAAAAAAAAGAACCATTCTGATAGGGAAACAAATACAGTTACAGACAGGAAAACCAAACCCCCCCCCAAAAAAAAAGGGTGGCGCTGCTCTTGTGGCGACGCGTTCTCCCCCGGGGGGGGGGGGGGGGGGGGGGCAAAGCAACTCGAATTTCACGCAGAGAAATCTGCCGTGACTTGAAAAAAGTGGCATGGAAAGTGTAAAATAAATCCCCACAAAAAGGGAAATAAATCATACTCAAAACGCTTTTCACGCCCTCTTGTTCCCTACCCCCCTATCTTCCTGGTTCCCCCAGCGCTGGTGTTTGGGCTGGCGACCATCGGTCTGGCTTACCTGGCTGGCGTGGTGAGCCAGACTGTGCTGCAGGTGGCCTTCAGCATCTTCGGCATGGTGGGGGGGCCTCTGATGGGGCTGATGGTCCTGGGCATGCTCTTTCCCTGCGTCAACTCCTGGGTAAGCTTCAGACACCTGCCTCTTTGGGGAAAAGAGAAATGCTGCTGCTGCTGTGATGGTGGTAGTGGTGGTGTTGGTTTTGGTGTTGGGTGGGGTGGTTTGGTTGTTTGTTTTGTTCTCTACTTTAGCGTCTTTTCACCCAGAAAAGAAAGTGATAGAAAAGGGGACATTTTTAGCAACGAATTTCCAGAAGGTGGGGGATGCTATTTAGACTGAAAGAAGCCTCTGGGATCCGCAACGGGAGAGTACAGTTTTAAAATAATCATGTAATTTTTTTTAAAAATCCCAAGTCAAATCAAGTCAAGTCAAAGCAATTTAATTATCCTCTGCTTTTTGTTTAAGCAGGGAAGGCTATGACACACACTAAACAATCGGCTACACAACCATCTCCCTCCCTCTCTCTCTCTCTCTCTCCTCTCCTCTCTCTCTCTCTCTCTCTCTCTCTCTCTCCTCTCTCTCTTCTCTCTCCTCTCCTCCTCTCTCTCTCTCTCTCTCTCTCTCTCTGGGGTTAACATCAGTGCCAACTCCACTCTCCCCAAAAGTCCTTCAGATGAGGAGACTATAAACCGAGGTCCCGTGTGCGAACGCACTTCAGATCATCTTGCGCCCATGTTAAAACCCGTCCCGCTTTTCGAAAGAGTAGGTCATTGTGTGCGGGTGTGAACGGATGACAAAAGTTACAAAACTGCATATACACGGGGACTGGATGTAAAAAAAAGCACATGAATGTATATTCCATTATGCTCGAGATATAAGAATAAAATAAAAATAAAATAAAAAATAAAATGAACACATATTACGGAAACAATCCACTACAGAACTCTGCTCTTTCTCTCTTTCTAGGGAGCGGGGTCTGCGCTGCTGTGTAGCCTGGTGGTG
>CM054149.1:49890044-49915044 GCA_028751875.1 Rapana venosa | reverse complement strand
GTTTTCAGTGTCACCACCAGGGAGGATGGCATTATCAATGTGCGACTATAAGACTGGGGTTGCGTGTTAGTGCGTGTGTTTGTTTTTAAAATATTTTTTTATATTCTTTTATATCGAGGATAATGAAATAAGCACTTATGTGCTATTTTATATCCAGTCCCCGTGTGTATGCGGTTTTGTAAATTCTGTCATCTGTTCCCTCCGGCACACAATGGCCTACTCTTACGAAAAGCGGAACAGGATTTAACGTGTGCGCAAGATGTTCTGCGAAGGTTCGCACACGGGACCTCGGTTTATAGTCTCATCCGAAAGACTTTTGGGGAGAGAGGAGTCTGTACTGATGTTAACTCCAGGGGAAAATATCCCCTTGAACGGGAATCGAACCTGGGTCGTCATATTGCCAGCGCAATGTTCTAACCACTAGGCTATCCCGTCCCCCGTCTTGTGCGTGCGTGCGTGCGTGCGTGCGTGTGTGTGTGTATGTGTGTGTGTGTGTGAGAGAGAGAGAGAGAGAGAGAGAGAGAGGAAGAGAGAGAGAGAAAGAGAGAGAAAGAGAGAGAGAGAGAGAGAGAGAGAGAGAGAGAGAGAGAGAGAGAGAGAGAGAGAGAGAGAGAGAGAGAGAGAGAGAGAGAGATTGTGTGAGGGGTGATGGTGGTGGACAGAGTTGGGGACAGATGCGAGAGACAGAAACAGAGACAGATAGTCGGGGCACGTATGTGGATATTGAAATGACATTTAACATGACTTGTGTGACAATGCCTACTACAGATAAGAATTTCAAATACAAAATAAAAATTCCAATCATAATGTTTCAAAAAGACATCAGTGATAGCCTTTTCTTGAATGATGACAAACTAGGCTTCTGTTTTACATAATCAGGAATATGGTTCCATAGTTTACTAACTGAATAAGCCAAGGATGACAGGAACAAAATCTATCCTGCAGCGGGGAATAAATAGAATACTCTTATAGTCTTGTCCACATATTTCTCACAGATAGGTTGGTGTGAGATCAGTCATAATCTTGTACATAAACACATCTATTGAAATGGCATTTCAGATTAAATGGCAAATTATTGACTTTTTGTGATCTTCAGGACAATGACAATGACAATGGCAAATTCTTTTATTTCGAGGATAATGAATAAGCACCCATGTGCTTTTTACATCCAGTCCCCGCCCTTAGGAATATATATGATAATGAAATAAAATAAAGCCCATAGCAATACACTTACACAGTATACGGAAAAAATATATACACAAAACCCCCCAAAAATCACCGAAGAGAGAGAGAGAGAGGAGAGAGAGAGAGAGAGAGAGAGAGAGAGAGAGAGAGAGAGAGAGAGAGAGAGAGAGAGAGAGAGAGAGAGAGAGAGAGAAGTAGTATCAAGTAAGAAAGAAAGCAAAACAGGAAACACAGAAACAACTGAAAAAATAGCAAAGAAACCAAGAGCAAAACAAAAGCGGCAACAACAACAAGGAGAGAGGGGACAACCGAATAGTCCCCCCTCCAAAAAACAACCCCAAACCCAAACCAAAATAGAGCCAAACAAAGCAAAAACCTCCATAATATAAAGGAGAACAAACCATTATCATTTTGGCTAACAGAAATAAAAGTAAAAAATCCTTTGTGCTTTTATGGGAAGCAACAGCAATAGTAAACTACATGAAAAAGATGTCAAAATAAAACATTCACTGAATCTCAAAAACAGTCAACTTACGCAATAGTACTGAAATATTAAATTTGAATAAAGCATTCAACGGGATACTAATTGTAAACACACAATTAAATCTATAAGCAAACAATAAAAGGAGAGGACCAGAGAGAGAGAGAGAGAGAGAGAGGAGAGAGAGAGAGAGAGGGGGGGGGGGCACAATGTTTATGTGATTGTGTTGTTCGTATGCCGGTCGCGCTTTTTGTGTGAGCCAAAATCGATATATTTTAGCTGTTAGAAAGTCATATTGACTTCCTGAAAGGGCAGAATGAACGTCTTTGATGGTGATCACTGTTGTTAGGACTATGAGCAAGTGACTGAAAGATAGATAGTAACCAACATATTTTGGCTTACTTTTTTCAAGTACTGTGATTCAATATGTCATGCTTATTTTAGCTGTCCAGTTATAATGTTTGTAGTTCTTGATACTTTGTGCAATCATCCGTGGCCGTGAAGGGTTGAGAACAGTTGGAGAACAGAAAATTCAACTCGTCTTGTTTTTTGCTTCATTTGTAAATAGCTTAGCATAATTTGTTTGTTCCCTTTCAAATACACAATGTCATCCGTTTTGAAAAATGTGATCACGGATATGTTTCTTTTTCGCTCATTTGACAGACAATAATAGCTGCTGTCTGAGTGTTCGATGATGAAGAAGAAGAGTGAATGTACTTTTCGACTTTGTTCTGTAATATTCAATTACTAATGAAATGAAGCTTACCTGTTTTGTTTGTCCTTTTGAGTATTTTGTATTGTCTTTTGGTATATTATGTGGTCTTCCTTTTTCTATTATCATGTTAACCACGACAAAATAAATATAGACTGAAAATTGCTAAAGCGGTTTATTTTGCTGTCAACTGTCTGTTGCATATTTATTTAACGTACATTTGCTCATCTTGCCTACATTTTATAGACATAAATATTGTTAATGAAAATAAACTTTGGCGCGTTTTGTTTCTGAAAAACCAGAAACACCCTTTTTCTTCAAAATTTTAAGAATTTTTTCACAGCATAATTCAATGAATGTATGCAATGTCAAGTAATCTCCTGTTTTCTGTGCAGGTAAATAGCTGTAAAGAGTATATGTGATATACATATGATATACATATATAAGTACCATGTCAATAGACAGCCATACTCCGACTTCTGAGGATTCTTTATCGCTTAATGGAGAGTAAAGGTAAAGGTGTCTCATAACCTATAAGGTCGTAGGGGAGCGAGGCGTCAGAGACCTCACTTCTCTAGGGCCAGCATATTGAGGGC
Source organism: Rapana venosa (assembly GCA_028751875.1). Lineage (NCBI taxonomy): Eukaryota > Metazoa > Mollusca > Gastropoda > Neogastropoda > Muricidae > Rapana > Rapana venosa. The sequence continues at coordinate 49,912,070 of CM054149.1, read as the reverse complement.
GGCGCCCATCTCCCCTCCCTCGCTGCTTTACCTTTCCTGATCCTAAAGAGGCAGGTACCCATTTACAGCTGGGTGATCTGGGGGGGTCTTCTGAAGCCAAGGCGTGCAAACGGTCACCCATCCACTTGGTAACCACGCTCGATGTTGCTTAACTTTGGCTGGGGGAAAGCGAGTGCTCTGACCACTGAGCTATCCCATCCCCTAATTGAGAGTATGGGCTATTATGTTGAGAGCTTTTCATTTCATGGATGGAGACAATCACCAAATCATATTTTCAAAGCATGACATCATTTTAAAGGAGGCCTTGGCACTTAGCTTACATCGATAACTGGTAAAGTTTTGACCTGAACCAAAACAAATACTTCAGGATAGCATTTATGTAGAATGAACACATTCCCTCCTTACCTCTCTCTCTGCTAAAGGTCCAAGGTTTCCTTTTTTAAAAATTTAATTCTTTTATTTCGAGGATAACGAAATAAGCTCTAGTGTGCTTTTTTTTCTTCCATCCAGTCCCAGTGTGCAAGCAGGTTTTATCAATTTTGTCATCCGCTCCCACCGACACACTATGGCCTACTCTTTCGAAAAGCGGAACGGGTTTTAACGTGTGCGCAAGGTGTTCTGTGTGCGTTCGCACACTGGACCTCGGTTTACGGTCTCATCCTAGGGACTTTTGGGGGCAGTGGAGTCGGCACTGATGTTAACTCCAGAGAAAAAATTCCTCTTGAACAAGATTTGGACCAGGGTCAGCAGATTACGAGCGCATCACTCTAATCACCAGGCTATCCGTCACCAATGGTGAGCTGTTGTGTATGCGACTGTTAACTCGCCATTGAGGTTGCTGCCTTCCGACTTCGGAAATAAAGACACTGTGCGTTTTCGTGGGTTTTTATTCTTAATCAGAAAAACGTGAAATGGAAGGTACTTGTCAGATTGTGAAGGCTCTCACTCTCTCTATATATATATGTATATATACATTCATATATATATATATATATATATACATATATATATATATATATATATATATATGGCAAGGCTCTTTCTATGAAAGCACGAAGAAGATTAAAACAAATTGCAACCAACTACATTTTCGTGCCTCTGTGTGTGTGTGTGTGTGTGTGTGTGTGTGTGTGTGTGTGTGTGTGTGTGTGTGCGCGCTCGCGCGTGCGTATTCTGTTGTGTGTGTATGTGTTTAAGAGAGAGAGGGAGAGAGAGAGAAAGAAAGAGAGAGAAGAGAGAGAGAGAGAGAGAGAGAGAGAGAGAGAGAGAGAGAGAGAGAGAGAGAGAGAGAGAGGGAGAGAGAGAGAGAGAGAGAGAGACAGAGCGTGGATGTGCGTGCCTGCACGCTCTCGGTGTGTAGGTATACATCCACGTACATGTATGTGCTCACACGTCCTCAAGCGAGTGTATGCGCGCACATATAAAGGTAACAGTATCACATAACCTATGCGGTCGTAGGGGAGCGAGGCGTCAGAGACCTCAACTTCTCAAGGGGCCAGCGAATTGAGGGCGGCGCCCATCTCCTCTTCCTCTCTGCTTTACCTTCCCTGACCCTAAAGAGGCAGGTAACCATTTACAGCTGGGTGAAATGGGGGACTGTACTGATGCCAAGGCGCACAAACGGTCACCCATCCAATTGGTAACCACGCTCGATACTGTTTAACCTTAGCTGGGGGAATGCGAGTGCTCTGAAAACTGAGCTATGCCGTCCCCAGTAACACACCGCCTAGAAAATGAGATAGGACACACGCATGTGTTCAAAAAAACAAATTTCAAACCAGTAAATGCAGTTTGCCAGGTAGATTTAACTTGGCGGAGCCCATCCCTCTCAAATTGCATGCTGGGTATGCTTGCGACATCCATGCCACGTACCTGCTGTAGCTGGATTTTTTTCTGTCAATAAAATTTACTGGAATTTTTTTTAAAGCTTATTTTCACGACATTGTGCACACAAGGACTTCGTTGCAGTCTCATTCAAAGGCTTGCAGGAGTGTGTAGTCAGAGTTGATGTTATCTGCAGAGAAAAGTTTTCTCAAAACAGATCTTTCGAAGATGTCTGAAACCCAGGTCCTCACATTAACGTCATATTATTTATTACCAGTCTAGAGGTAACACACGGCCTAAAAAATGAGAAAGGTTGGTTCGAGTCCCGTTTGAGTTTGAGTTTTTCCTCCCATTCAGTAGACCTTGAGTAGCAAAAGTCTGGGTACCAATCTTTTCAAATGAGACGTTAAGCCGAAGTCCCGTGTGCAACACACATTCAGCGCACATTAAAGAACCCGCGGCAACAAGAGAAATGTCCCTGGCAAACTTCTACTTAAAACAAACGCCAAAATAAACCGCCACCAACAGCAAAAAAGAAAAACAAAACAGAACCCAAACACCCCACTCTCATTGGGAAGCAAAATACACATGTAGACAGGAACATTTAAAAAAAGAAAGAAAGAAAGGAAAGAAACCAAAGAATGGGGGAGCGCTTCTCTTGTAGCAACGCTTTCTCCCTAAAGAGACAGACCTCATTTTTCACGCGGAGAAATCTGCCTGAACTCAAAGTGGTATAATTACAATACAGTGCAATGCAATATAATACAACAAATACAACTCTGGTGTTCTGACCATGCGCCACTTGGGTTTCAATGTGGCCTATGTGCGAAGAAACAACAACAACAACTAAAAGAAAACAAAATGATATAAGATACGTTCTGAAAGAAGGCTTTAAAATAATGGCTCCATTACCCTTATGTTTCAAGTAACACCATTTATAGCAAGAACATTCTCTAACTTCAAAATAATATTTTCCCCGAAGCCGGAATGCGGCTACCTAATGGTGGTGGTGGTGGTGATGGTAAGATGGGGGAGGGAACTGGTCACTGACGCAAAATCTCCCATTGGTGAACCTCGGAGGAACGGGTAGTAAAGGTAAAAAGGTAAAGGAATCCCATAACCTATAAGGTCGTAGGGGAGCGAGGTGTCAGAGACCTTACTTCTCTAGGGCCAGCATATTGATGGCGGCGCCCATCTCCTCTCCCTCGCTGCTTTACCTTCCCTGACCCTAAAAGTGCAGGTACCCATTTACAGCTGGGTGAACTGGGGGAACTGTAGTGAAGCCAAGGCGCGAAAACGGTCACCCATCCAACTGGTAACCACGCTCGACGCTGCTTAACTTGGCTGGGGGAAAGCGAGTGCTCCGACCACTGAGCTATCCGGTACACAACTGAAACATTCATCTCCAATGAAACGTCCGGTTTTGCGTTTTGAAAACTTCACATGTTGTAAACAGTTACAGTCTCCAATGCAAACTGGAGGCGGGTTTCTCCTGTGAAGCCTTCTACTGTCCTGTTCTCATCGAGGTTCTTACTTCCTTACAGAACAAAATACACAGAGCAAGTAACAGACAGCGACATGAACGTGTTCTTACTGGAGTGGAAAGCACTGCAGTATAATTATATAGCTTTAGTTGGGTGGGTTTTTTTTTCGTTGTTTCTTGGGGCATGAACTCACTCTGGGCTACTCTCGCCTTGCAAAAATGTACTGTCATTGTGGAATGTTAACATTTTTGGTTTCCTCTCTGGCATAGTAAAAAAAAAAAAAGTCGTGTTCGATACAATTTTTCCATCAAGGACTCCCTTAGTACCGTGGGTTCTTTTAATGTGCTGAATACATAACGCACACTAACGTTGTGACTGAACTGTGAACCGCGCTTTTCTGCACTAAAGGTTTTGTCTCCAATGTCTTCCCCCTCCCCTCTCTTCCTAACACACAGCCAAGACAAAACCGTCCATGATGTAAAACGGCAATCATGAAATGAATAGCCAACGCCAAAATGTTAGCCAAGGGGGGAGGGGGTGTTGGGTGAGAAGAACAGGCGATGGGGGTGGAAGGGTGGGGGTGGTGGGGGGGTGGGGGCGTCCTGAGCTTCTACTGCACAACGGGCTGTGCGGGCAAGCCCACGTGGCTGATGTCCGGGCCCTGTTCCACGGACTCGACACTGCTCTTGCGTTTCTTTTTGTCCCAGCGGCAGTACTGGCAGATGACGGGTCTGCGGTCGCCAGTGCAGCAGCACTCGTACACGGCGTAGAAGGCGATGGGGAAGAGAAGCATGATCATCGCCGCTGCCAGACGCAAGTTGGGGTTGAAGCTGCTGGTCAGACAGCTCTCGGGGTGCATTTGTCCAAAAGCGATGGCGTTGAAGAAACTAGCGTGGGGCACGGGTTTGCCCTGATTCCGCTTTGCCTGGAGCAAGGTGTGGTTAGACTGCCGGGTAGAAGTGGACGCTGGTGATGTGGTTCCATCTAAGCTGGCTGCACAAGCCGCCTTCATCAGCAGCCAGAAGCAAAGCAGCAAGGAATGGCTTGTGTGCATCTTTTACTGTGATGCTGCTAGCTAGCTATGGATGAAGGAGTTCTGGATCTCTGGCTGTGATTGATATGCCCCCAGCCCCGAAACTGTTGACGCCTGGTCGGTAGACAGATGTAGCACTAGAAGTTTATTCCCTCAGTCGATCCCATTTGCTGGGTTGGGTTGCCCACTCCTTTTTGTGTCGTGACCTGTTCAACACACACACACACACACACACACACACACACACACACACACACACACACACACACACACACACACATACACACACACATACACACACACACACACACACACACACACACCAGTCATATATCACAGCCCTGACTATAATATTTTCTCCTTTTTTTAACTTTATGAATCCAAGGGTTTGTTACACAGTTGGCATCCATCGATATTGCAATTTGTTTCTGTTGTTAAGCTTCAAACGAGTGAGTGGTCAGGTATCTACAGTTTGCAGTTTGATGGCAGTAAATATAAAATTCCTGACAAAAGCCTTCGCTGTACTTTGGTAGAAAAGCAAAGAAAGAAGGTCCTAAGCTTTCCAAGTTTTGAACCAAGGAGAGTCGGTAACGGCTTGATCAAAATCTGCAAAATGTTTCACCAGCTGAATGATATTATTCTAACCTTTTTCTGCTAGTAAAAGGTAAAACTAAGGTAAAGGCGTCCCACAACCTAAGTGGTCGTAGGGGAGCGAGACATTAGAGACCTCAGCTTCTCTAGGGGCCAGCATATTGAGGGAGGCGCTCATCTCATCTCCCTCGCTGCTTTACCTTCCCTGACCCTAAAGAGGCAGGTAACCATTTACAGCTAGATGAACTGGGGAACTGTACTGAAGCCAAGGCGGGCAAACGGTCACCCATCACTTGGTAACCACGCCCCATCCTGCTTAACCTTAGCTGGGGGAAAGCGAGTGCTCTGACCACTGAGCTATCCCGTTCCCCCTTTGAACTAGCACTACAACCTAAAAGACAACGAGAAAACAAAAAAAAACAAAGCTTTGTTGAAGCACACCAGGTGCCACAGCTTTTTATTTTTATATGTTATTCTTTTATATCATGGATAATGGAATAAGCAATTATGTGCTTTTTTACATCCAATCCCTGTGTGTATGCGGTTTTGTAAATTTTGTCATCTATTCCCACCAGCACACAATGGCCTACTCATACGAAAAGCGGAACAGGATTTAACGTGTGCGCAAAATGTTCTGCGAGGGTTCGCACACGGGGCCTCGGTTTATAGTCTCATCCGAAGGACTTTGGGGGAGAGTGGAGTCTGCACTGATGTTAACTCCAGATCCCCTTGAACGGGAATCGAACCCGGGTCGTCAAATTGCGAGCGCAATGTTCTAACCTCTAGGCTGTCCCGTCCCCCAGTAGTTAGCGTGCTTGTGCAGTAGCGTGCAGGCATCCATGACAGGTCACGAGTTCGAATCTCGAAAGTGTATTGTTTAGTTTGAACAAAATTGTATTGCAAAGGTCAGGCATATCTGTGTTTGTATACTCCTTTAAGTCACGGCAGACTTCTCTGCCTGAAATTCAGGCTGCTCTCCCCGGGGAGTGTGCTTCGCAACACGAGCAGCGCCACCCATTTTCTCTCCCTGTGTGCATGTGGATATGTTTCCCTATCCCGTATTTCCCATATCCACAATACTAGAGGCCATCAACAAGCCAAAAGCTTACAGTGTGCTCAACAGCAATGATAATCATGTTCAGCTGTTACATGAGGAAGCTGGTAGACATCAACAATGACACTTTCTAGCTAAAACATTTTTGACATTCATTTCATTGAAAATCACGTCTTTAAAGGTCACTGCATTTAGGATGTGTGTGTGTGTGTGTGTTGTTGTGTGGTGTGTGTGGTGGAGTGTGGATGGAGAGAGAGAGAGAGTGTGTGTGTGTGTGTGTGTGTTGTGTGTGTGTGTGTGTGTGTGTGTGTGTGTGTGTGTGTGTGTGTGTAGAGATCGCAAGTAGTAGTAGTTCTTCAGTTTAACGTCCTTCCACTAAATAGTGATATCAGACAGGAAAGTGTGTGTATGTGTGTGTGTGCGTGTGTGCGCGTGTACGTGTGTGTGCGTGCTCACGCGCACGTGCTTGTGTGTGTGTGTAGGGGGGAGGGGTATGCATATAACTAATCAATCGTAATAAACAACTATTATGAAAAAAGCATAAACAAGAATTCTGGAGAAACAAAAACAAAAATCAAAGAAAAAAACCCCAACAACAACCACAAAAAAAAAACACAACCCAACCAACCCCAGAAACATCAAACAGCAAAAATACCAGCTTTCCAATTCATATAACTTGAAGCTATCCTTATATCAGAGGAGTCTGAAAATAGGAGTATGGCTTAATGACAATACAATTTCTTTCATTAATGGAATGTCTTTAAGAATTTGCTGCAAGCTACGGACTGGGAAGGCAGGTAAGATGTTTTTCAGATCTCTGCATCGTAAAAGAATGTGATCATTGGTAAGATTTTCACCACAGATACATGTTGCTTTTAAAAAAATTTTGTTCTAAAAGCATTGAGCTTAAACCTGTATATAAGAGATACAACATTTCTATATTCATGTAAATTACGATATTTGATCTTATCAAAAGATAATACATGGGCTACATCATCACTCCAGGAATAACCGGTACTTTGTAGTTTCTTTTTAAAGTGTTTCCAACATGCATTTTGTAACATGCTATAGCCCTCATGGATGGATAGAGGAACACTTATGCTGCAAGACCCATCGATATGCTCAGCTCTACATTTGCTTTTCTGTCAACTTTTTCATTAAAGTAAATACCACAGTGCGAGGGTATCCAGCAAAAGGTAACACCAGTGCCTCGTATCATCAGAAAATGAATTAGATGACTAATCTCAATTATGAAATCTTGTCTCACTTTTGAACTGAAGTTTCTCAGGGCAAGTAAGACTGACCTGGAATCAACACAGAAAAGTATTTGAAATATGTCTTTAGGAAAATCTAAAAGATAATACAAAGCCATCAAAATAGCAGACAATTCAGCTGTAAAAATAGATCGATTTTTTCCTACATAAAATGATCTCTCTATTTTCAAAGATGGTATGACAAACGCTGCACCCGCCTCATTATTGTTCAAAAGGGAACCATCTGTGTAATTTTTAAATGATTTGGATATGTAGTTTGTATATATTCTTTTACTGATGCGCTAAGAATATTTTCATTACTTTTTTTCGTTAAAGAGGAATAATTTACGTCAAAATTAGCTCTCTTAAGTTCCCATGGGGGACAAGGCGAGGAGTGAATCTTCGATTTAGCTATTTTTGTGGGATTTATATCTGCTTGATCAAATAATTGAGAAGTATAGGTTCTAGCTGTGGTTACAGAGCGAATAGAATGTGCTCTTTTTGGAAAGTTGACATCAGATCTTATACTAATTTCGTTGTCCACATTGGTTTCTTGTGTTGAACAACGTAAGAGATATTTAGCCACAGCCAGTTGTCGATATTCGTCTAATGGCAAAATTCCTATCTCCTTATAGGTACCCATGGACGATGCATGAAAAGGAACCCCCAGAGCTAATCGAAAAGCCCTGCAGTCTAGTCTTGTCATTTTCTGTAATACATATTTTGGAGCACTGAAAAATGCTTCCTGGCCATAAATGAGTCTGGAACGTACTAAAGATAATGCCAAATGTTTTAAAACAGCTACATCATAAGCCCATACTTGTTTACTAATAACTTTCAGAAGATTAAGACTTTTCCGAGCCTTAGTATTTAAATAATCAATGTGATAATTCCAACATGTGTGTGTGTGTGTGTGTGTGTGTGCGTGTGTGTGAGTGTGTGTGTGTTGTTTGAGTTCCCCAGCTTTACACCCTGGGGGTCACCCAGAACATGCATTCTGACTCGCTTATCCTACCTAGGAATCACTGTGAGATAGGAAGTACACCGGATGAGAAGTTTGCGTGTGTGACTCTTTTCAAGTACCTCACCATATAGGCAGCCATACTCCGACTTCAGAGGATTTTTTCTCCTTTAAAGGAGAATGCAAGTTGTTATGTTAAGAGCTTGTCATGGCTGAAGGCAATCTCAACATAACATTTTACAACAAAACAAAATTTTAGTGTAGGCCTTGGCAATTAGCTGACACCAACACCTGATACATATTTGGCCTGGCCCGGTTATATATATATATATATATATATATATATATATATAAAGGTAAAGGTATTTCATAACCTATAAGGTCGTAGGGGAGTGAGGTGTCAGAGACCTCACTTTTCTAGGGGCCAGCATATTGAGGGCGGCGCCCATCTCCTCTCCCTCGCTGCTTTACCTTCCCTGACCCTAAAGAGGCAGGAACCCATTTACAGCTGGGTGAGCTGGGTGAATGCACTGAAGCCAAGGCACGCAAACGGTCACCCATCCAAGTGGTAACCACGCTCAATGCTGCTTAACCTTGGCTGGGGGAAAGCGATTGCTTTGACCACTGGGCTATTCCGTCCCCGATATATATATATATATATATATATATGCTCTGACCACTAATATGAAATGTAAGTAGAAGCTTGGGGAAAAGAAAAACGTAAGCAGAATGAATAATGAAGAATTAAAAAAAAACATTCGAGAAGAAATGGAAGGGAGAGAGACAAGGGATGAAAACATACAATAGATTAGAGCAATACATTCTAGCCACATTGACAGTATTCTAGCCACAATTACAGTTTACAAATACCATTCACTTTTGCAACCTGCATCGAACCAATTCTTTATCACTGCGTTTTCTTTTTTCGTTCTCCGACTAGAACTCCGTGATTCGCCAATGGCGAGATGTTTGCGTATGCGACAGGTGGCGTTGGATCAAAACAGCCGTCACAGAACGCCGCTAAAGTGACCCAGCAGTAGTCAAGAGCTCTTTGGGTTGGTGGCCTTAACGGCAACCTAGCTTTGATACATACGCTCCCTGCTAACATAACGCTTGACCCAACCAGGTGGTGCCAAGCTTCGTGTGTAAACATTATGTATGAGGTGAAAGCATTGAAAGACAAAAAACAACCAGAAGAAATTGATTTGCATGTAACATGACACATTTGTCGAAACACAAAGTAAATTTAGCTCCTGTAACAGAATATGAACCGTCTAAAACGAATGTTAACATTTTGGGGGGGTTAAAAAACGACCGGGGTTAAATTGTAGAACAATACAAAATAACCCCAAAGAAACAAACAAAACTGAAACGAAAAGGGGGGGGGGGGGGGATAACAATGTCACGGTTGCTGAGAGAAGCAAATGGGAGCAATGAAGCAGTTAATAGCCAGAACAATCTGTAGACAGGGTCGTGTCATCACGCTGGCTCGGTGATTATGAACAGTAATTAAAATTTAGTGACAGGCAGTCCTTGTTTTTAACACTACACGACGTGGAAAGCGTAAAATGTAATCATGGCCGCCAAACGAGAAACTGAAAGCCCGGCCACAAAAGCCAGATTTTGATGCAGCCACCTTAAGGCAACGTATTGTACTACCTAACGCTACACAGATCTCGACATTTTCTTATTCCAGGTACAAAGCAAACGAATATCATGGCAATGTTTCTAATCTTACGCGATAGGGATATCTAAGAAAGCCCAAAGGTGTAGATTAGATCTATCGAACAAACCTGTTCTAGATAGGGATGCAGTTTCAAGGCAAGCAGAATCAGCGTACATCAAGTTTGCTCCAAGAACGTATCATGACGTCAAAAAGTGCTAAGTATCAATTTGACGTCATTTAGAGTTTTGGCATCAAGATAAAACAGACTTGGGAACAACCCTATGTGGAGGCCTACTGCAGGGGGCCAGGTTGGTACAAGCGAAGTTGACTGAAAGTTGTTTCTCGCCAAACTATTGTCTTTTTCGTTCAATCCGTTAGGCCCATCGAGCATAGCAGAACATAGGGCTAGGACACGTGTGGAACAATCGATCAACTCTTAGTAAAAACAGGCTCAAATTTGCTTGGCGCCAACATTTAGAACAGAAATATGTCAAGTTTTGGAAACAACAATAACAGGCTGAAATTTTGGATAAAAAGTTGTTTTTTTTTTTAAAAAGGGGGGGGGGGGGGGGGCGATTATCACCCGGAATATTGTCTAGCTTCAGAAATCACCCATCCCACACACAAGCTCTTTGTAGACTTCCGAGTCAATACACACGATTTAAGATATGCAGACACCACAAGAGAAGAAATGTGTAATGTGTGTGGAGTAATAGAAGATGAATTTCATTTTTTGGGGATGCTTGTATGTTGTTTCAGAGTCTACGAAGTAACCTACTTCCAGAGTTACAACAATATAAAGAAAAGGTAAAGGAGTCCCATAACCTGCAAGGTCGTAGGGGAGCGAGGCGTCAGAGACCTCACTTCTCTAGGGCCAGCATATTGAGGGCAGCGCCCATCTCCTCTCCCTCGCTGCTTTACCTTCCCTGACCCTAAAGAGGGCAGGTACCCATTTACAGCTGGGTGAACTGGGGGAACTGTACTGAAGCCAAGGCGCGCAAATGGTCACCCATCCAACTAGTAACCATGCTCGACGCGGCTGGGGGAAAGCGAGTGCTCCGACCACTGAGCTGTCCCGTCCCCATGCACCAATATAGCCATTCATTAATTGAACCAATCCAACCGAATGTGTTTTAATAATTTGTTTCCAAGTGATTTTGTACACTTTGACGAACTTCAAGGACCATTTGTGAAGTAGGCTATGTTTGTGATTATATGAAGCGGTGACTCTTTTTCCTTATCAATTTGTTTACTTGTGCCTCCAGGCCTCCATGGCTTTCATGGCAATAGACCTCAACGCTGTTCTGTCTGTTCTGTAGTCGGCACACTTTGGGTCCGTTTGATGAAAGTACAGTTGGACCACTGTCTGTGCATTTAATCCTAGAGCTTGGACGTGCGAAGTCGCTTCTATGCCATTCATGTGGTTTTGCAGTTATACATATTTTTCTGTCTGAAAAAATAAAACACTTTGAAAAGAGGAGAACCATCTGTACTTGTCCATTCTTCTGTGTGTGCATGCCAGTCTTGTTTGAAAGAAGCGGTTTATCTGTCTGTAAATTCACAAAGAAAACTTTGTTCTAAACCATCTCTCTGACACATCTACACAGTACCCAAACCATGCATAGTTAACATTTCTTTGACCAAAAAACAAACAAACAAGAAACCAGTTTTGTTTACTTGTGTCTAAATGTATTACTAGCATCTCATACGCTTGTTTACACAACTTTGATATAGGATGCTGTGTTACTGTTAAACAATATTTTATACATTATTTTGTGCTTTTATATATAAAGAAAGACGACCCGTTTTGTTATACATCTGATTAGACAAATGCCATGGCACCAACACTTAATGGCATACGTATGTACCTCTTCCCTTTCTTTATTATGAAACAATCCCCATATTTCTGCACCCTACGTAAACATAGTTTCTATCTCAGAACCAAAACATTCCAAAACAAGTTATAAAAGTCAGTGCAAAATAATTTCCTTAGAGATTTCAAAATATCTCAACTTCTTCCCTTCTCCTTTCTACAGCTTCCTTCAAACCTTTTTGCAGAGACTAAATTTAGTGGTAAATTTTAAGTCTGAATACTTATACGAATTTTTCACTTTTATTTCAGTGTAACCGTAAAATCATTTTTCTTAGATGGAAATATTACCTTTTTTGCCAAAAAAACTATTACATTCTTCTTTTCCAAATTTACTGATGTCATCAGTCAGCTTAGTGTTAATGCGTTAAATTGGTTTTGTAACCCCCATCAACTGTGTCCTCTATAAGTACAAGATCGTCAGCAAATAACATGAAGAATATTGAAGTAGCACATGATACCAACTGTACTCTACGGTTTTGTTCTCCCCTTTTTCATATTTCAGCCGCTAATTCAATAATAATAATAATAAGAAGAAGAAGAAGAACAAGAAGAACAAGAAGAATGATAATAATAACAACCATAACAAAACCCGATAAAACCATGGGACTAAGAAGACACCATTGCTTAACCCCTCTTGGACATTTAAACAGGCCTGACTACATAGCTATGTTTGTTATGAATACATGCTAATACAGGATAATACACACCTTTAGTGCCAAATGCATTTTGCCATTTTCTCTGTCTCTCCGTCTCTGTCTGTCTCTGTCTCTCTGTGTGTGTCTCTCTCTCTCACACACACGCACACAGATGGAGAGAGAGAGCGAGAGAATTAGAGAGATAATTAGAGAGAGAGAGAGAGAGAGAAGAGAGGAGGAGAGAGAGAGAGAGAGAGAGAGAGAGAGAGAGAGAGATGCGATACGTTAAAATATTAAGTGCATGTGACATCATTCTTTGGTACTTAATTTGTGAACGGAACGTGGAGATAAATGGACTGATAATTTGTATCCATGCAAAGTCTGTTTGGTAGAGAGAGAGGGGTGTGTGTGTGTATGTGTGTGTGTGTGTGTGTGTGTGTGTGTGTGTGTGCGCGCGCGCGCGCGGTGTGTGTGTGTGTGTGTGTGTGTGTGTGTGTGTGTGTGTGTCTTCTTCTTCTTTTTGTCGTCTTCGATTTTACGCCTGTCCACTCTTTTATTGATGACAGACGAGGTAAAAAGAAAAGGAGGATGCACCATAAAAAACCCACCTTCCCCTATCCCATCCAAAAGATGAGGAAACAACCACCAACAACATGTGACAAAAAACATAGCAATGCAATAAGAATAATAACACATGAAAGCATACCATGACAAATTAATGTCCTATAGGACTGTGCCAGAGACCTTTCACAATATCAAATGCCAGTTTCAGATCATGAAATATGCTGGTGAGGTAAATTTTCAGAAAAAAATGGGTAAAGCAAAAAGGATTCACACTTAAACATTAATTTTTTTTCCGAGGATAATGGAATAAGCACTCATGTGCTGTTTTTTTTACATCCAGTCCCCGCGTTCCCACTGGCACACAAGGGCCTGTACTCTTCCGAAAAGTGGAACAGGTTTTAGCGTGTGCGCAAGATGTTCTGCGAATTAAAAATTGTGTGAGTATTAATGAGACTCTCACTATGCAAACAATTACCATTTTATTTATTTATTTATTTATTATTATATTATTATTATATTATTATTATTATTATTATTATTATTATTATTATTGTTGTTGTCATTATTATTATTATTATTATTATTATTATTTTTAAAACTGAATTTGGTAATGAATACGTTCAGTTTCATCCTATAAAACAAAGCATTGAATCTTCTTCCAGTGAAATTTTTTACACAGGTACTTGAATGGTTCACGACTCTTGAATTGTCGGTATTACTTATGGTAGATCTGTCTAAACAATCTCTCGCGTAGTTGAAAAGTTTCAGTGACCTTTCTCCAAAATGTGTGTGTGTGTGTGTGTGTGTGTGTGTGTGTGTGTGAAGTCAAGTCAAGTCAAAATGATCTTTATTGAGCGTAGAAGATTAAGTTTACACAACTTTAAAAAAAAATCATGCCCTATCACAAAAGAGCACTTAAAAAAGCATTCAGTGTGCGCGCGTGCGTGCGCGCGTGCGTGCGCGTTGCCTGCGCGCGCGTGGGTGCACGCCCGTTAGTCTATCTATCATCTGTCTAATGTGCCGGCACATCACACCATCTGCCAACCATATCTCTTGGTCTCTTTTAACATGTCGGTATTTTCGCCAAACGAAAAAAAAACCCAATATTTAAAAACTCATTAAGCTGTTACATAGACTATGCTCTGAAAGTTTCTTTAATCTGTCTGAATCTTTGTCTCTTTCTCCTAGCTGTTTTGTTCATAATACAATACAATACAATACAGCATAATACAATACAATACAATACAATACAGCAAATTGAAACAGCACGATACCATGCAAAACAATACAACACAATACAATACACTGCAATACAATGTACTGCAATATTTACACTATACTACACTACACTACACTACACTACTCTACACTACACTACACTCCACTCCACTGCACTGCATTACACTACACTACACTGCACTACACTACACTACACTGCACTGCACTGCATTACACTACACTACACTGCACTACACTGCACTACCCAAACTGCACTACACTATACTGCACCGCAGTGTACTGCACTGCACTGCACTACGCTACGCTACTCTGCACTACACTACACTACACTACACTACACTACACTACACTACACTACACTACACTACACTACACTACACTACGCTACGCTACGCTGCACTGCGCTACACTACACTTCACTACTCTGCACTACACTACACTACGCTACGCTACGCTGCACTTCACTGCACTTCACTACACTACACTACACTACACTACACTACACTACGCTACAATACACTACACTCCACTACACTACGCTATGCTTCACTGCACTCCACTGCACTGTACTGCACTACACTACACTCCACCACACTCCACTCCACTCCACTCCACTCCACTTCACTCCACTACACTCTATAAGCAACACCTGCTGCCATGACTTGTTGATCCTGTGGAAAGGTCTGTGACCTTTGACAGTCATTATTGTTCATACCTTCATGAACATTCTGTTGATCTCGTTGGGGACGGAATAGCCTAGTGGTTAGAACATTGCGCTCGCAATCTGTTGACCTGGGTTTGATTCCCGTTGAAGGGGAGATTTTCCCCTGGAGTTAACATCAGTGCAGACCCCACTATCTCCGAAAGTCCTTCGGATGAGACTCTAAACCGAGGCCCCGTGTGCGAACGTACGCACTTCATCTTGCGCACGCGTTAAATCCTGTTCCGCTTTTCGGAAGAGTGGACCATTTTGTGCTGGTAGGAACAGATGACAAAATTTACAAAACCGCATACACACGAGGACTGTGTGTAAAAAAGTCTATAAGTGCTTATTCCATTATCCTCGATATAAAAGAATAAAACAAAAACTCTTTCTCGCGCGCGCGAACGCACGCAGAACATCTTGCGCACACGTTAAAACCCATTCCGCTTTTCGGGAGAGTAGGCCATTGTGTGCCGGTGACTAAATTTCCAAAACTGCAAACACATGGGGACTGCATGGAAAAAAGCACATGGGTGCTTATTCCATTATCCTTGAAATAAAAGAATACATAAATAAATAACTCACTCTCTCTCTCTCTCTCTCTCTCTCTCTCTCTCTCTCTCTCTCTCTCTCTCTCTCTCTCTCTCTCTCTCTCTCTCTCTCTCTTTGACATTTTGATCTAATGTTCTTGTCGCAGACCAGTTTGTTGTGAGGTACTGATTTTGACTTTGTACAGTTTTGTGGAAACTCCTCATCGCTTCCAATGCACAAACACAAATATGAATTCGAATCTCTCCTGTAACCACATTATGGAAACCATGCTATGATAACACTTGGGCTGTAATGAATTAAGTTCTCAGTATATCAATATTACGTTTTGTGCCCATCCCCCCTCCCACTGTCCCCTTGTGAACGGACATCTCGCTTATCACAATAATCCTTTGTCATTGTCATTGTCATTCTCTCTCTCTCTCTCTCTCTCTCTCTCTCTCTCTCTCTCTCTCTCTCTCTCTCTCTCTCAATGAACAGTGAACAAAATTTATTGCTATTTAGCAATCAAGCCATATAGCGCTGCGGCGCGGTAACAAACGATATCGAACGCGACGCGAATACAGTGACATGGAAACCATGGCAGTAATGGTATGTACATCTAGATTCGATACATTAGTGTGCGTGTCTCAATTTTCCTCTGTCTCTATCTCTGCCTGTCTGCTGTCGGTCTGTCTGTCTGTCTGTGTTTATAAATGCACACATTAATAACAGTCTTAATGCCCATGCCAAAAGGGGTATATGAGACTGACTCACATGTCAGCGACCGATACCGCAAATGATATGAAGAACTCTATGGTCAAAAGGATTGAGCGCTTGACTTCAATCCATTGTGGGTTCAGAAGGTAACGGGTTCAAACCTCCACAGCAGTGAATTCTAATCAATCAAGGTGTCCGAGGTAAATCAAAGTGCAGACACGCCAGTACCTTACTGCCTTCGGTGTATTTACCCATGCACAAGATTAAACGTGCACTTTATCCTGTGATTCATGTAAGCCTTCTGTGAGTTAAGGAAACACGAATATACCCAGCATGCACGCTGTGCCTGACAAAGACTGGACTGCATCAGTTTCAAATTGGCCAAGAGCTAGAATTTTCCCCAATCCCCCCCCCCTCTCTCTCTCACACTCTCTCTCTCTCTCTCTCTCTCTCTCTCTCTCTCTCTCTCTCTCTCTCTCTCTCTCTCTCTCTCACATATTTTCTGCCTACCCAGTCCATTCTCTTGTTGTTGTTTTTTTTAAACAAATCTGAAATCTTATGAATCTTTCAATGAGCTACCCTAAAGTCGGAACGTGTCGGCTGAGGCCAGCGGGCAGACCTCCTGCATACAGAGTGACAAGCACAGGAAAAGACCAGGCACTACGCGTTCTACCCAATATGCCAATCAAACAAAACAATAAAAGCTCAATCATTTCACCAAGAGAAATTCAGATTTTTTTTTCAATGGTAATTTTATAATCCAGACCGCCAAACCATCAAAACTTCACGAATCCCTCCTCACCTCACCTCATCTCACCTATCTCGTAGTCTAGTAGACCGTTGGAGCACCCCCCTGAAGATTTTGCAAACCAGCTTCCTCCACTCTTCGCAATTTTCAGCTTTCCGTAGCAAGTCGTTCTATGCACTCAAGGTCAACCATGTCCACTCTCTCAGTCTACAGGGGACGGGATAGCCTAGTGGTTAGAACATTGCGCTCGAAATCTGACGACCCGGGTTCGAATCCCGTTCAAGGGAATTTTGCCCCTGGAGTTAACATCAGTGCAGACTCCACTCTACCCAAAAGTCCTTCGGATGAGACTATAAACTGAGGCCCCGTGTGCGAACGCAAGCAGAACATCTTGCGCACACGTTAAATCCACTTTTCGGAAGAGTAAGCCATTGTGTGTCGGTGGGACAAGATGACAAAATTGACAAAACTGCATACACACGGGGACTAGATGTAATAAAAAGCACATGAGTGCTTATTCTATTATCCTCGATATAAAAGAATAAATACATAAATACAAAATACGCAAAAATAACTCTTAAGGATCAAACCTACGGTCTCTTCATCAGACAAGTTCTTGTTCTGACCACTGGACCAAGTGGAGGGCTGCCCTAATGCAGAGACAAAGTGGTGCAGTGACATACAGTATATAGCTGATAGCGCGATGTTCATGCCTCATTTCTTCACTGCGACATCTGTGGACCAGCCATTCTTGTGTCCTCCGCCCTTAACTTTGGGTGAGTATTGTGTTTGTGTTGATGTGGTGTGGTGTGGTGTGGTGTGGGGTGGGGTGGGGTGGTAAGATGTAGTGTGGTGGTGTGGTGTAGTGGGCTGGGGTGGGGTGGTGTGGTGTGATGTAAAAGTCAAAGTCAAACTATTATTTCCAGATGGTATATTGAATAAACGGTGCAATTGCTTTTTTCCCACCAAGTCATCCATCTGTATAAAAAATGAAATATATGTATGTATGATAAAAAAAAAGTAAAGAAAACAAGCGACTAACTTAAACAAACAGGAAAAATTCTTTCAAACATACCACACAAAGAAAACACACACACACACACACACACACACACACACACACACACACACACACACACACACACACACACACACACACACACACACACACACACACACACACACACACACACACACACACACACTCAAACAACTATCACCACAACAATAACACTCACCACCACCACCACCACCCACCCACCCACCCCACACACACACAACAAAACAAAACAAAATAACCAAAACAAAACAACCAGCTAAAATAAAATAAAAACAAAACCAAAAAAAACAAAGAAAAAAAGATGAATTTCAAAATTTCTCTCGAGGTGATGAATCCTTTACTGAATATTGACTCTTGAATCCTGAACAAAAGATGTCAACAATTTATTCAGTACACAGAAAAGGGCTAAACATGAATAGCAGCAATATTAAACATGAGATAAAAGTGCTAAAATAAAGTGTGACATAACTATAGCAAGTATCCTCTAGGACTATTCAATAAAACTTTTGTAATACCAAAGGCCAACTTTGAAGTTTTGAATATCACAGCCGATGACTTCTCAGGAAAGATTGCAAGAAAGCCTACCCTTACACTCGGAAACCATATGAACGCTGGTAATACGCTCTCCACACCAACACTATCTATAGGTTTGCAAAATGGGGTAATAAATGCATTTCGCGTTACCCTTAAAAATAACTCTTCTTGCTGTGACAAAATTTGTATGGGTCTCCTTCGGTTGATAAGCCTTTTTTTGGACCTTGTTTCACCCTGCCTTTTTCGATAAAAGCATATCTCATGTTTAATATTGTTGAAAAAACGATAGCCCTACTAGTAAAAACAATGGAACATGTAGTTCTATAGAATACTCTCCATGCTTCCGACTCTGGTGCGCACGCGCGCGCGCACGCGCATACCTGTGTATGTATGTATGTATGTATGTATGTATGTATGTATGTATGTATGTGCGAATATGTACATGTGTTCGTAAGTGTGAAATCGCGTCTGCATGGGAACCTTTCATCTGCTTTCAGCAGCAACCTATTCCTACTCCTTACTCTTATGAGCACAAGAATTTCCAACCTCAGAAGTTGGAATATGGTTGCCTATATGGCCAGGTACTTAAATCCCAGTCATACACGCAAACTTGTCATCCAGTGTGCAATTTCAATCTCTCAGTGATTCCAAGGTGTGATGAGTTTATTTATTTATTTTTTTTATTTTATTCTTTTATATCGAGGATAATGGGAGTGAGGCAGTATGCACACTGTGGGTGAACCCCAGAGTGTTAAGCTGTGGAACGCCCAACAACAACAACATGAATTTCCTCTTGAACAAGACAACAGTATACTGGACTCCTGGCTATTGGTTTAAATAAGGTCTATTCATTAATAAGCATGAACCAAGCATACCATGATGAACATAATCAGCATAGCAGCAACAAGCAAGTAGCTTATGTTGTACTCAAGTACAACATCAACATTCTCCTGGCTATTCCTAGATTTTGTATTCACTAGATTGTTCGTTTCTTTGGCCTCCCGAAGAGTCCTTGGGGCGCTGCACAGAATTTTTCAGGCAGTGTGTCTGAGATTAGTGGAACCTGACGGAGCCCATCCCTCTCCAGGTAGCAGTGTGCATGCTGGGTATGTTTGTGTCATCCCTCCTACCAGCCATAGGTCGCCTTCTCTTCTACAGTTTTTTGATCTCTTTCTTTTACAAGATTCAGTGCTGTAAAACTTCCATCTGTTAGTATTGTTACTACTACTACTACTACTACTACTACTACTACTACTACTACTACTACTACTACTACTACTACTATACTACTACTACTACTACTACTGCTGCTGCTGCTGCTGCTGCTGCTGCTGCTGCTGTTGCTGCTGCTGCTGCTGCTGCTGCTATCATCATCATCATCATCATCATCATCATCATCATCATCATCATCATCATCATCATCATCATTGTTATTATTGTTCTTGTTCTTGTTATTATGATTACTGCTGTTGTTGTTGTTGTTATTATTATTATTATTGTTGTTGTTGTTGTTATCATTAATATCAGTAAATCATCATCATCATCATCATCATCATCATCATCATCATCATCATCATCATCATCATCATCATCATCATCATCATCATCATTACCATCATCAACCATTCACGGAATTCCACTTTACAGCTTAGTCTTTAGTGATCGACTATGACTCTCTGACTAGGAGGCTTGACTTGCACAGTTCTTATGTGCTGCAGCCCTGGGGGCTGGTTGATCTTTGGAGGACATCTCCAACACTGACTGTCCCTATGCCTTCTTGGCCAAGAGAGTGGGGACGTACTATGGACAAGGCACCTCCACTATAATCAAATTATTTTCTGCACAATTTCTGAAACAGCTGCTGCCTCCTCTGCTGTTTTGGAAGTCATCGTCGAACACGATGGACAAAGCATATATATTATTGCCATTCTTATTGTTATCATTACAGCTCACTGCCATATTTCCAATTCCCTTTCAGCCACCATGGCATCCACAGCAGACGTCAGTTTTCACTGGGCGGACTACGTGGCCTTCAGCATCGTGCTGGCCATCTCAGCAGCCATCGGCCTCTTCGCTGCCTTCAGACACCGCAGAGCCACCGCGGAACAGCTCCTCACCGGAAACCGGAAGTTGCCCTTATTTCCGGTAGTGATGTCCTTGACTGCTACTTTCATTTCTGCTATTACTGTGTTGGGACTTCCGGTGGAAACGTACGTGAACAGCGCGGAGTATTGGTTGGTGGGGTTGGGGTACATTCCTGCTCAGCTGCTGACTGCCTTTTTCATCATGCCCATCATTTACCGGTTGAAGGTGACCAGTGCCTACCAGGTAAGCTAAGGGTGGGGTTTTTTGTGTCTCTGTTGATGGTGACAATTGTCAGAAAACAAAACCTGGAGAATTGTTTTTTCTTTTCTAAAATTGCTTTCAGCTTCTCTATAACTGCTGAAGAATTAAATTTGGCAAATACAAACTGAAGTGTATTTTATTATACTCTCAGAACGATCGAGAATCCTTCAGACAACTCTTCGGGAATATTGAGATATGTGTTTATGAATTACATTCAATTGCTAAGATTGCGTAATTTTAAGCATTGCTTCAAAATTTACAAACAATGGTCTGAATGTCTCCAAGGCAAAAAAACATTGATAATGCGGCTATCTAAAAGAAACAAACAAACAAAAGAACCAAAGCAAAAAAACCCAACCATCTTAAAGAATTTAAAATGGTCAGAACTGATTTGGTTTATTTTAGGAGATGAGCAGTTAAGACTTGTGTTTTAACAGTTGGTTTCCAAATTTTGAAACATGTCGTTACGGTAGCTGGAAACACTGTCTGTACCTGCATATTGTTGAGCAACAACAACTACAACAACACATTTCTTATTCTTTTGGGAAAAGTTGTTTTTTTTTAATCTCTTCTGCCCAAAAGGCATCGATACAATTCAGACATTATTTGACTTGTAGTTCAATTTTGTTTAGTAATGCTGCCAAAGACCTATGCAGAGCCCATGGACTGCTTATAATTATTATTCACAACATTAACTGATTCTAAACAGAGGATTCATATCTTATATATCTAGATTCAATGTAAGGCATTATAATTTGAGAAAAAAAGAGTGGCAATTGATAAGAAAGCCACAGCGGCCTTTTAAAACAATAAAAACAACAATTTAAAAAACCCAAGAGAGCTTCGGGCAGTTTTTTTATGTGAGGTTTTGATTATTTCATTAATATATACTTGTTTAATCATTGTGTGTAAAACTTTTCTGAAATACAGTTTAAAGAACACAAAACAAGGTGCGCATATTATCAAGACAGAGAAGAAAACTCTCGCGCGCGCACGCATGTGTGTGTGTGAGTGTGTGTGTGTGTGTGTGTGTGTGTGTGTGTGTGTGTGTGTGTGTGTGTGTGTGTGTGTGTGTGTGTGTGTGTGTGTGTGTGTGTGTATGTAGAAGGGGTTGTGTGTATGTGTGTTTGTGTGTGTGTGAGAGATAACGATAACGATATTTATTCAAGAAAGGCCATAGCCCCATTTGAAGAGGTTTACAAAATGACAC
>CM054149.1:49885044-49887544 GCA_028751875.1 Rapana venosa | reverse complement strand
TATATATATATATATATATATATATATATATATATATATATATATATATATATATATATATATATAGAGAGAGAGAGAGAGAGAGAGAGAGAGAGAGATACATAATATATAGATATAGATAGATATAATATATATATATATATATATATATATATATATATATATATCAACAAACGATTGTTTTTTATGATAATGTATGACTCTTTTCACATACACTCACACACACACACACACACACACACACACACACACACACACACACACACACACACACACACACACACACACACACTCACACACACACCTTTTCAGTACATAAAAACCAACGACGCTGACACATTTACTTTGACCACAGCCTTTCATTTCAAACCATTAGTTTTGCTTGTCTACAATGAACCATGCCTCCCTGTGTACAGCTGCTGTACATGGCAGTGGTGATGTACGCCCCAGCCCTGGCCCTCAGTCAAGGTGAGACAGTGTCTGATCTATTTTAGTCTCGTCTCTGCTGAAGTCGGAGTGTGGCTGCCTATAATTATGGGCAAAATACCAAAAACGCTGCCACGTAAGCAACTTTTTCATGCAGCGTTTACTTTGAATCTCTTAGTGATTGTGAGGTGTGGTGAGGGAGACAGGGCGCATTTGGTGAGTGGCCTTCTGGATGCTTCAGCTTATAAACGCTTAGCAGCAGCAACAATAGCAGCAGCAGTAGCAGCAACAGCTGTAGCAGCAGTAGCAGCAGCAGCAACAGCTGTAGCAGCAGTAGCAGCAGCAGCAGCAACAGCAGCAGCAACAACAGCAGCAGCAGCAGCAGCATTTGCTCCATGTTTTCCTCTCGTTTTCTTTTTTCTTCCTTTATTATTGGGGTTGTCAGTGTTCTAGTGCGTTCCCCAGCTTAACATCCTTGGAATGACCCTGAGTAATCATGCACTCAGACTCCCTTCATCCCACCTGGGAATCACTGCCATACCCTAAGCACACACTGGATCAGAAGTTTACGTGTATGACCGTTTTTAAAGTGCTACGCCATAATATAGGCAGCCATGGTCCACCTCTAGAGATTTTCTTCTTTTGAAGAAAGAGTGCTGCTAGTTGTACTCAGAGCTTATCATGGTTAAGCACAATATCAAACATAGCTTTTTAAAGCATAACAACATTTTTAACGTAGGCAGGCTTTCGTTCTTAGCTGACTTCAATAACTGACATACCGCCGTCAGCGCTGGGGCTTTATCACAGTTCTTGATTGACGCTGGGGGCAACAGCAAAGTGAGAGGCTGTATGACCAGTGGCTTTTCCACTCATGGAATTCCACTTTACAGCTTAGTCTTTAGTGATCGACTATGACTCTCTGACTAGGAGGCTTGACTCGCACAGTCCTTGTGTGCTGCAGCCCTAGGGGCTGGTTGGCCTTTGGAGAACATCTCCAACGCTGACTGTCCTTATGCCCACTTGGCCGAGAGAGTAGGGATGTTCTGTGGGCAAGGCATCTCCACTATAATCAAATTTCTGCTCAGTTTCCAAAACAACAGCTGCCTCCTCTGCTGTTTTGAAGGTCATCGTCGGACACGACGGACAAACATAACTGACATAACTTTTAGCTGGGGCTTTCTTGTTTGATAAGCATCTTGAGAAGTCATTACAATACTATAATAATGCCCAGGAAATGCCTTAGGATGACAATAAATTAAGCATGGTGGGGCCCATTCATTAGCTTCAAGTTGGATGTCTTTTTTGTTTGGGGGGGTGGGGGGGGGGGTTGAGTTTTCTCCAAACAGGACTGTATGCTGGGTATATGTTTATCTCATCCATACCACCAGCGACAGACGGTGACAGGTGTATGAGCATGGACTTTGGGTTTCATAGTTATTTCACAAACTTTAGCCCTACGATGGAGTCGTTAACTGTTAAGGAGGAAATTTGTTTCTGTGAACGGGTAGATTAACATCGACTCAAACATTTTCTTTTGTTATACATATATTATTATTTCTTTGGTTATGGTTGGATCGCCATGATCAGTTGTTTTCGTCGATACCATCATCAGTATCATCATCACCACTACTATCACCGTTATTGACGCCATCACTTCCACTACCACCTCCACCAATCTCTCTATCACACCCCCACCAGTCTCACCACCTCTTCCACCCACATCACAGCCACTATAAGCATTTCCACCCCACAGCTGTGGTAGTTGTCATTGTCATCGCCATCTTTATAGTCGTCGTCGCCGTCGTCTTCATCATGATTATTGTATGTTGTCATTTTCAACAAAAATCATTGCGTCGTAGTCCTCGTCGTCGTCATCATCATCATCATCATAATCATAATCGTCGTCGTCGTCGTCATCATCATCATCATCATATCATCATCATCGTCGTCGTCGTCGTCGTCATCATCATCATCATCATATCATCATCATCGTCGTCGACGTCTTGGCCAAAGTGGTCATCTATATGGCAGAATCTGCGTGTGTGTGGAGTGTGTGTGTGTGTGGTGGGTGTGT
>CM054149.1:49877544-49882544 GCA_028751875.1 Rapana venosa | reverse complement strand
GAGACCTCACTTCTCTAGGGCCAGCATATTGAGGACGCTATATTGGGCGCCATCTCCTCTCCCTCGCTGCTTTACCTTCCCTGACCCTAAAGAGGGCAGGTACCCATTTACAGCCGGGTGAACTGGGGGAACTGTACTGAAGCCAAGGCGCACAAACGGTCACCCATCCAACTGGTAACCACGCTCGACGCTGCTTAACTTGGCTTGGGGAAAGCGAGTGCTCCGACCACTGAGCTATCCCGTCCCCACAACGCATATGACAGACAACAATAGTTGCTGTCTGAGCGTTCGATGAAGAAGAAGACGAAGTATACCAGCATGTAGAGGAGATATTAAAAAACCCCAACCCATTCAGAGTTAGGGAATGCTTGTTATTAAAGTGATAAACTAGAAAACAGCCATACTCACAAATTTCTAAGCCAGTGTGTTCTTATGGTCTCTCAGTGATATCCAGACGTGATGAATAGAAGCAGTCTATTATAAGTCTGTTGCTTGTGAAAGCGAAAAGCGTACTCATTGCATTCGTTAGTTCATTCACGTGATGATTTATGAGCAAAAAGTAACATCTCAGGTTTTCAGTTTTTATAAAGAAAGAAAGGTTTTTTTTAAAAGAAAGAAAAACGACAGAAAGAAAGAAGCAATGAATGAATGGAAAATGAAAGAAACATAGAAAGGAAAGAAAGAAAAAGAAAGAATGGGTGAATGAATAACAAAAAATCAAAGAAAGAAAGAAGAGAGGAAGGAATAAAGGATTTAAGAAAGATAGAAAGAAAGAGAAGACAGGAAAAAAGAAAGAAAGAAAAGCAGAAAAGGAATGAATAAATGAAAAATAAAAAGAGAAAGAAAGAAAGAAAGAGAAGGCAGGAAAAAGAAAGAAAGAAAAGCAGAAAAAGAATGAATAAATGAAAAATAAAGAGATAAAGAAAGAAAGAAAGAAAGAAAGAAGACTATAATGTTGTGAAATGCGCTGGTAAAACTTCCTCCGAAAATTCACCAAGGGTGAGATTTTCAATAAATGTGACCAGCCGTTTACCCCCCACCAATAAAGCATCGGCATTCTGACTTGGAAGAAGATTCAATATCGTTGATCATTACTGATTTCCGACAGGGGGGTATCAAGGCCGTGGTGTGGACAGACAGCTTCCAGACGCTGGTCATCATCGCTGGTCTGATCACCATGGTGATCCGGGGAACCATGAAGGTGGGGGGCTGGGGGGTGGTGATGGACAGAGCTTTGCGAGGGCAGAGGTTCACCTGGGAGCTGGAGTGAGTTCGGTCCCTTTGTTTTGGTTTTTTTTTTTTTAAAGCGATGTCGAAGGGAGAGAGAGAGAAGAGAGAGAGAGAGAGAGAGAGAGAGAGAGAGAGAGGAGAGGGGGGAGGGGGGGGAGGGGGGGGAGAAGAGAGGAGTGAGAGAGAGAGAGAGGAGAGAAGAGAGAGAGAGAGAGAGAGGAGAGGGGAGAGAGGAGAGGAGTGAGGAGAGAGAGAGAGAGGAGAGAGAGAGGAGAGAGAGAGAGAGGAGAGAGGAGTGAGAGAGAGAGAGAGAGAGAAGAAGAGAGAGAGAGAGGAGGAGAGAGAGAGAGAGAGAGAGAGGTGAGAGAGAGAGAGAGAGAGGAGAGAGAGAGAGAGAGGAGAGTAGAGAGAGAGAGAGAAGAGAGGAGGAGAGAGAGAGAGGAGAGAGAGAGAGAGAGAGAGAGAGAGAGAGAGAGAGAGAGAGAGAGAGAGAGAGAGAGAGACGCAAACGCAATTTTATTTTACGAGGGTAATAGAATAAGTTACAAAGACTTTTTTCATCCAGCCCTCAACATGAAAAAAAAAAGGGAAAAAAAGAAAGAGAGAGAGAGAGAGAGAGAGAGAGAGAGAGAGAGAGAGAGAGAGAGAGAGAGAGATATGGTCAACTGGCAACACATTTCTTTAGAAAGCGAGAAGTGCAAGCTTGATCCTAAAATGATGTGCCAGAACATTTCACCCATCCACTAGACCTTGAGTCTGGGTACTAGTCTTTCGGATGAGACCTACAAAACGAGGTTCCTTGTGGAACACACATTCAACACACTTGAAAGAATCTTAAGGCACCAGGAGAGTTGACCTTGGCAAGATTCTCTAAAAAATAGGTAAAGCCATTGTCATGAAAACACACAACACACACACACACACCACATATATATATATATATAATATATATATATATATATATATATATATATATATATATATATATATATATATATATATATATAGACAAGAAATAAAACAAGTGGTGCTGTTTGTGCATCAAGGCGCTCATTCTGGACGAACCACCCAAACTTTGGCGTTGGGATCCAGAATTTAAAATTTATAAAAAAGGAATCGTATAGTGCATCCCTTTAACACTGCCTTAAATTTGATCTTTCTTAAATTTAGTCTGTCTTCAATGTGATCTGTTTACAATTTGATTTAATAATAATAATAATGATAATAATATAATAATAATAATAATAATAATAATAAATGGAAC
Source organism: Rapana venosa (assembly GCA_028751875.1). Classification (NCBI taxonomy): domain Eukaryota; kingdom Metazoa; phylum Mollusca; class Gastropoda; order Neogastropoda; family Muricidae; genus Rapana; species Rapana venosa. The sequence goes on along the minus strand of CM054149.1, from coordinate 49,880,050 downwards.
TTATATAGCGCTATATCTTGCAAAGACAAATCAAAGCGCATGCATTCAACCTAATCTTACACAGTCATGCAATCAATGATAAATAATCAATAGTTTAAGCAAACAGATATTTACAAGCATGATGCGCTGCAGACAAAATGTATGAAATTAAATTTCAAAAGTCAAATGTTTTTCAAAAACACACACACACTCACTCAGGTCATATACTTTAGCAGGGTGATAGGACATGGGTTAGTGATTTGTTTTCAAATTGATGTTTTAAATTGGATTTTTCTTCAAATTAATCTGTCTTCAGTTTCATTTGTTTTTAATTTGATCTGTCTTCAACTTGATCAATTCCCAAAGCACCTTAACTGTCCTTTTCATCTTCCCAAACATTACAGCACTTCTGACAATTAGTACACTATTGTCTTCACAGTCAATGCTGAAATGCTCAGAGAGTTTTATCGTGGTTTTATTTTTTTCTAATTAAAAAAGTTTAAAGTTGTTTGAATAAGGTACTTTGAGTCTCTGTGGAGACCTTACATTTCGCACACGCAAAAGAACCCACGGCAGCAAAAGGGTTTTTCCTGGCAAAACTCTGTGGGAGTCACTCTTGTAGAGATACTGAAATGGATTAAAAAAACACAAAAAGCCCCACTGTTTTGTTATGACATACTGAGAAATCTGCCTCGACTTAAAGGATAAGTAATATAAAACAATACAATAACAAAACAATACAATACAACACACTGCAATTCAAAACAACACAGCACGATACAAAGCAATGTAATTCAACACAACCCATCATAACACAGCACAACACAACACATCTCTATACTATATAGGCCACCGTTTTACTTCTACTTCACTCAACAAAGCAACAGAACTATTGGCCAGTTTAACAGTAATGGTTTTGTCCTTTGGTTCAGTCTGAATCCAGATCCTTTTGTGCGTCACACATTTTGGACGCTGGTGATTGGTGGATTCGTCTGGTCACTGGCCGTGTTTTCGGCCAATCAGGCCATGCTGCAACGATACATCAGTATGCGTACTATGAGTAAAGCCAAGTGGTGAGTTGACTTGTGCTGTGTTGTGCTCTGTTGTACTTAATTTGTTACATTGTATTGTAGTGTAGTGTATCATAATTATCATGTTGTATTGTATCGTATTGATGTACATTGTATTGTGTTAGATTGTCAGAAGAAAAAGAAGAAGAAGAAGAAAAAGAAGAAGAAGAAGAAGAAATATTGCAAAGAGAAGAACAAGAACAAGAATAACGAGAACAAGAATAACGAGAATAACAACAACAGCCTAAACACCGCCACCACCGCCGCCGCCGCCACCACCACCACCACCACCACCACCACCACCACCACCACCAACAACAACAACAACAACAACGACACCAAACGACAACCAAAAAACCCAAAACCCACACAAATCTCAACTTTCACCGCATACTCACACAACACATACAACCAACGTAAAGTGTGTGTCTCTACACTGCTCTCCACTCAAAACTCCCAGCAGGTAACCAACACTGCCCATAATGCAGGTAGTGATGATGTGGTGATGCTGCTGCTGCTGCTGCAGGGCCATCCTCATCAACCTGGTGATGCTGGAGGTGTGCCTGGCCCTGGCCATGCTAACTGGACTGGTCATCTACGCCTTCTACTACGGCTGTGACCCCTTGACCCGTGGCCTCATCACCAAGCCTGACCAGGTAAGATTCTTGATTTAAGCTCCAACTCAGTTCAGTCCAATCCAATCCAATCCAATCCTGTCCAGTCCAATCTAATCCAATACAGTCCAGTCCAGCCAGTCCAATCAAATCCAACCATGTCAGCTCAGTCCAGTCCAATCCAATCCGGTCAAGACAAGTCCAATCCAGTCCAGTCCAGTCCAATCCAGTCCATTCCAATCCAGTCCAATCCAGTCAAGACAAGTCCAATCAAGACAAGTCCAATCCAGTCCAGTCCAATCTAGTCCAATCCAATCCGGTCAAGACAAGTCCAACCCAGTCCAGTCAGTCCAATACATTCCAGTCCAATCCAATCCAGTCAAGACAAGTCCAATCCAATCCAGTCCAGTCCAATCTAGTCCAGTCCAGTCCGCTTCACTCCGCTCCATTCCTCTCCACTCCACCCAATCCAATCCAATCTTGTTTGTAGACCCGGCGACCACAGACACCATATCACTCTTCGCAGCAATGCCCTGGCCAACCATAAGGGTCAACCCAGGACGGTCACTGCAAGGTGGTCAGCATGAAGGGTGGTTAGAGTGATAAATTCGTGATCTGCTGACCATAAGTTCGATTCTCGTTCAAGGGGACTTTTCCTTTGGAGTTAACATCAGTGCCAAATCCACTCCCCCTAAAAGTCCTTCGGATGAGACTATAAACCGAGATCTCGTATGCAAACGCACGCAGAACATCTTGCTCACACGTTAAAACACGTTCCGCTTTTCGGAAGAGTAGGCCTTTGTGTGCCGGTGGGAGCGGATGACAAAATGTACAAAACTGCAT
>CM054149.1:49870044-49872544 GCA_028751875.1 Rapana venosa | reverse complement strand
GGGGGGGGGGGGGGGTGGTGGGGGGGGTTGGGTAGGCTGGTCTGTGGTTGGCTGGTTGGTTGGTTGGTGGTGGGTGGGGGTGGTGGTGGTGGTAGTTGGTGGGTTGGGTTGGTAGGCTTTTTTTTGTCGGGTTTTTTGTTTGTTTTTTAAATTTTGCTGCCTCATCTTTTACGATGTTCCTGCCCTGCTGTTCCCACGCCGCTCACTTCAATCTCCCCGCCACAGCCATACCCAGATTCGTTATGTTGCACCCCCAAGGTCGGAAGTCCACAGGGAGCTCATCACTATCAGGCCGTCGTGGAGCCACCAGCCAGAGGGGCCCTGCACTGCTGCTGGGTCACTTTGGTGGTGTTTAGTAATGCCTGTTCTGAGCTGACATTCGCAGGACACCACCTACTAAGCCCCCTACTAACGACAGTATTAGCTCAGTAGAGGAGCCAGACTGAGTGAGTTGTCCACCCGAGGTGGCAACCCCACAACGTCCCTCCGACGATCGTCCCCCACGAACCTCCAACCCCAAAGCTTTGACACAAACTCACTACAGGCACAGAAGTGTATGGGCAAACCGAATCCGAGGTCACCATGAGACCAGAGCAACTGGGGTTATAGAATCAGAGACATTTTTCTTTTGTTCGTTGATGACCAATGATTATGAGGATGATGTGCTGCTACTATGGAAGCGCACGTGCTTTGAGACTACTTGAAAGAGTTGCACTCTCTACTTACTATCATAGCATATCCCGGCGTCAAAACGGGCCCAAGAGATACAGACACTTGCAGTGTTGGTCAGGTAATTTGAGCAACACTGACAAAATCGACTTTGGGAAGTAGATGAAGCTTGACTGTGTGATCCCAGTCTTCCCCAAAGCCCATAGCACACTCATTCTGGTAGGACATAGCTGGAGTCCGAAAAAAAATCCCTTTAACTCTTATGGGATTTGAACCCGCGGCCTTCCTGTCCGTAACCCAAGGGCTAACCACCGCGCCACGGCCTTTGAAAGATTATAGCACTGTGTACCGTAGGAATGGATGACAAAATCCGAAACGCACGCTACCTTTATGGTGGGTAAAAACTGTTCCACACGCAAAACTCCTCGTTCATTTTTTAACCTCGCGGCGCTAGCTGAGGAACGAAACAAGAAAGTCTGATCGGAAAGACTTGCGGAGTGGATGGAGTCAGTGCTAATGTCATGTTGACCCCAGGGGCAAAAGCCTTTTAACAGGTGTATCAGTGGTGGCTTGAACCTGGGCCGTCATATCGCGAGCACAATACTCCACCCACCAGGCTATTTATTTATTTTTTTTTTTATATCGAGGATAATGGAATAAGCACTTATGTACTTTGTACATCCAGTCCCCGTGTGTATGCGGGTTTTGTAAATTTTGTCATCTGAACGTTCCCACCGGCACACAATGGCCTACTCTTCCGAAAAACGGAACAGGATTTAACGTGTATGCAAGATGTTCTGCGTGCGTTCGCACACGGGGCCTCGGTTAATAGTCTCATCCGAATGACTTTTGAGGAGAGTGAAGTCTGCACTTATATTAACTCTAGGTGGAAAATTCCCCTTGAACGGGAATCGAACCCGGATCGTCAGATCGCGAGCGCGATACTCTAACCACCAGACTATCCCAGAGGAAAGACAGACACAGAAAAGCTTAATAAAACCAACCCCCAAAGAAATGCTGACACGGACTGGAGTCTAACGTCATGCTTTTTTTAATTTTCTGCCCCGGATTTCCCCCTAGCGATAGTGTTCGGGGTGGTGACGGTTGGCCTGGCCTACCTGGCCGGTGCGCTAGGCCACACGGTGGTGCAGGTCGCCCTCAGTGTCTACGGCATGGTGGGGGGTCCGCTGCTAGGGCTGATGCTCCTGGGCATCCTCTTCCCACCCGTCAACTCCTGGGTACGTTCTTCTTCTCCTGGGTGGGTTTGGGTGGTGGTGGTGGTGGTGGTGGTGATGGTGATGATGTGGTGGGTGTGGATGGTGGTGGTGGGTGGTGGGAGGGTGGTGGGTGATGTGATGGTGGTGGTGTTGTAGTAGGTGGTTGGTGGTGTGTGATGGATGATGTGATGGGTGGATGATGAGGTGGTGTGATGGTGTGGTTGGTGGTGGTGAAGTGTGGTGATGTGGTGGTGGAGGTGGTGGTATGGTTGGGTGGTGGTGGTGGTGTGTGTGGTGGTGGTGGTGTGGTGGTGGTGTGTGTGGTGTGGTGAAGGGTGGTGGTGTGGTGGGTGGTGGTGTGGTGATGTGGGGTGATGGTGGGTGGTGGTGGTGGTGGTTGTGTGGGTGGTGGTGGTGGTGTGGTGGATGGGTGGTGGTGGTGGTGATGGGTGTGATGGTGATGGTGGTGGTGGTGGTGGTGGTGGTGGTGGTGATGGTGATGGTGGTGGTGATGATGGTGGTGGTGAGGTGGTGGTGAAGGTGATGGTGGTGTGGTGATGGTGGTGGTGGTGTGGATGGTTGGTGGTGGATGTGATGTGGTGGTGATGGTGATG
>CM054149.1:49807544-49867544 GCA_028751875.1 Rapana venosa | reverse complement strand
CTAGCAGGTGAATGTTTCCATAGTTGCTATAGTTTGCCGGGTTCTAGCAGGTGAATGTTCCCATAGTTGCTATAGTTTGTGCGGGTGAATGTTTTCATAGATGCTACAGTTTGCTGGGTTCTGGAAGGGGAATGTTCTCGTGTGTTGCTATATTTCTTTCTGTCTTTGGTTTAAACATTGTTTATTCAATATACATAACATCACGAGAAGACAACAATGCAGCAGGGGAAAGGCATCAAGCTACAGCTTCTTTTAAGCCCTACCCCTTTCTTTCTTTCTCTCATTCATTCTTTCTTTTCTTTTTCTTTCTTTCTCTCTTTCTGTCTGTCTTTCTTTCTTTCCTACTTTCCCTTAGTCTGCACCTTTCTCACTTTCTTTCCCTGTTCTTTCTTCTTCCACGTTCTCGTTCTCTCTTTCTTTCTTCCTTTCTTATCTTTCTTTCTCTCTGTCTTCCCCTTTGTCTGCACCTTTCTCACTTCTTTCTCTGATTGTTGTTCTTCTTCCTCTTTCTCTCTTTCGTTCTCTCTTTCTGTTTTTCTTCCGTTCTTTTCTTTCTTTCTCTCTGTCTTCCCCTTAGTCTGCAACTTTCTCTCTTTCTTTCTCTGTTCTTTCTTTCTTTCCTTCCTTCTTTCTTTCGTCATAGTTGCTATAGTTGCAGATTTTGTTCTCATGGTATTATTGCCCATGTTATTTCTTTTCACTGTTTCTTTCTTTCTTTTGGTCTCTCTGTTTTTCTTTCTTTCTTCCCCTTGATCTGCTACTTCTCTCTTTCTTTCTGTGTTCTTTCTTTCGTCATAGTTGCTATAGTTTTGGAAGGTGAATGTCCTCAAAGTGTCATTGCCCATATCAATTCTTTTCACTGTTTCTTTCTTTCTTTACTTCTCTCTTTCTGTTTTTGTTCCTTTCCTTTCTTTTCTTTCTTTCTTTCTTTTTGTCTGTCTGTCTCTCTTTCTTTCTCTCAGTCTGCACCTTTCCTTCTCTCTGTTATTGTTTTCTTTCTTTGATTCTATCTATTTATCTGTCTGTCTGTCTGTCTTGTCTATCTATCTATCTTTCTTTCTTCCTTTCTTTTCTATCTATCTATGTCTGTCTGTCTTTTGTTTTTTTCTTTTTTCCTTCCTTCTCTCTCTCTCTCTCTCTCTCTCTCTCTCTCTCTCTCTCTCTCTCTCTCTCTCTCTCTTTGTCTATCTGTCTATCTATCTATCTTTGAGTGTGTACTGTGCCTGTGTATGATGCATGCTTGCTATGAGTTACGTACGCGTTGTATGGGTCTGGTACTGCGTAACGAAGTGTGACAACTACTGACGGTTGTATGAATAGGACAACAGCAGAATCTGGGAGGTGAATGACCTCATAGCATTGTTGCTCTGTCTCTGACTCTGTCTGTCTCTGTCTCTCTCTCACACACACACACGCGCGCGCGCGCGCACACACACACTATCTCTCTCTTTCCCTCTGTCTGTCTCTCTATCTCTATCTGTCTGTCTCTTTTATCTCTCTCTCTCTCTCTCCCTCCCTCCCACTCCCCATTCACACACACACATATATTATATAATATATATATATATATTATATTATATATATATATATATATGTTTTGTGTGTTATATATATTATATTTCTCTCATTCTTTCTTCTATATATATATATATATATATTTTGTGTTGATGTTGTTGTATATATTCTTATCTTCTTTATATATATATATATATATATGTGTGTGTGCTGTGTGTGTTGTCTGTCTGTCTGTGTCTACCTGTCCACTTATCAATCTACCTCTTGGTGTCTGAGTGTCTGTTGTTGTTTTTTACGTACAACAGTATGTGTGCGTACACATTTATGCCTATGCATATGCGCACCCATGCATGTGTGCCTGTGTGTCTGCGTGCTTATCTACCTGTGTGTGTGTGTGTGTGTGTGTGTGTGTGTGTGTGTTGTAGCGGCGTGTTGGGGCGGTGGTACGGGCTGTCCTATCAGTACTACGCTATACTGTCTCTCATCGTGGCGTTACTGGTTGGCCCTCTCGTGTCAGCGATGACAGGTGGGTTCTACACACACGCACAAACACGCATACACACGCGCTGCACACACACATACACATGTGCATAAACATGCATTCATGCAAACAGACATAGACCCACACACAAACATCACGTGCACACCCACAGACCCTCACACGCACAGACATTCACACACACACAGAGAAGAAAGAGAAAGAGAGAGAGAGAGAGTAGAGAGAGAGAGAGAGAGAGGAGAGAGAGAGAGAGAGAGAGAGGAGAGAGAGAGAGAGAGGAGAGAAACACAGACAGACTGGCGGACATACAGAAAACACACACACACACACACACACACACACACACCACACACACACACACACAAACACACTTTAGATAGTATACACAACACCATGATGAAAACGTACATAGTTTCGAGGTCACACTCACCCCATCTGCGATTAACTCATAGACCGCAGAGTACACACTGGATGAGAAGATTGTATATGTATGATTATTTTCAGTACCCCGCCATATCGTCAGCTATACTCCGGCTTCAGAGTTGTTGTTTTTTACAGCTTTGTTATACTAAGAATTCTCAACGTGACATTTCGAAGCATGACATATTATTTTGGATGTAGGCTGTGGTAGTTTGTTTACACCAGTAACTGACAAAGCATTTGGCCTGGGCTGAATAGCATCATTTCGTAGTTTGATGTTTCAGGTTTTAACAAAAATCGCTACGTGGATCGGAGAACTTATGTTGACGTTTTAAGCTACTTCAGAAAGAAGAAGGTGACTCTCTCTCTCTGTCCTTCTGTCTCTCTGTCTTTTTGCCTTTCTGTCTGTTGGTGTTTGTTTGTCTATAGCTGTTGTCCGCTGTCTTTCTGCTTCTGTCTGTCTGTTTTTCTGTCTCTCTATCTTTCTGAGTTCTATCTGTCTGCCTGTCTGTATTGTCTTTGTCTGTCTCTCTGTCTCTGTGTCTGTCTGTCTCCCCCACCCTCTCTCTCGATTCTCTTAATCTACACCCAGCAACAACAACAAAATAACAACAATAAAAGCATCACCACCATTACTACGACCCTTGGTATTCTGAGTGGATCAGTGGTGTTGTGGTAGCGTACGTGCCTAGAAATCGAGTAGTGCAGGTTCGATCCTCGTTTCAGCTCCAACTTTTCCTCTATCCACTAGGCCTCTGGGCGCTTGTCTTTCGGATGAGACGATAAACTGTGATCTCGTGGTCAACACGCCTTCAAATAAGTAGCCATCCGTCAGTCTCGTAAGACTATGGAGTTGCGCTCTAGGTGTTTATACTCCAGAGTGCAAAGCCTGGGTAAATAAGTATGGAGGGCAAGCTGTTACCCATGCAGCAGACCCCGCCTCCTCTCCACGTCGCTGGAATGATCCATTGGAAAGGCAATCGCCGGTACACATGGTTCCAGTGCCGTCGCAGGAGTTGTTGCCAGAACGATGCTGTAGACAGCTCTTCAGATCCGACCGACCTCCGGGATGGTGTCTAAACACGACACCTGTGTGCATGCTGGTTTGTTGTTGTTTTGTTTTTTAACTTTGTCATCCGCTCCTACCGGCACACAATGGCCTACTCTTCCGAAAGGCGGGACCGGTTTTGAACGTGTGCGCAAGATGTTCTGCATGCGTTCGCACACGGGGTCTCGGTTTATAGGCACAGTCTCATCCGTCTTCAGAGCATGTAAAAGAATCCGCGGCAACAACACAGTTGTCCCTGACAAAAAAAAAAAAGTTTTATAGTAAAAACCACTCTAGAAAGAAACAAATACACATGCAAACATGAAAGGGGGGGGGGGGGGGGGGGGGGGGGGGGGGGGGGGGGGCATGATGGGTGGCGCTGCTCTCGTGGCGACGCGTTCTCCTCGGGGGAGAGCAGCTCAAATTTCACGCAGAGAAATCAGCTGTGACTTGAAGGAGTGAAAAAGATCTGAGCATATTACTCCTCTCTTGCGGTCTCTCCACTGGCTGCCTGTGCCACAGAGAGTAAAGTACAAGATCACTGCCCTCTTGTTACAAATGTCTGCACTACACAACACCCTCATACCTATGTGAAAGTCTTCTCCTGTACACTCCTCGCTTCCTCCACTCTGCTGCAGATACCTGTGCTTACGAATACCTAGATTCAGATGACCGTTGGCCGTCGCTCTCTCTCTCTATTTCTGGTCCACCAACCTGGAATGACCACCCTCTCTCTCCCTTTGCCAAAAGCCTACTTATGGCACGTTTAAATCTAGCCTCAAGACATACTTATTTCGAACACAAGATTTTCCCCTCCTGTTTCATTTCACTTGCCTTCAACAGCCAAAATCCCCATTACCCCGCCAAAGTATTTTATAACCTGTGTGTGTGTGTGTGTGTGTGTGTGTGTGTGTGTGTGTGTGTGTGCGTGTTTTGCGCAGCGGCGTGCGTGCGTCATGTGTGCGTGCGTGCGTTAGTGTGTGTGCACGTGCGTGTGTGTGTGTGGGGTGTGTGTGTCGCGTAGTGCGTGTGTGTGTGTGTGTGTGGGGTGTGTGTGTGTGTGTGTGTAAATTTGACTTTGTTAAAACTATTTGTGATTGGTTGCATGAGTAATAACAGGTTGAATGCAAGCGCTTTTGGTCTGTTCTCACATGATATGGCGCTATAGAAATTCCATATATTTAGTTATTATCATTTTTAAGCGTGTATGCGACAGACAATGCATATACCACCACCCCACCACCACCACCACTATCGTCTGGGCAAAACTATTAGCTATCAAAGTAATGCAGACTGTCATCCTTTTTCAGCCGGAGGAGGAGGAGGAGGAGGAACGGGCGAAGACGGAGGACATGACAAGGAAGGAGAGGGAGAGGGAGAGGGTTACTTTCCAGGAGGAAGTGTTGTAGTCTCCGTCATCGTTGTCGTTGTCGATATCATTGCTATCTCAGTCGTCGTCTTCATCGTCCCCGCTGTCGTCATAATCGTTATTTCCATCATTACCGAACATACCACCATACCGAACCAACACCAACACCTCCACCATCACTGCTGCCACCATCCTCACCGCCACCACCACATCACTGCTTCCGCCATCCACATCATATCAACACACCACCATTTCCACTGTCACTGACCCCCCCCTCCGCCCCCCCCCCCCCCTCCCCCCCATCCCCTTCATCATACCCGACAATCATCACCACCACTCTTATCATCATTAGCAGCAGCAGCAGTTTAAAAAAAACAACCAACAAAAACATTCTTTTGAATACTGTTTTCAACATTTGTTTTACCGTATCTAACAAATTGCAATAACCTGTGCTCTCTCCTCTCTCTCTCTCTCTCTCACCTCTCTCTCTCATCTCTCTCTTCCTCTCTCTCTCTCTCTCTCTCTCACACTCTCCACACACATACCACACACACACCCACCTCTTGTTCAAGAGGATTTTTCCTCTGGAGTTAACATCAGTGCCGACTCCACTCTCCCCAAAAGTCCTTCGGATGCACGCAGAACATCTCCTTACGCATACGTTAAAACCAGTTCCGCTTTTCGGAAGAGAAGGCCATTGTGTGCCGGTGGGAACGGATGACAAACTTTATAAAACTGCATGCACACGGGGACTGGATGTAAAAAAGCACATGAATGCTTATTCTGTTATCCTCGGAATAAAAGAATAAATAAAAATAATATAAATAAACAGCATCGTCAGAACTGTCTTGTTGCGTTTGTTTGTTTTGTAAACGGAAAAGGAGAAGGTCAGTAATTCAGTTCACAGCTGTTTCTTGTACCCGTCATGAATATTCATGCCTAGGAATGCCATTGAAAAGTATGTGAAACACTTGACGAAACTGGAGTGTGCATGAATAATTTGCATAATTATTTGCTTGCAATGTGTGTGTGTGTGTGTGTGTGTGTGTGTGTGTTCGTGTGGTGTGATGTGTCGTGTGTGTTGTGTTGTGCTGTGTTGTGCATGTGTGTGCGCGCGTGCATGTGTGTGCGCGTGCATGCGTGCGTGCGTGCATGCATGTGTACGAACATGTGTTGGTGTACACGCCCATGCAGGCAGTTGCATTTATCTATTTCATGACTTGCTAGTAGAAATAGTTCATTTTTAAGGTCAAAGTTATTATCATGATGTAATATTCATCTGTAACAGAAGTATTTTTTTTTTTAGCAGCAGCTGTAGCAGTGAGCGAAATGAAGGAATAAATTCGCCATACAATCACAGTAACATTGCTCATTACTGACAGTTGTGCTATGAAGACAAGCAGACAGTTAAAGCGTTAATAACGTTGAATGTTTGGGAGGAAAAACATTAATAGTGATATTAAAAATGGAAAAATTATTTTCTCCCCTCTCTTTTTTTCTTCGCTAAGATAACTGAGAGGGAACACGTACAATGAAAAATAACAACCAACTTTTGGAAAAAAGGCTCAATTCCCTCCACCCCCTAAATTTCAAGAAGCAAACATTGCAGATGACAAGTTATTACTTTACGTTGGTTGTTGAATATACAGCGGACGCCATAATTATTACATGGGTAGTCTGATGCTATCGCAACTATACCGGATTCTATTTGTCTTTTGTTTGCTTTTTACGTGTTATTCTTTCTGTCGACGAAACTTCATTACAATCTGTCATATTTACTCAAATAACGATAGCATGTTTTTGATGAAATGACTGCAAAAATTGTGCGTGAATTCAACACGTTATTTCTTTTCTCTAAAAATCTAGCTGCCGTTCTGTTTGTTTGCTGTAACACGACTGCAGTGCAATTCCTTGGAAATGTTTAGCAAAATAAAAACTGAAAAATAAGTAGGGGGCATGGGGGATTGGGGAAGTGGGCATGGGACATTGGAGAAGGGGGTGGGTGGGATTGGAGAAGGGGGGATGGGTGGGATTGGGGGCGGGACAGTCCGGTGGTTAGAGCGTTGAGCTCGCGATTTGACAGCGCGGGTTCGAGCCACCACCGAGACGCCCGTTCGAGAGGATTCCCCCCCTGGAGTTAACATCAGTACTGACCCCGCTCCTCTGAAAGTCCTTCGGATGAGGCTATAAATCGAGGTCCCGTGTACAAACGCACGCAGAATATCTTATCTATACGTCAAAACCTGTTCTGCCTTTAGGAAGAGTAGACCATTGCGTGCTGGTAAGAACGGATGACATTATTTTTGTAAAACCGCATGCACACTGGTGTTGCGTTCAGACATCATCCCCGAAGTCAGAATGCGGCTATTGGGCAAATTGTCGCGTACGCGAAATTACACCGTTGGTGAACATAGCCCTAGCCAAGGAACGACCCCCCACAAAAACCCCCCACACAAACCCCCCCAAAAAAACAACAACAAACCCCCCCTAAACAACAAAAAACAACAACAACAAAAACCCATTAAAGATTGATAAAAAAAAGAACCTAAAACCCAAAAAACCCTGCAAACGGGTATAATAAAGAAGAAAAAGCCCAAACAAATTATGAACATGCGCTTTGATTTGTCTTTGCAAGATAAGGCTATTAATTTCCATATATTATTAAATTTTTTTTTAATTTTTAAATATTATTATTATTAAACCCCCAAAAAGTGAACCAGAAGCAGTGCGGGCCTTTGGTGGTCGCCCTCCCGCGGGGCGTAAAATGATAAGCCCCCCGTGAGGGCTTCTGACGTGGGGGAAGCGACATGATGACACAAGTAACTATGGCGGGAATGGGGGCGGAAAAGAGCCGCGGGGGAACAGCGGGAAACGGCGTCAAAAAAGAGGAGGAAGAAAGAAAAAAAAAGGGAAATTTTTTTAAAAAGTATGACGTAAGAGAAACCCTCCCAGTGGGGGGGGGCCTGTCGAAAAAAATTCCCAATTCGTGCCAAAAATTTCCTCTTTTCCCACCCTTTTTTTTTGTTTCCGCCTTTTTCCTTTTCTTCCTGTTCCTCCTTTTTATCTATTTTCTCCCGTCTTTCCATTCCCCACCCCCCCCCCCCCCCCCCCCCCCCCCCCCCCCCCCCCCCAAAAGACAAAAAGATAGCATTCTTTTTATCCCGAAGTCGGAGCGCGGGCCTGACTGATTGACGGGGCCTTTTTAAATGGCAGCGCGACGCACTTTTGTCATAAACAGAAAACTTTCTCACTTTGGGATGAGACGATAAACCGAGGCCCCGTTGTTACAGTAATTTTTAGCGCACGTAAAAAAACCCCCGGCAACAAAGGTTTTCCCCCTGGCAAAATTTTAGAAAAAAGCCATCTGATGGGGAAACAAATACAGCTGCAAAAAAAAAAAAAAAAAAAAAAAAAAGGTGGGGTGAAAGGGGGTGGCGCAGCGCAAAGGGCGACGCGTTCCCCCTCTCCCCGGGGAGAGCAGCCCGAATTTAACTTAAAATGGATGAAATAAAAACTGGCGCTTTTATTGTTGCTTTACAAGATCAGCGCTTTTAAAAATTCCCTAATTATTTTATTTTTATTTAACAAAAGTTGCTGTCTGAGGTAGAAGAAGAAAAAGGAAAAACCCCCAAAAAAAACCAAAAAAAGACTCCCCTCAGCCCCCCCAAAAAAAACAAAAAAACCTTTTAAAAACCACCCCCACCCTTCCCCCCCACCCCCCAAAAAAAACAAAAAAAACAAATAAAAAAAAGATAAAACCAAAAAAAAACCAACAAAAACAAAAGAAAAAACAAAAACCCACCCCCAAATTGCTTGAGGGTCTTGGGAATTGCTGTGTTTCTACCAGGCTAGCGAGCCCACCCCCTTCAGTAGGTTGTGGCTGCATGCGGGTATGTTGGTGTTATCCAAGCCAACGGCCACAATTGCTTTATGTCTTTCGATAAAAAATTTGTAAAAAAAAAAACCCCGGTGACGCGAAGGTCAAGAGCCCAAACCAAAAGATTTTTTTATTCTTACTTTTTGGGTGTTTTGGTTCTTGTTTTTTTATTTTTTATTTATTTTTTATTTATTCATTTATTTTATTTATTCTTTTATAAATCGGGATAATGGATAAGACTTATGTGCTTTTTTTCATCCATCCACGTGTGTATGCGGTTTTGTAAATTTTGCATCTGTTTCCCGGGAAAAATGGGGTATTTCCGAAAAGCGGAACAGGATTTAACGTGTGCGCAAGATGTTCTGCATGCGTTCCAACACGGGGCCTCGGTTTATAGTCTCATCCGAAGGACTTCTATGTACTCTACGTATTCTAGAAATACATGTGTGTGTGTGTGTGTGTGTGTGTGTGTGTGTGTGTGTGTGTGTGTGTGTGTGTTTACGAATTAAATTACTGATAGCTTAAAAACAGGTGAGGAAGAAAAAAGCAAGGTAAAATAAAATAAGATATAACGAGATAAGACAAAACAACAATAAAATAAGCTGAAACAACCAAAAAAATTACAAGATCACAAAATACAACAAAACTTCCAAAAAGGCCTTAAAAACAATACTACAAACAAATCAATCAAATCATTTCAAAAATCAATTTCTTTTATATCGAGGATAATGAATAAGCAAGCATGTGGGTGTTAGGTTTTTTTTACCTCCAGTCCCCGCCCTTAGGAATACATCACACACTGAAATAAACCCAATACCCATTATACTCACATAGTACAAAAATAACAACATCAACAAATAACAAACATAGCTATAAACAAGAACTCTGTATCAAACAGAACTGAATATCAATTACTGGAATATAATCAAGACACGAATTTAGCCCAAAACGCGAACTACTTAGTTATTTTATTTATTTATTCTTTTATATGGAGGATAATGGAATAAGCACTCGTATGCTTTTTTACATCCAGTCCTCGTGTGTATGCGGTTTTGTCAATTTTGTCATCTGTTCCCACCGGCACACAATGGCCTACTCTTTCGAAAAGCGGAACAGGATTTAACGTGTGCGCAAGATGTTCTGCGTGCGTTCGCACACGGGGCCTCGGCTCATAGTCTCATCGGAAGGACTACTAGACTTCTACTCAACTGTGGGACTGCAGCTAGAACATAAGTGCTCATAGTTATCACACTGTTGCGACCTCAGAAGGGGAAAGTCAGCATACTCATAAGATAAACGCGATATCAATTGGGGAGGGGGGTGGGGGTGGGGGTGGTTATTATGCCTGCCCCTGTGAGCGAGTTACACTAAAGTCGTGGACTGCAACTTTGCTGGTGATAATAATAATAATAATAATAATAATAATAAAAACATTATTATTATTATTATTATTAATGGGGACGGGATAGCTCAGTGGTCGGAGCACTCGCTTTCCCCCAGCCAATGTTAAGCAGCATCGAGCGTGGTTACCAGTTGAATGGGTGACCGTTTACGCGCCTTGGCTTCAGTACAGTCCTCCAGTTCACCCAGCTGTAAATGGGAACTTGCCTCTTTAGGGCCAGGGAAGGTAAAGCAGCGAGGGAGAGGAGATGGGCGCCGCCCTTAATACAATTATGGCCCCTAGAGAAGTGAGGTCTCTGGCGCCTCGCTCCCCTAAGACCTTGTAGGTTATGGGACATCTTTACCTTTTCATACTACTACTACTACTACTAAATCTAAAATATGTTTATATGTTTTGTATCCTTATAACTGTGCAATGTATAAAAAAAACTGAATTAAAAAAGTAATAAAAAAGATAATGATAATAATAATAACAATAATAATAATAATGATGAGGAGGAGGAGGAGGAGGAGGATAACCGTGTTGTGCGTTGTGCCTTCCTAAGGTATCACGCTGGCACGCTGGGGATCACCCGGAATCACTTCACTCATCCTGGGAATCACTGTGAGATCGAAAGCACACACACTGGATGAGAAGTTTGCTCCTGGATTTAGGCAACCACATTCTCACTTCGGGGGATTTTTCTCTTGTAAAGCTCTGTCTGGCTCACCACAATATCAAAACAGCAGTTTGAAGTATAACAAGACATGGAGGCCTTCACATTTATGCGGCAATAACTGACGACGATTTTAGTCTAGGCTGAGGCAGCCATGTTATTTTGCATTTATTCATCAAAAACAGAAATTTAGAAATACAGGTTCAAATCAATAAAACAAAATAAAAGAGGGGTGAGGTGAGATCTCTCTCTCTCTCTCTCTAATCAGGGCATGAGCCAGATAAATAAAAAATAAACAAAAACAAACCCAGTATGTGAATGCTTATCTGAAACCCTTGAAAAAAAAAATTAAATAAATATATCCATTCATTCAATCTCCCTCTTTCACGGGAAGTAACGCCCTTTGAATAAATAAATACCTGAGATTGTTTCCCTTCCCAGAATCGGAACTAATAATATGCTATTGACCTTTAGTGACCTTTTCTAGCGTTGTACTTAGACGTCTACTAGTTGACGTGTTTGTGTCATACACAGCTCAGCCTGACGTAGCATTGCATTACATACGGAGAAATTGAGGTAAGAATAAATCCCTTATATATTCAGATTACCTACGGGAAAAGCTCTTGATTGAAAGGACAACAATGACAACTGAACTTTGGACTCGGCAGGCGCACGCCATTGGTTCAATTTGCAAGTCACCACGTGGGATTGCCTCTAGCCTGCTGTATGAAAGCAGCCACGAGGTACAATGATTTCGTCATACCTTCCTTTTTAGCGCTTGGCGAGCGGAAAGCTACCGCATTCGAGCACTGGTCGTCGTGGGAGAAGAACCATTCAGCGAGACTTTATCACTTACAGGTTTGTGTCTGCCACACGGACTTGGTAGGGCCTGGGGCTATTTTTATCCGTATCGCACGATGTTCGCACGTGGAGTGTAGGGTTGTTGATTGGGTATTTTACACGTAAGACAGAGTATCACGTGTGGTTAGATTAAGAGTACAGCACGTGCATATCCTAATTTTATTTGTTTTTGTTATGGTGTAAAGAAATGATTATTATCATTTCTTTACACCATAAATGGCTCCATAGATGGAATTTTGTTGTTTTTTTCAGTCGAGAACATGGCATGGAAAACAGTTGGGTGCCTGGACATCAGATTACATATAATGCATTTCTCTCTAGTGTTTATGCAACAATTCAGTCTCAGAATAAATGGAGGGAAGGGGGGGGGGGGGGGGTGAGGGAGGGAATAAGCATTATTCTCTCTCTCATATTTAAATTTGAAATATATTTTTCCTTTAGCATATAGCCACTGATGCAGTGTGTGTGTGTGTGACAGTGTGAGTGTGTTTTATTTTAATTTTATTCCTTTATATCGAGGATAATGGAATAAGCTTTTATGTGCTTTTTTTACATCCAGTCGCCCTGTGTATGCAGTTTTGCACACTATGGCCTACTCTTACAAAAAAGCGGGACAGGATTTGACGTGTGCACAAGATGTTCTGTGTGCGTTTGCACACGGGGCCTCTGTTTTTAGTCTCATCCAAGGACTTTTGGGGAGAGTGGAGTCTGCACTGGTGTTAACTCCAGGGGAAAATATCCCCTTGAACGTGAAATATTTCGGGTCGTCAGATTGCGAGCACAATATTCTAACCACTAGGCTATCCCGTCCCCTGTGTGATATGTGTGACTCTGTGTGTGTGTATGTGATATTCATCATGCCATTGTTTTCCTTTAAATATTATGCACAATTCCCTTTTGTTTCAAATAGAAATCTATTCTATGACATTAAACTTTGTTTCTGGGTAGTTTGCGAAGTATCACTACTCGCACTACTGCTCTTTACCCATAATGATGAATTTTGAGTTGGACATTTCTTCCTTCCCTCTTGCCAGAATGGTATAATTTATATGGTGTGTTTTGTTGGTTGATGGTGGTGAGGTTGTGTTTAAATTACAGTGGTTTGAATTGTTGGTTGATGGGGGTGGGGCTGTGTTTACAATTACAGTGTCTTGAATCGCTTCAGTGTTTTCTTGTGTGTTGCTTGCTTATTTGCTTGTTTCGTTTTTCATCATTATCATGATTAATTTTGTTTTTTCTTACCAGCTGTCATGGTGCAAAGGTTAGTGCCTTGGATTTCGGACTGGACAGTCATGGGTTCGAATCCCATAAGAGTCATAGGGATTTTTTTACTCTGGCTGGCTCCTACCCATAGTGAGTGTGCTGTGGGCTCAGTGGGAAATACCCCACAGTCAAGCTTCATCCGTTGTATCAATGCAAGTTTGAGTGTTGCTCAAATTACCAGACTAACAGTAACACTGCAGGTGTCTGTATCTCTTGGGCCCGGTTGACGCTGGGATTTATTATAAAAGTGAGCTTAGAGTACAATCCTGTCAAGTAGTCTCAAAGCATATGCACTTCCAGTCCACAGCAACATCACTATTATGTCATCCTCATTGTCATTGATCATCATGCAATAAAATCATTGCCACTGATTTGGTGGTAGCAGTTGCTCTGGCCTCATGATGACCTCATATATATATATATATATCTGTGCCTGTGGTGAGTTTGTGTCAAAGCCTTAGGGTTGGATGTTTGTGGGGAATGGTCATGGGAGGGTTGTTGTGGTTGCCACCTAGGGTGGGCAACTCACTCAGTCTGGCTCCGCAGCTGAGCTAATACTGTTAGTAGGGGGCTTAGTAGGTGGTGTCCTGCGTATGTTAGCTCAGAACAGGCACCACTGAACATCACCAAGGTGACCCAGCAGCAGTGCAGGGCCCCTCAGGCTGGTGGCCCCACTGCGGCATGGCTCCCTGTGGACCTTTGACCCCGAGGATGAGACATAACGAATCTATCTGGGTATGGCTGTGGTGGGGAGATTGAGAAGAGTGGTGTGGGCACAGCAGGATGAGGATGTCACAGAAGATGTGGCAGCAAAAAAACAACAAAAAAAGAAGGGGGGGGGGGTTCTCTGTGTGTTTCTTGTTTTTGTTTGTTAAAATTAGTATTGGGTGTTCCTGAGCTTTACAGCCCTGGGATCATCTAGACTAAGCACACTGTCTTCCTAGTTATCACAGCTGGGTATTGTTGCGAGACCTGAAGACTGAAGTACAAACTGGATGAGAAGTTTTATGTGCATAGCTGTTGCCATGTATTTTGCTCTACAGGCAGTATACTCTGACTTTTTTTAGAGGATTTTGCTTTTTGCTGTAAAGGAGAGTACGGGTTGTTAAGCTGAGAGGTTGTCATAGATGAAGACAATCTCAACAGAACATTTCAAGATGTAACAACATCATGATGTAGTTTGTGACACTTAGCTTACATGTCTGAGCCTGACAGAGCTTTTAGTTTTGGCCCGAGTCAGACTCTTCCACTTCCAGTGTCTGAAGTTTCATTTCAAGTTTACCTGTAAGGAGGAATTCAGTTGTTACATGTATGCAAGCTTTTTTCCTTTTCCTCTTTGTGTGTGTGTGTGTGTGTGTGTGTGTGTGTAGGCTTCTTCTGTCTCGGAAGACAATGTCATTGGCCTCACCTTCTTTGTCTTCAGTCTCGTTGAGTTGCTCTGCAGTCCCATCCATGCATGGTAAATTAGTTATCTGCGCTACATTGTTGTTGCATAGTATGTGTGCTTCCGATCGTGTAACTCAATTAGCTTACAGTGCCCTGCGTTCTGACCTGGAAAAAACATTTACCAAGCATGAATTTGATGAGCCAGTACAGTATTAATTAAACATTGGATTTTGGTTTTTTGTTTGTTGTTGGTCTCTCCTCTTCTGAGACAACTTCTCAGGAATATGTAGTGCAGCATACTCTCCTCCTTCTTCTTCTACATTGGATGCTCAGACAGTTACGTAGTATTTTGTCCGTCGTATGAGAGAAAATACATTGTGCTGCCGTTAAGCGCCTGACAAGTCAGGCCCCGCACATCCAAGTTCGGCGTGGGAGGGAATTGTTACCTTTTAAGTCTTTCTGGAAAGAAAGGCAAGAAAAATGGACCAAGAAGGCAGAAAATGGACAAGAAGGAGATGATAGGAAGAAAAGGAACATGGCAGAAACAAAGAGGGATAGAAAAGATGGAATTCATAGCACAGAATTTTCAGATAGTGGGGATGCTGTTTTATATTTATCCTGACAGGCCGCTGGAATCCTCTATGGGGGATGATGGAGTTAGTATCTTAAGCTAACTAGTGACAATAACCACAGAAGAGAACTGCTGGGAAATGGCTTTGTTTTTTTTGGGTTTTTTTTCTAGGTTTCTTTTGTCGGTTGGGTTTGTTTGGTTCTTTCGTTTCAATCTTTTTTTGGGTGTGTTTTGTGTTGAGTTTGTTTGGGGGTTGTTTCTTTCTTTGGTTAATTTGGTTTTCTTTTAATTGACATTAATTGGCATTTATATATATATATATATATATATATATATATTATATTATATATATATATATATATATATGTGTGTGTGTGTGTGTGTGTGTGTGTGTGTGTGGTGCTGTAGTAAACCTGACCTTTGATTGATTGATTTTATTTTTTAGGATTTTAAGAATTATAACAAAGTGTAAAACAGTAAAACATACAAACAAACATACAAACAAACGGGTCTGATTTCTTTCAGCCTAGTCTGTTTCTTTCTTTCCAAGTTTACCTCCTTTTCCTTTCTCCACTAGCGTCTCTTCGTTTCTGTCAGCTTGTCTTTGCGGCCTGCCTGCCCGCCTGCCTGTCTATCTGTTTGCCTGTCTGTATGTCTGTCTCTCTCTCTCTCTCAGCATCTGTGTTTGTGCAAGTTGCTGGAGTATTTGGCACAATACCTCAGGTTAATTAGTATGTCAGCTGCCAGAAAATCCGTTTGTCACATACTACTATCTTTGACAGGTTCCTTTCATTGTTCTTTCTCTGTTTTGGCGGTTTGTGCCATGTGCCGTGTCAAGGTCACACCCTTTGTGGATACGGTGTAAACAACAGAGGTAGGAAGCTCTGAGGTCAGAACACAGCACTTGTGATCTGAGGGCACGGGGTTGAGTCTTCGCTGACCTGTCTGTGTGAGGGGATTACTCCCCCTGAAGTTAGCATTTGCCCTGAGTCTTGTTTCCCTTTACTGGTCTTTCAGATGACAGTAAACAGTGGGATCTTGTGTGCAGGTGCACACATAGTATCTTGTGCTTACAGTGTTAACAACCCTTCTGTGTTTTGTGGTTAACTGGAAGAGTGGGCTAGCTTTGGCTGGTAGTTTTGATTTATGTAGATCCACACAAACATGCATGCACAAACGCATGCATGCACAAACGCATGCATGCATGCATGTACATATACATATGTAATGAAAAAGGGGTCTATAGTACTGCATGTCCCGCTATCCATTGCAGAGGGTTATCGACTGTTAGAGAAAGATTCCTTAAACAACTTCATAGAATAGCATTGGCAAAACAAGGGGTTTCACATTCAACTCTGAGTTGGAAGAATGTCGTTGAATGTATTGATCACTTACAGATCATACAAATGCTGTCCAAGAAAGACATCTCGAGGCATTTTTTTCAGGAGAAGATAAAATGCATGCATAACAAAGTTCAGCAAGGGTAGCAAGTGCTTGTGTGTTGAATATATTTCAAATACCCATATCATACTTGAATGTGAGAATTTAAAACCTCATCTCCCTGCCTTTTCTGAGAATTTCATTGACAAAGTTTTTCAAAAATAATGTAAAGCTAATGTTTGACATTGCTAAAGGGTTATCATTAAGCCCTAAAGGGCATTTATTATAGTTATTTTTGAATTTCATTTAAAAAAAAAGTTCTTCATCTGTGTACTCTTTCCCTTGTGACTACTTTAGTATTTATTACACACACACACACTCTCACGTGCGCAAACACAGAGTAGATCTCTCTCTTTTGTATTCAGTCTCCTATTTTAGGGTTGCCTGGTATCACTTAAAGTGGAAAGACATTAAAATTGAAGACTGACTGACTTACACACGCACGCACGCACGCACGCACACACACACACACACACACACACACACACATGCCCACACTCAGGGTAGTTCTCTCTCTCTCTCTCTCATGCTCTCTCTGGTATTCAGTCTCCTATTTTAGGGTTTTCTTGTATCACTTAAAGTGGAAAGATGTTAAAATTGAAGACTGACCTACTTACACATGCACACATTCACACACATGCGCACGCACGCACACACACACACACGCACACACTTGTGTATCCATCCGTAGGCATGCCTACATGAAATATATATTTTGTAAGCATGCATACACGTATATACATAATTATATACTAATATAGACAGACATGTATATAAACATGCATGCAGATAAAGTTGAATGCACTCATAGGGGGGTGCAGGGTAGCCTAGTGGTCAGAGCGCTGTGCTTGGGATCTGACAGCTTGGGTTTGAGCCTCCACCCAGGTGTCCATTCAAGTGGACTTCCCCCCAGAGTTAACATCAGTACTGACTCCACTCATCGGAAAGTCCTTTGGATGAGACTATAAACTGAGGTCCTGTGTGAGAACACATGCGGAACATTTTGTACACAAGTTAAAAACCCATTCCACCTTTCAAAATAGTAGGCCATTTCATGGTGGTAGGAACAAATAACAGCATTAAAAAAAAAAAATGTTGTCGCACTTAGACACCATCTCTGAGTTTGGAATGTGGCAGCCATTTTGATGGTGGGTAAATGGCTGATTTGAGACGGGATAGCTCAGTGGTCAGAGCACTCGCTTTCCCCCAGCCAAGGTTAAGCAGCATCGAGCGTGGTTACCACTTGGATGGGTGACTGTTTGCATGCCTTGGCTTCAGCACAGTTCCCCCAGTTCACCCAGCTGTAAATGAGTATCTGCCTCTTTAGGGTTAGGGAAAGTAAAGCAGCGAAGGAGAGGAGATGGGCGCCGCCCTCTCTATGCCGGCCCCTAGAGAAGCTGAGGTCTCTGATGCCTCGCTCCCTTACGACCACTTAGGTTATGGGACACCTGTACCTTTACCAAATGATTGCTTAAGTAAGATCTCACCATCTCACCTGTCTATCTGTTTGCCTGTCTGTATGTCTGTCTGTCTGTCTCTCTCAGCATCTGTGTTTGTGCAAGTTGCTGGAGTATTTGGCACATGATACCTCAGGTTAATTAGTATGTCAGCTGCCAGAAAATCCGTTTGTCACATACTCCTATCTTTGACAGGTTCCTTTCATTGTTCTTTCTCTGTTCTGGCGGTTTGTGCCACGTGCCATGAAAAGGTCGCACCCTTTGTGTATACATTGGTGAACCTCAAAGCTCTAGCTGGAAAACAAAACAAACAACAACAACAAACCCCCCAAGAAAACAAAACATTCCCCCCTCCCCCTAACCCCCCCCCCCCAAAGAATATGCACACATAATGTATACTGAAAAGAAAAAGGATGGGGCTGCTCTTTCTTTCATTCATTCTTTCTTTCTGTCTTTTTCTTCTTTTACTTCTTTTTCTTTCTTTCTTTCTTTCTTTCTTTTTTCTTTTCTTTCTTTCCTTCTTTCTTTCCTTCTTTTCTTTCTTTCTTTTCTTTCTTTTATTTTAAGGTTAATAATAAAGCACTAAATAAGCACTCATGTGCTTTTTTATATATCTAGTCCATGTGTGTATGCAGTTTTGTAAATTTTGTCATCTGCTCTTGAGATGACAGCTCTCCCTGTAAGTAGTTTTGGAGGGTATTTAAAAACAAAACAAAACCAAACACTTAGGCCTAACATAATTCAGAATTTTCAAATCAGTAATTCAGTAATTGTGACTTTGTTTTTCTGGCAAGGATTCAGTATTCAGGTAGTATCAGAAAATATATACATGTACAATATATGCATGCCTTACTCATTCAATTTTGTAAGGTATTCAATGTTTTAAGGTCATTAACTGTGTACAGGTTTACAGGAGATAAATTCTGTATATAAATATGTATGTCAAGAGATATTCAACTAAGGTTCTGCAATGAAAAATTAGTCAGCATTTGGTTGTGGTGAAGAGTTTTGAATATATTGTTCGGTCTGTCATTCAGAATATACAGGTAGCATACAGTGGCAATGTCTATGTTTTGGTTGATTTTTTTAAAGATTGTCTGTGTGTGTGCGTGCGTGTGTGCGTGCTTGCGTGTGTGCGTGTGTGTCAAGTCAAGTCAAGTCAAGTCAAAATTTTATTTCCAGATGGTACATTGAATAAGCAATGCATTTGCTTTTTTTCATCAAGCCATCTATCTAAGAACAAATTTCGTAATGATTATACTAAGTCACTACATTATAGCATCATTTACCATTAAATTAAAACCAGTAAAAAGAAAAAAAGGAAAACTCGTTTAAGGAAATAATTGAAAATCAAATTACTCACAAATTGTGAATTTGTATGAAAAGAATTGTTGAAGTATTTCTGAAAAAAGAGGAGAATGGCCAATGAAGGCATGAAGTTACAAGAAGGGGGTATCAGAAAGAAAAGGAACAAGACAGAAACAAAGAAAGCCATAGAATAGGAAAAGAGGGAATTCCTTGTGCAACATTTCCCAAAGGTGGGGACGGTATTTATTCTGACAGGCAAATTGTGTGTGTGTATGTGTGTGTGTGTGTGTGTGTCTGTAGTTAATCATATTCTTTTTCATAGTAGATGTTTTCATTTTTCCAGAGTATTGCCACTTCTACAATGTTCCACCATATGAAACACACCACATGTGCCAAGAAATCTATCTAGAGTTGTGCAAGGAAAACCCACACTTGATAATGTTTTTGTGTGGGGGTTTTTATTTTAGTTTTTACCCACTGAACTCAATATGCATGCATATTACAGAGGGAGCTAAAGACAGTGGCAGGTCTGCATCTTTATTAACCTGGGAAATCATAATTCCCCCTGGCTCTCCTTTCCCATCTTATTGTTCAGGCTCTGCTGAATGGAACCTGGTGAGTTTAGGGTTCAAATATATAGAAAATATACGATCCCTGTGGGTATGCCAGGGGCCTGTCAGTATAAATACTGACCCCACCTTTGGGAAATGTTGCACAAGGAATTCCCTCTTTTCTTATTCTATGGCTTTCTTTGTTTCTGTCTTGTTCCTTTTCTTTCTGATACCCCCTTCTTGTCTACTTCATGCCTTCATGGTCCATTCTCCTGCCTTTTTTCCAGAAATACTTCAACAATTCCTTTTCATACCAAAGTCAGATGTGATGGGTGTAATGGCAGCATAATTTAATTTTTGCTCATGTGACAAACAATGAGACAGCAATTGTTGGTGTCTGAGCATTTGATGGCAACAAAATGATCATTCATTCTTTCTTTTTTAACTCGTATTATTCAGGTTTTTTTACATTGCCCATTTATAAAGATACAAAACATATAAACAATTTTGGAGAGAGGGAGAGAGAGAGTCTGTCAGGTAGGCAGACAGACCGACGGAGACAGAGAGAAAGAAGAGATAGCCTGACAGGCAGACAGACCGACCGAGAGGTCCCAAATGGGCACTGAGCTCAATACAGACACACATGTATGGGTTGGTATACATTCTGTGTACCAAAACAAAATCAGGTTTGTCTGTGTTTTTACACTGCTGGATTATTCTTGTCATTGACTGTAAAGATGTTCTGTTTGCTTTGTGTGTGTGTGTGTCTGACAGACGTCATGGCAGCACCAGCCACCAGGGACATAGGCTTCCACTGGGCAGACTATGTGGTCTTCAGCGTCTTCCTGGTCATCTCGGCCACCATCGGCCTCTTTGCGGCCATCAGGCAAGAAAGGCCACCCCGGAGCAGCTGCTGACAGGAAACAGGAAGTTGCCGCTGATCCCCGTCACTCTGTCCTTGGCGGCCAGCTTCATGTCGGCCATCTTTGTTCTGGGGGTGCCAGGGGAGGCCTACATCAACAGCACGGAGTACTGGCTGATAGGACTGGGCTACATCCCTGCAGAACTCATCACCTGCTTCCTGATCATGCCCGTCTTCTACAAGCTGAAGCTGACCAGCGCCTATCAGGTGTGTTTGTAGTGATCAGACAGTGAAACAATAAGATAATGTCATGGGACCAACTCGAAAGTGTGTGTGTGTGTGGACCTTCCGCCTAAAGCCTTCTTATGACACTTTTATATCCAGCCTCAAGACGTATTTATTCCAAACCTAAGATTTGTCCCTCCTGTTTCATCTCAAATTTGTCCCTGCCTTGAACAGGCGAAATCTCCACCACCCTGCCAAAGTGTATAACCTGTGTGTGTGTATGTGTGTATGTGTGTGTGTGTGTGTGTGTGTGGCGCGCGCACGCTCACATGTGTGTGTACATTTGAATTTGTGAACTCTGTTAATTGGTATTGGTTGTATGTGTATGGGTGTGTTGTATGCAAGCGCTTTGAATTGTTTTTGCAAGATATAGTGCTATATAAATTCCATTCATTATTATTTATTATTATGTTGTTGGTGGGTTTTTAAAAAATTATTTTATATCGAGGATAATGGAATAAGCACTCATGTGCTTTTTTCCCCATCCAGTCCCTGTGTGTATGCAGTTTTGTAAATTTTGTTATCCGTTCCCACCAGCACACAATGGCCTACTCTTCCGAAAAGCGAAACAGGTTTTAACATGTGTGCAAGATGTTCTGCGTGAGTTGGGACCTCGGTTTATAGTCTCATTCGAGGAGTCAGTGCTGATGTTAACTCCAGAGGTCTATGGATTGTGTGTGTGTGTGTGTGTGTGTGTGTGTAATGTGACAAAGAACAAAGTGTGTATTGTATGAATTTTTAACTGCTGAAATATGGTTTAAAATCAATGAATGATACAATGGAATGAAAATTAGATGAAAAGCACATGGTAAAAGAACCCCATATTTCCAGAACTAGTGTCTGAGACTGAGTTAAAACTGCGTGTTTTTATACAACAATAGGGTTTATCACTGAGCAATGTGGCATGGACAGGCATGCACACACACTCACACACTCACAAACATGCGTGCATGTGTACACGTGCGTGCGCACACACACATACACGCACTCACAAACATGCGTGCATGTGCACACATGCGCGCAGCACACACACAACACACACACTCACAAACATGTGTGCATGTGCACACATGCATGCACACACACACACACATACAAAACATTTGACTTCACATCCACACACACACACAATGCATTTGACTTCACTTTACACACACACACCACACACACACACACACACACCACACACACACACACACACACACACACACACACACACACACACACACTTACACACGCACTTTTACAGACACAATTTCTCTACTGAAAGAGGGACATGCATAAGACACACATAAAACATCATTGCTTTATGACACACTCGGCTCCAGGTACGACAATGTTTATCTTGCTGTTTAGACCCTGAATTACAACTCCATACTTTTGCTGTTTGTTTTTCAGTATCTGGAGATCCGCTTCAACAGAATCGTCCGTATCATGGGGTCCTTGACCTTTACGTTGGAAATGGTGAGTAGAGTGTTTATCCCACCGCTGCATTTTTAAAATAAAAAGTTATTATATTTATATACATATATATATATTTTGTTTTTGTGTGTGTGTGTTTTTTTTGTACGTTTCATGGCTAGGGCTCCAAGGTTCACTTATGGTGCGATTTTTGCGTGTGTGATCTTTTTGTGATCCACCATGTAGGTAGCCCCATACCGTCTTCGAGGTTGGTGTCTAAATACAACACCTGTGTGCATGCATTTAAAAAAAAAAAAGCCATTTGTTCCTACTGGCATTAAATGGCCTACTCCTCTGAAAGGCAGAGCGGATTTTTAACTTGTGCGCAAGATTTTCTGTGTGCGTTGGCTTACTGGTAGGCCCTGGCATTCAGTTTACCTTGATCAGTAACCGACAGAGGTCTTGGCTTGGGTCAGTATTGTGATGTGTTGTGTTGATTTGTATTGTCATGGTTTTCATTGTTTTGTTTTGCATTGTCTTGTAGTGAAAACGCATGTTTCGTATTTATGGTGTGCGTACGAATCTGCATATCCAGAGGTAGGATCAAAGCACTGGGGGAGTGGAGGACATTATACATTTTGTTGTGTTGTTTGTGGTCTGTTGTGTCTGTGTGCTTAACACTACCTGTTTTTTTTCTTCTCAATTCTTTTCTTTCTTTCTCATAGCTGTCCTTCCCCACTTGGGAAGATTTTTACCCCCGTGGGGATGCCGGGGGCCTATCAGTATAAAGAGCATCCCCACATTCTGGAAATTCTGTGCTAGAAATTTCCTCTTTTCTATCACTCTCTTTGTTTCTGCCTTGTTCCTTTGCTTCCTGACACCTTTTTCTTGCCTATTTTATGCCTTCTTGGTCCATTCTCCTGCCTTTTTTCCAGAAAGAACTTAAAAAGGTAACTATTCTCTCTTGTGCCAAAGTCAGATGCGCTGGGCCTGAATTGTCAGGCGCTTAATGGCAGCGTGAAGCATTTTCGCTCATATAACAGAAAACAATAGTTGCTCTGTGAGCATTCGATGAAGAAGAAGAATAGCTGTCCTTCCTTTCTTCTTTCCTTCCTTTCTTCCTTCTTTCCTTCCTTCCTTTCTTCTTTCCTTCCTTTTTTCCTTCCTTGTATTTTTCTGTCAGTTTTGCTTGCTTGTTTTTTATGTTTGTTTTTCTGTCTTCTTTCTTTCCTGCCTGTCTTGTGCCTTGTTTCTGTTGTCTTCCTTACTAATACTGTTGTGTCTTTATCTTTTTCCCTTTCCTTTTCTTGCTTTCTCTTTTTCTTTCATTGATTCATTGTCTTTTTCTGTCTTTCATACTTTCTGTTTTCATTTGTTCTCTTTCAATAGAGTTTTCAGGTAAGTTGATAAACTTAAGTTAAAGGTGTCGTAAGGATTTGATTCACAAAAAAACCCACAACGCCTTTTTCTTTTTTTTTTCTTTTCTTTTTTCCCAATTTTTTTCTAATTCAGTCCAACAGAGTACACATGCTATATAAGCAAATGGTGTGACATCTTGTATCATCATTTGTAAACAAAACACCTTTTCTTCTATCATTTAAGAAAAAAAAAAGAAGCTTGATCATGTAATTAATAAATTGTTGTACTTGGTTACAGATTCTGTACATGGCTGTGGTTATGTATGCCCCTGCACTGGCTCTCAGTCAAGGTGAGAATGCAAGACAACATTTTTTCTAAAGTAGACGTGTGTATATACTGTAGATCTATGTGTTGTTACACAAAAAAAGTGTATGAAGCTTTGGTGCTTTTCTGTACCTTGACAATCTGAGGGTCTTTCTCCTGTGTTAGGAAACTAAAAGATTAGCAATTCCAAAAATATTAAACCAAGTAGCTGAGAGAAATGCTTTTTGTCATAAACTCACCAGATAACTTCATTAACAAAAATAATAACAAAAAGAACAACAAAAAACTTATCCCTGAAAATGAATGCAGAGTAGAATTCACTCATTCATTCGTGTATATGTATTCATATACATTCATTCTTTCTATGTCTGTCTGTTACTGTCTTTCTGTCTGTCTGTATATCTGTCTGTCTCTCTCCCTCTCTCTCCCTCTTTCTGTCTCTGTTTTCTGTCTGTCAGTCTGTCTCTCTGTCTCTTTCTCTCTCTTTCTATCTCTCTCTCTCTCCCTCTCTCACTTTCTATCTCCCTCTCTCTCTCTCTCTCTCTCTCTCTTCTCTCTCTCTCTCTCTCTCTCTCTCTCCTCTCTCTCTCTCTCTCTCTTCTCTCTCTGTGTCTTTGTCAGGAGGAATAAACTGGTGTCAATTTCATATTGCAGTGACAGGTCTGTCCATGGAGATATCAATACTGGCCACAGGACTTGTGTGTACAGTATATACAGCTTTGGTAAGTTATCCCCCCACCCCACCCCCCACCCCAGATATTGTCCAAATGTTATCATTTGTTGTCGTTTTTGTTTGATTGCTTTGGTAAATTCTCCTCACAAACTGTCAAAATGTTGTTGTTGTGTGTTCCCCAGTTTAACACCCTGGGGGTCACCCAGAATATGCACTCTTGACTCGCTCATCCCACTTGGGAATCACTGTGAGATTGAAATAGCACGTTGAATGAGAAGTTTGCGTGTATGACTGTTTTCAAGTACCTCGCCATATAGGCAGCCATACTCTGACTTAAGAGGATGTTTTCTCCTGTAAAGGAGAGTGCATGTTGAAAGAGCTTGTCATGGCAGAAGGCAATCTCAACACAACCTTTTACAACATGACAACATTTTAGTGTGGGCCTTGGCACTTAGCTGACATCAATAACTGACACAGCTTGTGGCCTGGGCCAGTCAGAATGTTAACATTCGTTGTTGTTGGTGTTGCTCGACTGCTTTAATAAGTTCTCTTCTCTAACTGTCAGCATTGTATTATTTTGTTGTTGTTGTTGGTGTTGTTTGACTGCTTTTGTAATTTCTCCTCCCTAAGTGTCAAAATAATAATAATAATAATAATAAAAATGTATGGCATTTATACAGCGCTATATCTTGTAAACACAAATCAAAGCGCTTGCATTCAGTCTGTTCTTACACATGCAACTAGTAACAACCAATTTTTTTTTAAAAGTCAGTCTTTACACACACACACACACACACCCACACGTTATACACTTTGGCAGGGTGACGGGGATTTGGTCTCTTGAAGGCAGGGACAGATATAATATGAAACTGGAGGAGGAAATCTTAGGTTTGAAATAAATATGTCTTGAGGCTAGGATTTAAAAGTGTCGTAAGTAGGCTTTTGGCAAAGAGAGAGAGAGGGAGGTCATTCCAGGCTGATGGACCAGATTTAAAGAAAGAGCAATGCATTGCAACACATTACATTACAAAAGCTATGGAAAACATGCTGTACAGTGCAGGGCTACTTTGCTGTGTGTGCTCAGGGCGGCATCAAGGCAGTGGTGTGGACGGACGCCTTCCAGATGCTGGTGATCCTGGCGGGGTTCCTGACCCTGGTCATTCGCGGGGCCAGCAAGGTCGGTGGGTGGGGGGTGGTGATGGACAGAGCCTTCCAAGGCAAGCGCTTCTCCTGGGATCTGGAGTGAGTGGCGTGATTTACTTATCTTTCTATTTATTTATTTATCTATTGATTGATTGATTGATTGGTTTATCTATCTATCTATTTATTTATTTTATTTTATTCTTTTATTTCAGAGGGTATGGAATAAGCACTCGTGTGCGTTCTTTTTTTACATCCAGACCCTGTGTGTATGCAGTTTTGTAAAGTTTTGTCATAAGTTTCCAACACTACACAATGGCCTCTCTCTGTCTGTCATTCTTTCTTCCTCTGTACACTTCTGCATATATGTAAGTACTCTCAGACTCTTTTTTTTTTGTAGTAAGAAAATGCTAAATACACACACTGCTGCAAATAGTTAATGATTATCATTGATTATGCTTGTTATGCCTATATGTATTTGGAACAACAACAACATGAATTAAAAATGTTACAAAAATGCTACAATACTTCACTCATTTTAGTATTAAATCCGACAGTAATCTCATTGTGCCTTATGATTAGTTAAACATTTTTTTCTGAATTTTTGTTTCCCCTTCATAGTATGAACCCCAATCCGTTCATCCGCCACACGTTTTGGACGTTGTTCATCGGGGGAACCTTGATGTCGGTGACGGTGTACGCGGGGAATCAGGCCATGCTCCAGCGTTACCTCAGCGTGC
Source organism: Rapana venosa (assembly GCA_028751875.1). NCBI lineage: Eukaryota > Metazoa > Mollusca > Gastropoda > Neogastropoda > Muricidae > Rapana > Rapana venosa. The sequence goes on along the minus strand of CM054149.1, from coordinate 49,841,138 downwards.
GCAGCGTCAACACGGCAAAGTGGTCAGTGCCCGCCCAAACACATCTGCTAATCTTATCTGTGGATGGTTGCACGTGTGTGAATGTTATGAATACAAGCACTTTGATTTGTTCGCTTTGCAAGATTCAGTGCTATACAAATCACATATATTTATCCTTGTTACTATTATTTTGTCAATTCTGTCATCTGTTCCCACCGGTGTTTGTGTGTGTGTGTGTGTGTGTGCGTATGTGTGTGTACCTGTGTGTGTGTGTGTGTTTGTGTGTGTGTATACCTGTGTGTGTGCGTGTGTGTGTATATCTGTGTGTTTGTGTGTGTGCGTGTGTGTGTATACCTGTGTGTGTGTGTGTATACCTGTGTGTTTGTGTGTGTGCGTGTGTGTGTATACCTGTGTGTGTGCATGTGTGTTTGTGTGTGTGTGCGTGTGTGTGTGTATACCTGTGTGTGTGTGCGTGTGTGTATACCTGTACGTGTGTGTGTGTGTGCATGTGTGTGTATACCTGTGTGTGTGCATGTGTGTGTGTGTGTTTTTTTTTTTTTTTTTAACATATTGTTAAAGGATTTTGTCTGTCTATTATACAGCTGTTATTGTATTTTGATTTTTGTATATCACTGTACTATGTGTGTGTGTGTGAACAGATGTTCATTTGATTGTATTTCTCTTGGGTGTTTTTTTTCTGTGAATGCATGGTACTTTGTGGTGTGCTTCTCTGGTGTGCTTCTCTGTTTCACATTGAAACATTCAGTGAAAAGAAACAAACAGGAAAAAGACTTGTGCGTCATGATGCAATAAGCATCTTCCATTTAATTACATGCAGAGACCAAGCAATCAACAAGCTGTTATGAAAATAAGACTACAGAAAAGCTAGGCACACACAGACATTCCAGCACACAATATAGCAACTCCCCCCCCCCCCCTCCCCCCCTGAGAAAAGCCCCCAAAAAGACCAAACAACACCCCCTCCTCCCCGAACCTCCCCCCCAGAAAACCCCAACCTAACCCCAGAAATCTCCAACAGCATCAACAACAGTAACAACAAAAGCAATAACAAACATCCAAAAACATCTCAACAAAAGGGAGAGAAAGAAAACGTGGGAAGGGGAATAAAAACACTGGGAGAATGACGGCAGGGTGGAGACAGAACATGACACTAGGCAGGACCCAAGGGTTTAGAGCGCTGTGTCCTCCGTTTGAGGAAATAGCAGGAGATACTACCTGTGATGTTGAGCTATCTTGTTGGTTGTTTTTTCCCCCCTCTACCTGCAGGGCCATCATGTTGCACCTGCCCATCTCGAGTTCTTTCTGGCCCTGGCCATGCTGGCCGGCCTGGTGATGTACGCCACCTACTACGGCTGTGACCCCATCAAACTGGGGGTCGTCTCCAAACCTGACCAGGTGAGAGGCTGCGTGTGCAGGTGTGGCAGAGCTTTGAATGTGCCGCCGTGTGTAAACATGCATGAAAACACACAAGTATAAACTTAGTCTTTTATATGTCCATCTGTATCTATATATCCATCTCTTGAGGTGATGGGATAGCCTAGTGGTTAGAACATTGCGCTTGCAATCTGACGACCCGGGTTCGATTCACGTTCAAGGGGAATATTTTCCCCTGGAGTTAACATCAGTGCAGACTCCACTCTCCCCAAAAGTCCTTCAGATGAGACTATAAACCGAGGCCCCGTGTGCAAACGCACGCATTACATCTTGCGCACACGTTAAATCCTGTTCCGCTTTTCGAAAGAGTAGACCATTGTGTGCCGGTGAGAACGGATGACAGAATTTACAAAACTGCATACACATGGGACTGGATGTAAAAAAACACATACGTGTTTATTCCATTATCCTTGATATAAAAGAATAATAATAATAATAAATGGAATTTGTATAGCGCTATGTCTTGCAAAAACAAATCAAAGCGCTTGCATTCATCCTACTCTCACACATGCAACAAGTTACAATTAATAGTTTTTACAAATTGAAATGTAAACACACGCACACACACACACACGCACGCACGCGCACACACACACACACACACACACACACACAGAGGTTGTGTACTTTGGCAAGGTGGTGAGGGGTTCCGCTATTGAGGGCAAGGACAGAAATGAGATGAAACACGAGGGGAAAGTCTTAGATTTGAAATATATGTGTTTTGAGGCTGGATTTAAAAGTGTCAAAAGTAGGCTTTTGGCGGAGGGAGAGAGGGAGGTCATTCCAGATCACTGGACCAGAAATAGAGAAAGAGCGACGGCCGATTGTGGATTGGTTGAATCTAGTAATTCGTAAGCACAAGGTATCTGCAGCAGAGCGGAGGGATCAAGGAGTGTACAGGTGAAGACACTCACAGAGGTAGGAAGGTGCTGTTTTGTGGACACATTTGTAACAGAATAGCAATAAATAAAATAAATATTCTTTATTCTTTCTGTATTTTCGTTTTATTTTGTGGATAATGAAATAAGCAGTCATGTGCTTTTTTTTTTTTACATCCAGTCCCCAAGTGAATACAGTTTTGTAAATGTTGTCATCCATTCCAACCAGCATGCAATGGCCTACTTTTCTGAAAAGCAAAATAGGTTTCAACATTGTTGTGGTTCTATCTATCTGTCTGTCTGTCTGTCTGTCTGTCTGTCTACCTATCCACCTATCCACCTATCCATCCATCCATCCACTCATCCACTCACTCACCCACCCACTCACCCATCCATCAATCAATGGTGAGATTTTGCGTAAGCGACCATCTTTACCCACCATGAAGGTAGCAGCATTCCGACTTCAGGGATTAAATGTGGATTGAACCCACTATCTTCAGGTAAATGGTTCGTCCATTGTATTAAGGACAGGTGGTTGACTGTTATTTATTTATTTATTTTTATTTATTTATTTATTCTTTTATATCGAGGATAATGGAATAAGCACTCATGTGCTTTTTTACATCCAGTCCCCGAGTGTATGCGGTTTTGAAAATGTTGTCATCTGTTTCCACCGGCACACAATGGCCTATTGTTGTTGTGTTGTGGTTTCAGCTGATCCCGCTGTTTGTGATGCAGACGTTGGGAGACCTGCCAGGCTTACCTGGCCTGTTTGTGGCCTGTGTCTACAGTGCTGCCCTCAGGTGAGCCCTGCCACACCTGGCCAGCCCAGGCCATTGCTGTTTATCATTGTCGTTGTTGTTGTTGTTGTTGTTGTTGTTGGGCTGTCTTTTGGTAATTTTTTTGTTCTTCTCCCCAACTGATATCGTCTGCTCTTTCCCACTCGGTATAATAATTTTGATAATAACAACGATAATACTAACGATACTACTTCTACTACTACTGATGATGATGATGACAGCACCAACAACAATATAATAATCATCATCATCATGTTGATGATGATAATGTAGCAGAGGTGGTATGATGATGATGAGGATAATGATTATAATCAATAATGATGAGGAGTAGGAGAAAAATGATAATAATAATGATTATCATAATAATCATGACCATGATGATATAAAAACGGTATAATTTCAAAAAAACAACAACAGCACTACTAACACTGATGAGAGTAATAATGAAAATCATAACTATAATTGAAATCATAATGATATTGATGACAGTAATGAATCACAGCAATAACAAAAATAACGCTTGTTGTTGTTGTTTCATTACAGCACAGTCTCATCAGGAGTGAACTCTCTGGCAGCCGTGACCCTGGAAGACTTCGCCAAACCTTTGTTGAAGAGACTGACCGGGGGGCAGCACTCTGATCGACTGTATTCCATCATCACCGTCACATCAGGTGAAGCATTGAGTTAAGCCCCTTTATGTTGCACGATTCTAGGACGGCATTCTGTTAATTCAATTTCAGTTCAATTCCAGCACTTCATTATCTCGCTCACAGACATTTGTGTGGTCCCGAGCCATACATAAAAAAAGTAGACAGGAAAAATATTGATCACAGAATAATCCCGCAACACAATATTCGAGCATCACCATGCACACGTTACGGGATATACCAGTACCACTACCAGCAGTTTGTCATCATCATCTTATTTTCTCAGGGAGGGCAGGCAGTCATGTCCTGTCATTGTGTTTGTCATCGGGAGGCTGGATCAGGCTTTTAAAAAATGTTTTGTTTTCTTTAGGATGCTGGAAAGAGAATGCTGTGTATAAGTTTTTTTTGTTAGTATTGCTGTTCAGTAGAAGTAATAATGTTCTGTGGTTTTGTTTGTTCTGCATGGAACTTGGCTAATACTTTTTGTGTAGTTTATTCTATTTTGATATTGGTTTGTAATTGTATTAAAATGTGAAGAAATAAAATATTCATTAGTACTGTCTTGATTTGTATTTGAGGTTTTTCATGCTGTTTCAAGTCAAGTAAAGTCAAGTCAAATTTTTATTTCCAGATGGTACATTGAATAAGCAATGCATTTGCTTTTTTACATCAAGCCATCTATCTATGATCAAATGTTTAAATCTTGGTTTGAGATTGTATCAAAATGTGATAAAAAGTATTCATCAATAGCTTAAAAGATTTGCATTTGAGATTGTATCAAACTGTAATGAACAAATTTTCATCAATAGTTCCTTGATCGTTCACTTTTTCGTGTGCCTGTTGGTGTCATACTTTGCAGTCATTCTTCGTAACATGAATAAAGTATTTTCCTCCTGATTTACAAATATGAGCACAAAAACTTTATCCTTACAAATCAGATAAATTCATCTAGGTTACAAGCCAAGAATTAAACATCATTTGGACAATGAATGATCTGTGGTTTTGGACAATGGATGCTAAAAAATTTGGACAATAAATGATATTAAAAAAAAATTGGGACAATGAATGATCTGTGGTTTTGGACAATGGATGATCTGTGATTTGGACAATGAATGTGTTTTGGACAATTAATGATAAAAAAATTGGACAATGAATGATCTGTGGTGGTGGACAATGAAAAAAACCCCAAACAAACCCAAACGACAAAGCATATACAGACTTGGCTTGATATAAGTGGTTGTTGTGAATTGTGAACGGACTTTGTGTTGTTGTCGTTGTGGTGCTGCGCAGCGCTGTTCTACGGGCTGGTGACGATCGGGCTGGCGTACATGGCGGGGGTGGTGGGGAAGACGGTGCTGATCATCGCCCTCAGCATCTTCGGCATGGTGGGGGGGCCGCTGATGGGGCTGCTGCTGGTCGGCATGTTCATGCCCTGCGTCAACTCCTGGGTCAGTTTCTGTGTTTGTTGGTTGCTGTTGTCATTGTTGTTGTTATCGTCGATGGTATTGTTGGGTTTTTGTTGTTGGCGTTTTAACTCTTGGTTTAGTTTGTGGTTGTTTTAATGATGATGTTGAGTTTTGTTGTTGTTGTTTTTTTTCTTATGTCTAACTCTTGGGTAATTTGTTGTTGTTGATCATGTTGTTTTTGATTATGATGTCGTTGGATTTTTTTTTTTTTTTTTTTCTAGTGTCTAACTCTAGGGTTAGTTCATGATCATGATCATGATGTAGGTGTTATCTCACAGTGATTCCTAGGTGGGATGAGAGAGGCAAAGTAGATTCTTCTCTTCTCTGCGATCCTTTACTGGGTGGGGTGCATAGCACCTGGTCTTCTGTGCGTGAAATTTTGTTGCAGGAGGTCTACCCGCTGGCCTAAGCTGACAATGTGTCAACTTCCAAGCAGCTTATTCCATTGTACATGTTGCATGCAGGGCATGTTTGTAAAAGTCTCCATAACCCACTGAATGCTGACCATGAATAATTATTACGGGATCTTTAATGTGCATATTTTGTCTAATACATGTGATTATACACAAAGGGAAGTAAGGCACTGGCAGGTCTGCTCTTGAAGCTGAACTGGGAGATGGTGAAGATCCCTGCCCTTAATTCACCAGATGCCACCACTGTGATTCAAACCGACGACTCTATGGACCCATGGGGTTGAAGTCACCGTCCTAACCACTCGGCTATAGTTTCTGCCAGACAGAGTGTGTAACATCTACATTATTCCGTGTGACCGCTAGAGGCATAACCTGGGTAACAGGGGGATGGGGTAGCCTAGTGGTTAGAACATTGTGCTCGCATTATGACGACCCGGGTTCGATTCCCCTGGAGTTCACATCAGTGCAGACTCCACTCTCCCCAAAAGTCCTTTGGATGAGACTATAAACTGAGGCCCCGTGTGCGAGCGCATGCAGAACATATTGCGCACATGTTAAATCCTGTTCCGCTTTTCATAAGAGTAGGCCATTGTGTGCCGGTGGGAACAGATGACAGAATTTACAAAACCGCATACACACGGTGACTGGATGTAAAAAAGCATTATTCCATTATCCTCAATACAAAAAGAAATTTGAAAAAAAAAAGAAAAAAAAAAAAGAACACTCAACCATAGCAACGCCACAGAAATAATAATTATTTGTCTGTGTCTTCAATCAGGGTGCAGGAGTGGGCCTCATCTGCAGTCTGGGTATCTCGTTGTGGGTGGGTCTGGGTGCCATCTTTAACCCCAAGAAGGAACTGTCCTCGCTGCCCCCACTGAACACGCTGATGTGCAACATCACCAACGTCACCGATGTCAACGGATCTCACACGGTGTCACCTTCTCCAGTCACCGACGTCACTGTCACTCTGGCTTCCACCACCACCACAGCAGCAGCTGAAAGGTAATAATAATAGTAATAATAATAATAATAATAATGTAGTATGGAATTTACATAGCGCTGAATCTTGCAAAGGAACAAATCATGGATTAGGTTGAGTGTGAGTGAGTGAATGAATGAATGGTTGTTTTGATTTGTTGAGTTTGGAAGAATCGCTCTGTGTTGCAGTGATAAAAATGGTGTGTGTGTGTGTGTGTTGCAGTGATAAAATGATGTATGTGTGTGTGTGTTGCAGTGATAAAAGTGATGTATGTGTGTGTGTTGCAGTGATAAAAGTGATGTATGTGTGTGTGTTGCAGTGATAAAAATGGTGTATGTGTGTGTGTTGCAGTGATAAAAATGGTGTATGTGTGTGTGTTGCAGTGATAAAAATGGAAAATGTGTGTGTTGCAGTGTATAAAAATGATATATATGTGTGCATTGCAGTGATAAAAATGATATATGTGTGTGTTGCATGATAAAAATGGTGTATGTGTGTGTTGCAGTGATAAAAATGATGTATGTGTGTGTTGCAGTGATAAAAATGGTGTATGTGTGTGTTGCAGTTATAAAAATGATGTATGTGTGCATTATGGTGATAACAAGGTGTATGTGTGTGTTGCAGTGATAAAAATGATGTATGTGTGTGTTGCAGTGATAAAAATGATGTATGTGTGTGTTGCGGTAATAAAGTGATGTATGTGTGTGATGCAGTGATAAAAATGATGTATGTGTGCATTACGGTGATAACAAGGTGTATGTGTGTGTTGCAGTGATAAAAATGATGTATGTGTGCGTGCAGTGATAAAAATGATGTATGTGTGCGTTGCAGTGATAAAAATGGTGTATGTGTGTGTTGCAGTGATAAAAATGATGTATGTGTGCGTTGCGGTAATAAAGTGAAGTATGCTTGCATATAGTGATAAGAAATAGCTTATGCATGTATTTCAGTGATAAAATGATGTATGTTCGCATTTCAGTGATAAAACGATATATGCTTGCATTGCAGTGATAAAATGATGTAGGCTTGCATTGTACTGATAAAATGGTGTATACTTGCATTGCAGTGATAAAATGATGTAGGCTTGCATTGCAGTGATAAAAAATGGTGTATGTGTGTATTTCAGTGATCCGCTGGTGGATGTGTGGTATCGCCTGTCTTACCAGCACTTTGCCACACTGTCCATCCTCATTTCCATTATTGTTGGCATTGTCGTGTCTGCTGTTACAGGTAATGATCTTGTGATGACTGTCTGTGCAGGCGTGTGTGGGATTGCACATATATGTGTTTGCAGACATACCTCCCTACACATGCATACACACATACATGCATGCACATATAGACGTAATGTGTACTTATGTGCATACACACATATGCATACATACATGCACAACACACACACAGACACACACATACGCCTGCATGCATACACGCTCACACACACACACAACGCAACACAACTCTACACAACGCACACACACACACATTCACACACACACACACATTCACACACCAACCTACCCACACACACACTCTCACACACTCACACCTTTCTCTTTCAGATTATGATCATGACCTAAGGGAAGCAACTGCTACTAATGAAATGAACATGTTTGATGTGCCTATTGTGTCCCTTCCCATGATGGCTAGTCATTTAAAAAAAAAAAAAAAATTTATTCTTTCATATCGAGGATAATGGAATAAGCACTCATGTGCTCTTTTACATCCAGTCCCTGTGTGTATGCTGTTTTGTAAATTTTGTCATCTGTTTTCACCGGCACACAATGGCCTACTCTTTCGAAAAGCGAAACAGGATTTAACGTGTGCACAAGATGTTCTGCGTGCGTTCGAACACGCGGCCTCGGTTTATAGTCTCATCCGAAGGACTTTGACATTTAGTTCGATTTTTTGTGTCAAACTGGGAAGAAAGGGCGAGGCTGGGAATCGAACCCAGAACCTCACGGTTTACTTGTTGGCAGGCAAACGTCTTAACCATCCTGCCACCTTCTTTCTTCATGTGATCTTTGTATCTACATTCATTCATTCATTCACGAACAATGTGGAATTAGCTTGGGTAAACCTGCCAGGAACAGCTTGTGTTCTGTTTTTGTTTCTTCTTGATAAGTTCATTACCATCCTAGCTACCCTTTTTAAAAAAAAAAAGATTTTGGTGCATTTTTACACATGAATAAAAAACAACAACAAAACAACACATTAACGAAATGTATGTGTCTTTGACATCATCAAGTCTGTGTTTATCATAAGCATCTGTGCCTCTCGGTGCATTTTGTATTGTTTATAGAGATTGTTTATATGTTAACATCCGAAAAGTATTGAAAAAATTTATGCGGTATTTATTGTTTATGCATAATAAGTGTCAGTTAAACATCACAGTAATATTTGAAGAAACGCCCTTCACCCTCAACCCCTCATCCAAAAACAAGACAACAACAGTAGAGAATCAGGCACTGTTTTTCAAACAACAGAAAATCCCTGAAGTCGGAGTACAGCAACCTTAATCGGGGGCAAAAATGGTCGGCCGCATGCGCAAAATCTCGCCATCAGTGGACCCCATGAGCTCTGGACAAAGAATGAAAAAAAAACCCCTCCACCCAAATTAAAAAACTTTCTAGAAAATCGCTGAATTCAACATGCACCTACCTTACTGGTGGGTGAAAACTGGTAGCATGCGCAAAATCTTAGTTTGGTGAACTCGAAACAAGGAATGAAAAAAACAAAAAACAACCACCCCCAAACAAACATAGCCTCCCTGGAAGATTCCTGAAGTCAGCATGCGGCTACCTCAGTGGTGGGCAAAAATGGCCGCGTACGCCAAAATCCCACCATTGGTGGAACCTCGGAGCTCTAGCAGAGGAACAAAAAACCCCAAAAACAAACAAAAAAGAAAACCCCCCAAAACCCGAACATGTTGGTTTTTCTGTCACAGGTTTCAACAAAAATCGTGAAGTGGACCGACAGACGTATTATGACATTTTTGGCTGTTGTAGAAAAAAGCAGGTAAGTCCTTAGTAATAATAATAATAATAATGATGATGATGATGATGATGATGATGATGATGATAATGATATATGGAATTTATATAGCGCTGAATCTTGTAAAGCAAACAAACCAAAGTACTTGGTACATAAGTACCTTTCTTCCTATTTAGTTGAATACCTATAAATTTTCAAAAAATATATATACTTTTTTTTTGGGGGGGGGGGGTGGAGGGGTAATTACAGAACAGTATTCCTTTTCTTCTATTAGATGTCAAATCTGTGTCGGCTTATGGTCCAGATGAGTACTGAAATTCTCAGAGCCACATCAGAGTGGAGAAAATGTGTATTTATGAAAAGTGACTCTCTCTCTTTCTCTGTCTGTCTGTGTCATCTTGTCTGTCTGTCTGTCTGCTCTCTGTCTCTGTCTCTCTCTGTCTCTGTCTCTCTCTCTCTCTCTCTCTCTCTCTCTCTCTCTCTCTCCCCCCCCCCCCCCCCCCCCCCCCCTCCCTCTCTCCTCCCTCCCTCCCTCCCTCTGTTTCGTATTCCCATTATATCATATAATGTGTGTAGTGCCTGTAGTGCCTATTCTTCTGTGCTTGTAGTTTTGTACTTCAGAGCAGCTCATTTCATTTTACAGGTTGCATTCTGGGTGTGTTTGTTTCCATAACCCACTGAATGCTGACATGAACTACATGATCTTTAATGTGTTTATCTGATCTTCTGTATGTGTATATACACACAGGGAATTAAGGCACTGGCAAGTCTGCACTTGAAGTTGACCTGGGAGATAGTAAAATACCCCCACCCTTAATTGACGTTACATTATATTTCTATGTATGAAATTAGGGCTGCTCCCCCAAAGCAGAATGTATCAGCACAAGTGTTTCATTAATTTGTTTTTCTTTTTTTAAAAAGAGAGAGAGAGAGAGGAAAAGAGACTTCACATAGGATCTCTTCTATGATATTATTTCTGCCGAATTGTAGAAAAGATGACACACAAGTAATTCTGCCGAATTGTAGAAAAGATGACACACGAGTAATATGACTCAGTAATTATTGAATTCATATTGTTAGCGCTACTTGGTTTAAACAAGATTTTATTCAAAGAAAACCATACACATGCACACACTTGTAACAGATCAGCAACAAGCTAAAAGCTTGTGATGTGCTCACACTGCTGTTGGAACTACTCTTTGTTTGCTTGTTTTGCAACAGGATCAGCACACAGACCTGATGGCAGAGATCGACAATGACCTAACCCTGAAGAGTTTCACCACCAAAGTTTGAAGAGAAGTCGTCTGCTTGCCAATGATCTCCAGTTATACTGTTGAGTCACTATAAATAAATATCAGTGACGTTGTCAGTTACATATTGTTACAAGACATTCATGGATTCGCCAGCCATAGTAACGCCATCATCATCAGTATCGTCCGATCGGGAACATAACAACAACATGGAGTTAGTTGTCAGTTACAGTCATATGATAATCATCAGCATATATGTATATATATAATATATATATATATATATATATATATATATAATATATAGTCAGATCACGTCATGCCTTGTTGTTGTTGTTGCGAAACAATCAAACTGTTATGGAATTTTTACGATCTCGTTTTGGTTGGTTGGTGAGATTTTTTGGTGTGTTTTTTTTTTCAAACGAAATTGTCAATGTTTGTGTGTGTAGTTGTTTGGTTTTTTTGGTTTTTTTGCTGGGATGAAACCTGAGATTGATTGTCTGTATGTTTGATTCTTCTGTGTGTCTCTGTCTGTTTGTCTGTCTGTCTGTATGTTTGATTCTTCTGTGTGTCTCTGTCTGTCTGTCTGTATGTTTGATTCTTCTGTGTGTCTCTGTCTGTTTGTCTGTCTGTCTGTATGTTTGATTCTTCTGTGTGTCTCTGTCTGTCTGTCTGTCTGTCTGTCTGTCTGTATGTTTGATTCTTCTGTGTGTCTCTGTCTGTCTGTCTGTCTGTATGTTTGATTCTTCTGTGTGTCTCTGTCTGCCCCTCTTTCTTGTTCACCCTGAATAAAACATTTTTTAAACTTTTCTTTCTCTCTCTTTGTCTCTGTCAGTCTGTATCTGTCCATCTGTCTGTTAGTGTCTGTCTTTCTGTTTGTTTCTCTGTATCTGTCTCTGTTTCTCTCTCTCTGTGTCTGTATGTCTCTCTCTGTTGCTCTCTCTCTCTCTCTTCCTCTTGCTCTCTCTCTCTCCCCCCCTCTCTCTACTTATTCATTGATTTATTCCTGTTTTCCCCATGAGGGCCTGGTTTAAAGAAGCCTCTGGCTTATCCATATACCCTCAGTAAAATATTCGAGTTTGAGTTTTTCTCTCTCTCTGTCTCTCTGTCTGTCTGTGTGTGTGTCTCTCTCTCCACCTCTCTCTCCACCTCTCTCTCTCTTTTCTCTTCTTCTTCTTCTTCTTCCTTTTTTGTCATATTTCTCCCAAGGAGGTGCATATTTTCGTAAGTTGTTCTCTCTCTCTTTGTTCTCTCTCTCTCTCAGTGCACATCAAAATTGTGTGTTCTGCATATATATACCGGTGACATCATGTGATGAGGTTCTATAGTCCATTAGTTCTTAGAACTCTGCTGAAGATGACTTTTCTGTACATGCTTCGATTTTTCAGAGCTGAGGTATTCCTGTATGTTCACGTTTTTCCATAGCAGGCTGAATCTCACAGAAACTCGTAAGATCTTTAATGTGCGTAAGCGTTCAGCATGCTTGATTAAGCGCACGTAAATGTGGACAAGAGAGGATAGGACACAGAATCTGGCTGCTTGACTCATGCTGTGATCTGAATTACTAACCTAGGAGACTTTATTTAATTGATTGATTGATAGATCGGTTGATTGACTGATTGATTGATTGATTGCTATTGTTGTTGTTATCATTATTTTCATCAGATTGATGATTAGGGATGATTTACATGATTTTTTTTATTTACTAGAAGGTGTTTTTTTGACCCAGTCGTGGCTCTTCTCTACCCACCTGTTTGTTGTTTTTGGGGGGAGTTTTTTGTGTTGTTTGTTTGAACGCTGAAAGTAGTTTATTGCCATTGACAGTGCAGTCTTTTTAGCCAGGAACGCAATATGAACACATTTTGAGCTACTGTGTACAAGAAAGAAACCAACAAACTGAATAACTGAAAGATAACAAGGAGTCCCTACTAAGTACAGTTGACTGAATTAATATGTGAATTGTAGTTGCAAGCACACACGCACGCATGCACGCACACACACACACACACTCTCACATTCCTTGTTTGTTGTATGTTAAAATGATTATTTAATGTTGTACCTCTTCTTGTTGTTTCCATCAGCTTTGTTTGATACTGTTAGCAGTTACATCTTTGCATTCTGATATATATATATATATATATTATATATGTAATGTTCAAGAGATTAAAAAAATTATGAACTAGTCTTGAAGAAATTTGTGTTTTCTCTTGCTTGTCTACTTTATTTCTGTGGTATATATTTTTGCATATCTCTTTCAGCATTTCTGGTGGTATATCAGAACATTTCTGTAGTCATTATATCAGGGGCATATTTAAATCGTAAGTCATTATTTCTGTGGTGTTTGTGATAATATGGGTTGCTTTTTGTTGTTGACAGTAGTTCTGGAGTTTTTTAGGTCTGTTGTGTGGGTTTTGTTTTGGTTTGGTTTGTTTGTTTATCTGCAAGTAACTTGGTGGGAAGATGTCTATGGATTCGTTGGCACTTTGTTTTAAGAACAATGTTTGGACCCCTGGTCTATTTTGTTGTCTGATTTTAATGACCATTGCATTTTGTGTGTGCATGCGTACGTGTGTGCATTTTAACAACAGCTGATCACTTCCATATACATATTTTAAAATGTTAGTGAAACAATACCTTGAAATAATTGTTGTATGGCTTTCTCTGTTGAAGGGATCAGTATTATTCAAGACAGCGATTTGACATCCTTTTCATGTGAATGTTATGTTCATTTATTGATTGAGATTGTTCCAAATCAAATTGTTTTACCTGATCATTGTAATATTAAACCAAAATGGATAGTTTTAGAACTTGGTGTTTTTCTACAGTGTATACATATCTCATGGACATTTCAAATACAATGCTTGTATTCAGCCACAAATAATGTTCACCAAAAGATGCTTCCTTAGTGGTTTGTGTCTTTATTCAGTGCATGCAGCTCGTTTCAAATATTTCATTTTTCAGAATCATTCATAAATATTCAGCCCAAAACTTCTTTAACCTATAGGATGGTTGTGCCTGTGTGTGGCATGCATGTACATGTGTGCATGCTTTTGTGTGTGTGTGTGTGTGTGTTTTATGCAGCGTGTACTTATTTCCACCCTTCTTCATATTCTGACATGTTATGAAGGATTTGGTGCAAAAACAGTACCAGAGCTCCATCATCATTGCCTGTCAGTAATATCTGTCATAGTGTATCAGGCCTTGACCAGTGTTCCTATACTTGTTGGAGTCCTCTGCTCGCAGCTGCAGCAGCACAGGCCAGTTTGTTAGAGGCAGACGGCACTATGTGGAGGCAGGCAGAAGGATGGTTTGGAATCTACAAATGCCGCATTTGCTGCTTTTAGTTAACCAGTGACTGTGCCAATCCCCATTTACCATCCTTGCCCAGCTCAAGGTGATTCAGTTCAATAATGTGTGGAGTATCAGAGGCATACCTAACGATTTCAAAATCAGAATTGTTGATACACTTCTCTGGCCTGTGTTGCTGTTATGGGTCAGCAGCCTCACACCCAGAACACTGGAAAGAGAGGAAATACGCACAGCCAAATGGGGTTCTGCAGGCGACTTCCAAGAGTCAAGTGGACTGACTGGAGAACAGAGGAAAACATTATGATGAACTCTCAGTACAAAGACAGATGGTAGCTGGAATTGAAAACCACGCAGTGAGATACGTTGGTCATACAAACAGAAACACTCAAACAAATCTGATGACACCAGTTCTCTATGGTAAGGTTGAGGGCAGAAGGAAAAGAGGCAGAGCACATACATCCAACACTGTCAAACATCAGTGAGGTCAGCAGACTAAGAGAACTGCAGGGAGTTGTAGAACTCAGCAGAAATAGAAAAGGATGGAAAATTTGGCTAGTGTAACATGGAGCTCTTACTGCTGACAAAAACAGTGGAGATAGATGACAGGTAAGGTCATATTCTGATGTTTGCTATATCCTTTGAAGACTAAGTGTTGGTTGTCAAGCAATTCCTTTCTCTTCTTGTTTATCATTATCGGATTTTCAGATCTGCTCGTGTTCAACAAAGTCCATGCATTTTTTTAAAAAAAGGATTCTGTTGGAAGCATATCAAGCAATATCGTTTGGAGATTTTGTGTCTCAGTTGGGTCAAGTTTTATTTTTGGCTTTTGTGAGCGTTTTTGTTGTTCTTGTTTGATTTTGGTTTGTGTCTTTGCTCTGATGTAGGAATAAACAAGACATGGAGGAAAAATGAGATTATAATATATATGGAGCTTTCTTTTATTGCCTTGAAGATTTTTGCTTTTTAGCATGTATCCATCCAGTTTTTTAACTGTCATATACTGGGTTTTTTGGTTTTTGTGTTTTTATTGTTTGTTTTGGGATTGACTGGTTACTTTGGGAATGCCAAAAGCTTTTTTTATTTATTAGACAAGGCATAAGGAATGATCTTTATTATTATCATCATCAACATCATCATTATCAATGTTGTTGCTGTTATTATCATGATCATGATCATAACGATTATGATGATGATGATTGTTGTTATTGTTATTATTGTTGTTGTCATATTACTATTATCATTACTGTTATCATTATCATTGTTTTCAAAGAACAGTTTAAAAAAAAAGAGCCTTTTTTAGTTATTGACTATGTTGATTAGTATTTGGGCTGATGTGTTCTTGTTTGTGGTGAGGAAGGAGCATTGAACAAATTTACTGTTCATTGTACATACACTTTCTTTGTGGAGCCCTGCTTAATCTGACTTTAGAGTGGCAGGGAAATGTTTAGAGTGTGTGTGAGTGAGTGAGTGTGTGGTGTGTGTGAGCAGTGAGTGGTGTGTGTGTTGTGGTGTGTGTGAGTGTGTGTGTGAGTGTGGTGATGGTGTGTGTGTGAGTGTGTGTGTAGTGTGTGTGTGAGTGAGTGTGTGAGTGTGTGTTGTGTGTGTGAGAGTGTGTGGTGTGAGTGTGTGTGTTGGTGAGAGTGTGTGTGTGATGTGTGAGTGTGTGTGTGTAGTGTGTGTGAGTGGTGTGTGTGTGTGTGGTGTGTGTGGTGAGTGTGTGTGGTGATGTGTGTGTGTGTGGTGTGTGTGTGTGTGTGTGTGGTGTGAGTGTGTGAGTGTGTGTGTGTGTGTGAATGTGTGAGTGTGGTGTGGTGAGTGAGTGAGTGTGTGTGGTGTGTGTGTGTGTGTGAGTGTGTGTGTGTGTGAGTGTGTAGTGAGTGGTGGTGAGTGGTGGTGAGTGTGTGTGAGTGTGTGTGTGTGTGTGGTGTGAGTGGTGTGTGTGTGTGAGTGTGAGTTGATGGTGTGAGTGTGTGTGTGGAGTGTGTGTGTGTGTGAGTGTGTGTGAGTGTGTGTGTGTGTGAGAGTGTGTGTGTGAGTGTGTGTGGTGTGTGTGTGTGAGTGTGTGTGTAGTGTGAGTGTGTGTGTGTGAGTGTGTGTGTGTGAGTGTGTGTGTGAGTGTGTATGAGTGTGGTGTGTGAGTGTGTATGTGTGTATGTGTGAGTGTGTAGTGTGAGTGTGTGTGGTGAGTGTGTGTGTGTGAGTGTGTGTGATGCTTGTGTATGTATGTATGGATGTTGTATGGATGTGCATGTGTGTGTGTACAGATGCTTGTGTATGTGTGTATGTATGTGTGTATGTATGTGTGTTGTGAGTGTGTGTGTAGATGTTTGTGTATGTATGTATGTATGTGTGTGTGTGTGTAGATGCTTGTGTATGTGTGTGTGTATGTGTGTGTAGATGATTGTGTAAGTGCATGTGTGTGTAGATGGTTGTGATGTGTGTACTGTGTGTGTGTGTGTGCTTGTGTATGTGTGTGTGTAGATGCTTGTGTAAGTGCGTGTGTGTTATGCTTGTGTATGTGTGTGTAGATGGTTGTGTATGTGCTTGTGTGTGTGTATGTGTGTGTGTATGCTTGTGTATATGTGCGTGTATGTGTGTAGATGCTTGTGTAAGTGTGTGTGTGTATGCTTATGTGTGTGTGTGTGTGTGGATGCTTGTGTATGTGTGTGTACACATATATGAGAAGGTGTATGTACATGCTTGCTCACGTGTGTGTGTGTGCACACACGCATGCATTTTTGTATGTGTGTGTATTGAGATACAAAATGGATCATTTCAGAAAATGTTTGCCAATGTAACTATATAGTTCTCATTTACTTGGATGATTATTTTCTTTGTTGTAATAAAAGTTAATTTTTTTTTTAATAGGTTTTGTCAAGTCATGTCAAGTTAAAAACACATGAATCATCCCTTGACAGGCAATGACAATACTGACAGGCACGTTGATACCTATCATGATCTTGAAAGACACAAGAAAGCTACATTTGTTTTACATATCATCAGGTGTTTTCCGATTGCCAAGGCGAGTTTTGTCATAGTGATTATTTCACTAAAAGGTGGGATGAAAGTCAATCATTTTGACCACCGACAGAGCTCATGAACTAATTATTTTTATTGTTTGGTTGGTTGGGGATTTTGTTGGGGTTTTTGTTTGTTTGGTTATTGTTTTTTTGGAGGGGGGGGGGGGGGGGGTTGGTGTAAATCAAGCTGGACTGATCTCTTTATCGATGTATTATGTCAATGATGGTAATTAAATCAACGTAATGTCTTGTGAACATTCCGTGGAGTATAAAATTGTTGTCATGTCAAATGTTAACTTAAAAAAATGTATTTATTTCATGATTCGAGTGTGAATTAATAACACCTAGTAACATCTGTTGTGTGAGATTAAATTATTGAAAATGTGTGAAAAGCTCTGATTAACGTCTGCCGTGTGAAATTGAATTATTGGAAGTGTTTGAAGAACTCTGGTAAACATCTGTAGTATTTTAAAATTAAATTATTGAGAGTGTATGAAGAAGTTCATAAAAATTTGAGAAATTGAACTATTGAATGTATGTGAAGACCTTGAACTAATAGTTTTTTTTATGAAAATAAATTATTGATTGTGTTTGAAATCAAACAATTAAAGTTTGAGAGTTCAGGTTTTAAAAACTTGTATAAATGTTTCGAAGTTATAGTGAGAAGCAATGGATGAAATAGATTGTTTTGTGTGTGTGGGTTGTGTGTTGTGTGTGTGTAATTTTGTTTTGAGATTTTAGACTTTGCAATCTCTGATACTTAAATATTTAAACAAGACATTTGTTTCTTGTTTACACTGCACAATACATATGTCCTGGCAAGCTCCCTTGTAAAGAATTTAGACATTTCATTTTTTGACCAGCGTCTATCAAGAGACTTTACAAAAATGGCTTAGATGGACAACAGAATGTTTACATGCTTTAGATTTGATCTTTATTTTATTTTTTTGTTTGTTCCTCGGCTAGGGCTTTGAGGTTCACATGTGGAGAGATTTTGTGAATGCGATCATTTTTTTTCAATTCTGAAGTTAGCCGCATCCCAACTTTGGGCATGCTATCTGTACAAGACTCCAGTGTATATGCGATAGAAAAATGTGATCATCTGTTTCTACTGGTATGCAATGGCCTCCTCTTCCGAAAGGTGGAACAGGCTTTAATGTATGTGCAAGATGTTCTCTGTGTGATCACACATGGAACCTCAGTTTATAGTCTCATCTGAAGGACTTTTGAGGGGAGTGGCGTCAGCACTGATGTTAGCTCTAGGAGAAAAATCCCCTCAAACAGATGCCTCGGGAATGGCTTGAACGTGGGCCATCAGATTGCGAGGGTAACACTCTAACCACTAGGCCATCCCACCTACCATACACTTTATAAATCATCCACTCATGTATATTTTCAAATGTTGGCATCTGCGCAAACAAGAAACTGAAAGCTTATTATTATACACGTGTCGTGACCAGTCAGTCTTTCCCCAAAGAAAATGCAGTACACCTTGAGAAGGTTAAAGCTCATGACTGCAGATAGCTGGCGGTAAACGTCATATGACAACACCCACCGTGTAAACCCCCGCCACTATTTCTTGTTTTTCATCATGTATTCAGTCTTTTCTGTGTTGTTTCTCGGCTACAGCTGCGAAGTCCACCAGTAGTGAGATGTTTGTGAATTAACGCCACCGTTGTTGCCCCCTCCCCCTCCCCCCCCCACCTTTGAGGTAGCTGTATTCCGACTTTGAGGGTGAAGTTCAAACACAACACCAGTCTGCTTGGAGTGTTGTTAATTCTCTCATCTGTTCTCTCAATGAATAGGGTGTTGTTAATTTTGTCCTCTGTTCTCGCAATGAATAGGGTGTTAATGTTAAGCTGGGGAATACTCGATACAAACAACAGGGATATTGGATCAGTAAAGCAGATTTCAGTTATGCTAAGTAGGGGTGGGATGGGGGAGGAATGTATGTATGTATGAGGACGGGATAGCTCAGGGGTCAGAGTACTCGCTTTCCCCAAGTTAATGTTAAGCTGTGAGCGTGGTTACCAAGTGGGTGACTGTTTGCGCACCTTGGCTTCAGTACAGTCCCCCAGTTCACCCAACTGTAAATGAGTACCTGTCCTCTTTAGGGTCAGGGAAGGTAAAGCAGCGAGGGAGAGGAGATGGGCATCGCCCTCAATATGCTGGCCCCTGGAGAAGCTGAGGTCTGACGCCTCGCTCCCCAACGACCGCATAGGTTGTGCAAACACCTTTACCTTTACTTTACCTTTAGTGTAAGTGAGGAGATGGGATAGCCTCCTGTTTAAGAGTGTTGAGCTCGTGACCTGACATCCCGGGTTGAAGCTACTACCATTTTTTACCCTGGAATCGTCATCATTGCCAACTCCACTCCCCCCCAAATCATTCAGATGAGACTATAAACAGATGTTCTTTGTGAAAACGTTTACAGAATGTCTTGCACACATGTTAAAACACGTTCCACCTTTTAGAAAAGAAGGATTGGAATGGATGACAAAATCTACAAAAACCGTATGCACGCTGATTTTGTGTTTAGACATCATCCCTGAAATGAAATGTGGCTACCTGCATGGTGGATAAATGGTTGCATATGCAAAAATCTCACCATTGGTGAACCTCAGAGCTAGTTCAGCTAAACAAAAAAAATTAGACAGAGAGAATGTCCTGTACCAGAAATGCTAAATCCGAAAAGAAAAAAAAAAGAACAGCAATTAAGAACTGTCCCCTGTTGTTTAAAGTACAGCTAAAGTAATTTTTGTTCACCTGTAGTTTTCGAGTCGCACAGTTTGAAGTGTATTCCTTTATGCACTGGATATACAATAAGTTATCTAGAATATTGTTTTTCCAGGTCTGTATTCAAAAGCTGCTTCAGTGTACACTGCTAAATGGTTAGGGGGTTAGAATGTAGATAAAAGCAAGGATAGGTGTGATGTGTTTTGTGTGTGAGTGATGTAGAGATGTTCTTGATGCCAATGGTAATAAGCTAAATAAGGTGTGACATGTTTTGTGTGTGAGGGATACAGATGTTTTCTTGATGTCAGTGATAGAAAATCAAGATTAGGTGTGATGTATTTTGTGTGCGAGTGATTTAGACATTTTCTTTAGTATGTCAATGACAAAAATCAAGACTGGTGTAATGTGGGTTGTGTGTGAGTGATGTAGAGATTTTCTTTATGTCACTGATAGAATCAAGATTAGGTATGATGTGTTTCATAATTATGTGAATGATGTAGATATTTTCTTTGCGTTTTGTGTGTGAGTGATTTAGACATTTTCTTTAATATGTCAGTGACAAAAATCAAGACTAGGAGTGATGTGTTTTGTGCATGTGAGTGATGCATGGAATTCAGTGAAGAAATCAAAGTAAAAAATTCATTCTATTTTTTGTTTCAAATTCATCTCATCCTCAAAGTTGGAGTGCAGCTACCTTAATGGTGGGCATACAGTCGCATACACACAAATCTCACAGTTGGTGAACCTCAAAGCCTTAGCCGAGGAGCTAAAAAGGAAGTCACGTCAGATAGGATCCAGTGATATACTCTGGTGATATATTACATAGCAGGGACGGGATAGCTCAGCGGTTAGAGCGCTCGCTTTCCCCCAGCTAAGGTTAAGCAGCATCGAGCGTGGTTACCAGTTGGATGGGTGACCGTATGCGCGCCTTGGCTTCAGTACAGTTCCCCAGTTCACCCAGCTGTAAATGGGTACCTGCCTCTTAAGGGTCAGGGAAGGTAAAGCAGCGAGGGAGAGATGGGCGCCGCCCTCAATATGCTGGCCTCTTGAGAAGTTGAGGTCTCTGATGCCACACTCCCCTACAACCACATAGGTTATGGGAACACCTTTACCTTATATAATATAGCTTCAAAGAAATCAAAAGACCTTTAAACCCAAGGACTCTATTGATCAATTTGCGTTTACAGGACAATTTTTTCATACAGTCATAAAATTCATAGTTGGTGTTGGTTGATTTTTTCCCCACATTCTAAACTTGTAAGTACTTACAAAAGTGAGAGACTGATTGTTAGGTCTTTATTTAGCAGAAGACGATTTTCTTGTGCTTTGTGTATTAAATTTTTAAAAGATGTTTTTGTTCTCCAAGGCTTCACACAGGTTGATCAGCACTCCAGGCAGCGGAGTTTTATTGAACTTTTTTCTTCCCCTCTGTAATCAGATAGCATGTTTTGCTTTCAGGAAATGAGAATATGTTTAAGCTGATTACTTCTGAAAGAGGAGGAAGAGGAGATTTGAAAATGGTGTATATAATCTGTTCATTATCTGGACATATTTATGAGGATCATTTTTTTGTTTCCTTCTGGGTAAGGTAAATACTTTGTTTTTCTTGTTGTTGGAGTGTCGTATGAAGGTGTGTTGCTGAACAGTTACAACAGTCAGTCTTAACTTTGTCTGTCTGCCTGTTGTCTGTCTGTCTGTCACACACACACACGCACGCACGTACGCACGCACGCACAATCATTTGAATCAGACATGGTATTAATCGTGTAACACACACACACACACGCACACACACACACACACACACACACACACACACACACACACACACACACACACACACACAACACACACACAATCACACACACACAACACACAATTACACACACACGCGCACACACACACACCACACACACACTCACTCACACACACACACACATACTCACTCACCTGCTGAGACACAGTATTAAACATGTAACAGTTTTACTAACTGTGGCTCTGACAGATTATGAGAAGAAATCCACCGTTTAGCCCTGATACAAGGCTCCAGCTCTACATTCAACCACTGTTGAATTTTGGACACTGTATAACTCAGTATGATTGTATTGAACATATCAGCTAATGTGAACCAAGGGTATTGACTATATCAGCTGGTATGGAGGTGAATCAGAAATATATTCATTGGGAATCGCATGTATGGCAGTTAAACTTTTTTTTTATCATGGGGCATTAATTTGTCGAATAAAGAAGTTGACCAAGAATTATGTGGCAGTTGAACGTTTTGTTATGGGGACATTCATTTTGACAAATATTGACCAGAAAGTAGTAATGTAGTCTCTGTCGTTTTGCTTGTGTGGTATGTAAAAATAGGTGATCATTGAAGTGGATGAAGCGTGTTGAATCGGGTTTGATGTGAATAAATTTTCAGCGTATATGTGAAGCGAATTATAATTGTGTTATGATGTCATTTTTTATCTGTTGGAGAGAGGGGAGAGAGAGAGAGAGACTGGCTGACGGACAGACTGGCTCACACACACACATTCACTCACTCACTCACACCCACACACACATCTTTTTTTTCTTTATCTTTTTTTTCTCGCTTTATTTTTCTTTAGATAGATGGCTTGATGAAAAAAAGCAAATGCACTGCTTATTCAATGTACCATCTGAAAATAAAAGTTTGACTTTGACACACACACACACACACACACACACACACACACACACACACACACACACACAGATTGACGGGCTGAGAGAGAGAGCGACAGAGACAGAGAGCACATGCAAGTTAATCTAAAGATCCCTCTCTTCTGGAACGAGAGAACAGCTGAAATATTTGTTTTCCCTTTTTTTCTGTGTTTTTTCGTTTTACTTTATTCCTCAGCTAGAGCTCCCAGATTCACCAATGATGAGATTTTTTGCGTACGCGACCGTTCTTTGAGCACAATTTAGGTAGCCGCATTCCAATTGCGGGGATGGTGTCTCAACACGACACCAGTGAGCATGCTGCATCACCAAGATCAGGTGTTTACCAGGAGCTCATCCAGGTCAGGCCAGGCCATCGTAGGGCCACCACCCAGACGGACCCTGCACTGCTGCTGGGTCTTTTTGATGGTGTTCAGTGGTGCCTGTTTTGATCTAACATACGCAAGACATCACCTACTAAGCCCCATAGTAAGAGCAATAATAGGCTGGTCGTGGAGCCAGAGCGAGAGAGACGCCTACCTAAGGTGGTGGGTGACCTCCACAACGTCCCTCCAAAGACCTTTTCCTGATAAGGAAACAAATACAGTTGCAGAAAAAGAAAAAAAAAAAAAAGGGGTGGCGCTGCGCTTGTGGCGACGCGCTCTCCCCAGGGAGAGCAGCCCGAATTTCACGGAGAGAAATCTGCCGTGACTTAAAGTGGTATGAAATGAAATCTGAGCGCTTTGATTTGTTGCTTTACAAGATTCAGCGCTATATAAATTCCATACATTATTATTATTATTATTATTAAACCTCCAGCCCCGGAGGCTATGACACAAAGTCACAGGTCTGGTTTGGTCTGAGTGTCTTACAGTCCCAGCGGAGCTATCCGATTTAGGGACTGTACCATTCAACCAGCCCATCACGAGACCCAAAACTCACCACAGGCACAGAAGTGTTGGGCAAACCTATACTGAGGTCACTATGAGTCCAGAGCAACTGGGTGCCACCGGTTAGAAGACAAGGATTTTCTTTAATTGCATAATGATCTATTGGGATGAGGACGATGTCATGCTGCTGCCTTGGAAGTGCATGTACCTGGAGACTTCCTGACAGGGCTGTACTCTACGCTTCCTATCTTGACATAATGAATATCCTGGCTTCAACCAACCAAAACAGACCTGGCGCAGAAGCGTTGACGCAGAGACGAAGGAAGGCAGCCGGGATGACATGGGCCGAGCTGAAGGGGATCTCCCAGAGCCGAGTTGGTTAGAGGGAAGGGTGTTGTAGCGGCCCTATGTTCCCCCAGGGAATCAAGAGGCATAAGTCAAGTCAAGTCAATCAACAAAGCCTGAGAGATAGAAACGCCGGTAGTTTTGATCAGGTAATTCGAGCAACGATTTCATATTCCGTTATCCTCGAAGATTACAAGAATAAAAAAAAACCCGGAAAAACCCCCCCAGTTGTGCAACTGCAATTGCTTTTCACTGAGCCAGCCTCAGGTGTCGTCGTCTGGTGTCTGGGGCTGGCCAGTTTCCTCTGTGGCCACTCTCTCCGCCTCTGCCGCCTGCAGGGTTTCCGTTGGAAAACTGTTTCTGTCTCCTCACTCTTCCTCCTTCAGCTCTCACCGTCCTCGTCTTACCGCCCTCCTTAGTTCACACATACACACACACACACACACACACACACACACAGGCACACACACAGGCACACACACGCACGCATGTGCAGATGGATACAGATTTATACAGATGGATCACGTCTGGATAATCAAGAAACAGGTTCAGCTTTTGTTATACCATCTTTAAAAATAGAAAAATCATTCTATGTTGGTAAACATCATTCGATTTTTACGGCAGAATTAGTAGCAGTCTTAATGGCTCTAAATTATGTTCTTGATTTGCCATTGTGTATATTTCAAATCCTTATTTGTGTTGATTCTAAGTCGGTTTTGTATGCTTTAAAATCCATGTGGTACAAGACAACTTCAAACATTGCATTAGAGATTAATCATGTCATACACCTTTTAACCTTAAAGGGCACAAATGTCACTTTCTGTTGGGTGCCTTCACACAGTGGATTCTTTCCAAATGAGTGGGCTGATAGAGCTGCTAAAAGAGGTGCAAAGCATGAACGGAAATCAGCAACATTGCACGTGCCTTTATCATTACAAGAGGGCTACCACTTATTAGAACAAACATCATGGAAAAAGGTCACAGAAACGTATCACCTAAAAGAGAGATTTCTAAACAGATCTGTCATCAAAACTGATAAAGCAAGAGTCGTGAGTCATTCTAAGGCTTGCTCAAATATCTCCACAGCACGAAGAGTGAATAGTTTGTTTTATAGAATAAAACTTAATGCATTCGTAACCAAATTCAGTAGACACAGTAAATGTCTGTGTGGTGAGAATATTTCTAATACTCATATAATATTTGAATGTAAGAATACAAAAGCTTTTTTACCCCAATTTTCTGAAAACTCCCTTAGAAGCATATTCAATAACTTGAATTTGGCATTTGATATTGCAAAAGGTCTCTGGCAGAGTCCTATAGGACATTTGTTATAGTTTCATTAACGTTAATCACTTTTTATGTTTTTGTTTCGGTGTTTAATTTTTATTTTATTTTATATTGTATCTTTTGCTTTGTGCGGTTTCTTTTCATGATTAGACTACTTTTCCCCCTTCGCTTTTTTCAGTAGGGCCTCCACCACCACCTCAATACTCATACACCCCTTGTATATATGGTTTTTTTTCTTTTCTCGTCTAATATCACTGAGAGTGAACAGACGTAAAATCGAAGACAACAACACACGCACGCACGCACGCACGCACACACACACACACACACACACACACACACAGAAGGAAGAAAGGAAGGTAGGAAAGAAGGAAGGGAAGAAGGATAGAAAGAAAGAAGGAAAGAAAGAAAAGAGGAAAGAAAGAAAGAAACCAAAAAGAAAACAAAAAAGAAAGAAAGAAAGAAACAAGCAAACAAACAAGAAAAAACGAACGAAAGAAAAGAAACAAAGAAACATTCTTTCTTTTTCTCTCTTCTTGGTGTCCCATTTTTTGGTATTCATTGTTGTGTGCCGGTGGGAACAGATGACAAAATTTGCAAAACCGCATACACACGGGGACTGAATGTAAAAAAGCACATGAGTGCTTATTCCATTATCCTCGATATAAAAGAATAAAAGAAAGACAAAAAAAGAACACACACACACACACACACACACACACACACACACACACACACACACACACACACACACACACACACACACACACACACACACACACACACACACACTACGGAGCTCTTATTTGATGTAATGTTTTAAATGTTCATTTTTGCAACGCCTGTTTGGTTATGTTGTTGTTCTTTTTGTTTTGTTTCTTCATATCTTTTTTATTATATCAGCTTACTCATGATTTGATTTTGTTGATGCCAGAGTTAGTTTGACAATGTAATGATCTTCTCTCTCTTCTCTTCTTTTCTTTTCTCTCTTCTCTTCTCTTCTCTTCTCTCTCTCTCTCTCTCTCTCTCTCCTCTCTCTCTCTCTCTCATCTCTCTCTCTCTCTCTCTCTCTCTCTCTCTCTCTCTCTCTCTCTCTATCTCTCTCATATCAAAATAACGTTATGATAGCTTGAAATTACTAGCTGTGATTACTAATGATAGTCCCTTGTCAGGGCAAGGGCCGGATGAAAAAAAAAGTCAATACTTATCTGTAACCCTTGGGAATAAAGATGATCAGTCCCTTTCTTCTTCGTCGAACGCTCAGACAGCTATTCTTTATTATCTGTCATATGAGCGAAAGTACGTTGCGCTGCCGTTAAGCGCCTGACAAGTCAGGCCCAGCGCGCACATCCGACTTCGACATTGGGAGAAAATTGTTATATTTTAAGTCTTTTTGTAAAAAAAGTAGGAGAAGGGTCCAAGAAGGCAGAAAATAGACGAGAAGGAGGTGACAGGAAGAAAAGGAACAAGTCAGAAACAAAGAGAAGCATAGAGAAGAGGGAATTCCTAGCACAGAATTTCTAGAAAGTGGGGATGGTATTTAAACTGACAGGCCCCCAGCATCCCCATTAGGAAAATTCAATCCCTTTAGATTACCTTTTTTTACATACGGTTTTCTTCATGTTCTTTTCATTTCCAGCTTATTCTCTTTTTTTCTGGTTTTTTTTTTCCATTTTCCTTCTCTCTTTCTTATTGCTTTCTTTGTTGTTTTTTTCCTTTTTCAGTCTTTGTCTCACCCTCTCCATTCCTTACCTCTCTGTTTTTGTCACTTTTGATGAATTTTTCTTTCCTCCTTTTTGTGTTTATATTATTTTCTTTTTTGTCGTTTTTCCCCTTATATATTGAACACCCCATTCTTTCTTTTCTTTCTTCTTGCTGTCCCATTTCTTTAAAAAATTCATTGTTGTTCTTCTGTAATATATTTTTTAAAAAGATTGGTTGGTTTTTCTTACCCATCTGTTTTCATTGTTGGCCTCGGTCTTGTGCCAGCCATTAGTTTTCTCTTTTCCAGCCTTTCTTGTGGCTTCTGCTCCTTCCTTGTCCTGCCGTTCCCTTTGTTTCTGGTTTTTATTTTTGTTTTTATTCTTTTCTTTGCGTCTGATTTCATTTTTCGGTTGTTTAGTTTTTCTATTTAGATTGTTCTTTTTAAAAAAATCTTTCTTTATTTTTCTTTCTGTCTGTTTTCTATGTTTCTTTGTTTCTTTCTTTTTTGTTTTCTTTTTGGTTTCTTTCTTTCTTTCCTCTTTTCTTTCTTTCTCTCCTTGTTTCCTTCCTTCCTTCCTTCCTTCTGTCTGTCTGTCTGTCTGTCTGTCTTTCTTTCTTTCTTTCTTGTCTACTTGTATTATTATTTCCTCGTCCGTCCTTTCCTTTGCTTCCTTCCTTTTGTTCTCCCCCTGTAACTAAATATCTGACCTTTTGTGTTTGTTCTTTCTTTTCGTTTCTTTCTTTGCGTTTTATTGATTTATTTTTTATTTTTTATTTTTATAGCTTTTCTTTTCTTTGGCCCTGGCCCCATTTCTGTGAACTATGCAATATACTTACGAAATATTCAGATTTCTTTATCTCTGTCAGGATTGTTGTTGTTGTTTGCTTTTATTTGTTGGTTACTTTCTGTATTTCTGCTCTTTCACCTTTTGGGGGGTTTGTGGTTACTTTCTTGCTTTCATTAATTTTCTTTTTGTTTTTGTAAACTTGGTCCGCTTATCTTGTTTTTATCCCTTTAGTTCTTTGACTGTAACCCTTTTTCTCTTGTTAAGTTAGTCTATTTCTCCATTTGTCATAACAAAAATCACTCTCGTTTCTCTGTTTTGTACGGTTTTTTTTGTTTTTGCCTTTTTTAAAAAATAACTTTTCGGGTTTTTTAAAAACTTCCAATTTCATTTACATCCTACTTTCTTTATTTACTTTCTCTTTATTTTTTTGTTTTTACTTGTATCTTTTTTTCTTTTTCACACCTTTTCGTCTTTCCTTTATCTTTTATCTTTATCATTTCCCCATTTGGTGCTTTTGCCCGATATTCTCTTTATCTCTTTTATCTTTTTCTTCTCCCCCACTGTTCTTTCTCTTTTCCCTTTGACTCTGATCCTGTTTTTCTGACCTCTGCTCTTATCTCTTTCTCTTAGTACTTGCATCTCTGTGTTGTTTTATGTTTAACGTCTACTCACTAGAGAGGGTGTTAGTCGCTTCCCTTTATTAAAGTTTGTTCTGTTCCAATTGGAACTGTTTACCCGACCCCCACTCTCCCCCACTCTCCCTCGCTCTCTCCCCGTTCCTCTCGTTTGAGTTTTTTTTTTGTTTTGTTTTTTTGCTCTGTTTGTTTTTTGTTCCGAAAACGTTTTTGCTTCTTTTTTTTTTAAACTCTCGTTTCTTCCTTCTCTTTTTATGTCTTTTCTTCTGCGTTCTCCTTTCTTTTGGAATTGATTTTTTTTTTTTGGAGGGGGGGGGGGGGGGGGGTTGCGCCCTTTCAGGCCTATAAGTGCTTCTTTTCTCTCTTGTTTTGATATTTCTGTAGCTATTCGTTCAGTGTTTAATGTCCTTTTTTGTCTTGAAAATTTCCTTTCTTCCCTTCATCTCTGTCTTTCTTTCTCCTTTCTTTCAACTTTTCGTGTCTTTTATATTGTTGTTTACTTATTGCTTCAGTTCTTTTGTTTCTGCTTCTTCATCATTTACTGATTCTTTTTTTTTCCCTTTTAGAACGTCTTTTATGTCTTAATTCTTGTCCTCTGTTCTGTTTTGCCTGCTCGTCTGCGATGTTTCCTGTCCTGCTGTTTCCACGCCACTCTTTCCAATCTCCCCGCCACAGCCATACCCAGATTCGTCATGTCTCATCCTCAGGGTCAGAAGCTCACAGCGAGCCCATCACTATCAGGCCGCTGTGGGGCCACCAGCCAAAGGGGCCCTGCACTGCTGCTGGGTCACTTTGATGGCGTCCAGTGGTGCCTCTTCCGAGCTAACATACGCAGGACAACCCCCTCCGCCACTGACGACAGTAAGAGCTCAGTCGCGGAACCAGACAGCGACTACCATTACGTCCCCCCATTGACCATCTCTAGTGAACCTTCTACTCTGAAGGCTTAGACACAAACTCATCGCAGGCACAGAAGTGTGAGAGAAAACCGAAACTGAGGTCACCACAAGACCAGAGCAGCCGGGGCCAAAGAATCCGAGACGGCTTTCTTTTATTGGATGATGATCAATGGTGGTGACGATGATGTAAAGATGCTGCGATGGAAGTGGATGCGCTTGGAGACTAAGTGACAGGGCTGTACTATACGATTCCTATTGTGATTCATCCAGGTGTCAACAGGGCCCGAGAGATACAGACACCTGCAGTATTGGTCAGGTAATTTAAGCATCGATCTCTAAAGCGCATCTGTAAAGAAGATGAAGCTCAAATGTGCGGTTCCAGTTACCCAGTGAGCTTGTAGCAAACTCATTCTGGGTAGGAGCCGGCCGGAGTCCCCCAAAAGAAACCTATAGCTGTGGGAATCGAACCTGCGACCTTCCATCCAGTAGCATCATACGATAACCACAGCAACACAGCAGCTTCCTTATCGAATAGCTTGTTCTTTTTATATGGGGGGGGGGGGGGGGGGGGGGGGGGGGGGGGGGGGGGGGGGGGGCGTTGTGGTTTTTTATTTATTTATTCGTTATTCAAGGTTTTCTCCCCTTTCGCTTTGTACTTGGTTTTTAAAAAGCGGCTGTTTTTCTTTTCTTTCTTTCTTTTTTTCTTCTTTCTTTCTTTCTTTCTTTCTTTCTTTCTTTCTTCTTCTTTCTTTCTTTCTTTCCTTCTGTCTTTCTTTCTTTCTTTATTTCTTCTTTCTTTCTTTCTTTTTTTCTTTTTCTTTCTTTCTTTCTTTTTTCTTTTCTTTCTTTCTTTTTTTTTCTTTCTTTCTTTGTCTTCTTTCTTTATTTCTTTCTTTCTATTTTTTGGTGTTATTTGCTTCCTTCCTTCCTTCCACTTCCTTTTTCTTGATTTCCTGCCTATGCTTTTCATGTGCATCAGGTTTGGTTTTTTTTTGGTTATCCCTTTATTTTATTTTTTTTAGCCTTTGATTTTTTTGATTCTGTTTTTTTAAACATCTTTCCCCCCCCATTTTTGTCATTTGGGTTTTATGCTAACATTTTCGTTTATTTTATTTCTTTGAATTCTTTGGCTTATCCTAGCATTTTTGTTTATTTTTTGGTTTGTTCTTTTGTAGTCTTTGGCTTATTGGCGATGTCTTTCTTTACTGATTCACTCTGCCTTGTTCTGCTTTTTAACCCCAGTTTGTGTCATCATCCCTTTTTTCTGAGTTAATTCTCCCGTATTTTTCCTCCCGTTATTTGAACATGGTGGTTCTGTCCTCCTCCTCCTCCTCCTCCTCCTCTCTTCTCTCTCTTCTACTGTGTGAGAGTACAAGTATTGGGTTATTATTAAGATGTATCCCTACGGGCGGGGACTGGATGTAAAAAAGCACATGAGTGCTTATTCATTATCCTCGAAATAAAAGAATTTGTCATTGTCACTCTCTCTCTTTCTCTGTCTGTCTCTCTGTCTGTGTGTCTGACTGTCTGTCTGTGTGTGTGTCTGTCTGTGTGTCTGTCTCTCTGCCTTTCTCTCTGTTTGTCTGTTTCTGTCTCTGTCTGTGTGTCTGTCTGTGTGTCTGTCTCTCTCTCTCTCGGCCTCTCTTTCTCTCTGTCTCTGTGTCTGTCTGTCTTTCTGCCTGCCTGTCTGTCTGTCTGTCTGTCTGTCTGTCTGTCTGTCTGTCTCTCTCTCTCTCTCTCTCTCTCTCTCTCTCTCTCTCTCTCTCTCTCTCTCTCTCTCTCTCTCTCTCTCCATCTTTCTCTGAAGTTACCCCCCCCCCCCTTTTATTCGTTTTTTTCTCCTGTCTCCTTGCATCACTCTTCTCCTTTCCTTTATTTTCTTCCACATGAATTTTGTTTTATTCATCTTCGTTTTTTGTTTTTTTGTTTCTTGATTTTCTTTTTCTATCCTTCTGTTCTGCTTTAAAGCTGATCATAATATAAGCCCTCATATATATAATTATTGTTACACTCTTTTGTTGTTGTTGTTGTTGCTGTTGTTGTTTACTTTTCTTGTTCCATCCGTATGTCATGATATAAAAAGTTACTTATACTCATATAATTATTCTCACACTCCTTTTTGTTGTTTGTTTGTTTGTTTTTCTTGTTCTATACGTCTGTCATGCTATAAAACTTATTTCTACACATATAATTATTTTCATACTCCTTTTTATTGTTGTTGCTGTTGTTGTTTACTTTTCTTGTTCCGTCCTTCCGTCTGTAATGCCATAAACTTATATCTACGTTTATATTTTTATATTCCTTTTTGTTGTGTTGTTGCTCGCTGTTCTTGTTCTATCATTTCTGTCAGGCGTGGTCATTTTTGCCCAGCTTTAACCACTCTGCTGTCTTCTCAACGTCAGTTCCTCCCCTCTCCTACAAGCCCTCCGTGATCTGAAGAGCCTTTGACCTGAACTCGTTACAGGCATGGCAGCAATCGGAAAGCAGAAGTCCCCTCCAGGAGAACATTGAGAGCCACCTAGTTAACAGAAGACCAGGGTTTTTTTCCTGTTATTTGAAAGAAAATCGATGTTGTTGATGTGATTTTATTGTAGCCTTTTCTTTCCTGTGGGTGTCTACCAGACTGGAAAGATAATTATCAACTGTTGTAGGGTTTGTGAAGAAATATGAAGAATATTTTTAGTTTAGTTTCCGTAACGTGGGGGGCGGGATAGCTCAGTGGTCAGAGTGCGCGCCGTCTCAAGGCTAAGGTTAAGCAGCATCGAGCGTGGTTACCAAGTGGATGGGTGTCCGTTCGCGCGCCTTGGCTTCAGTACAGTCTCCTAGTTCACCCAGCTGTAAATGGGTACCTGCCCTCTTAAGGGTCTGGGAAGGTAAAGCAGCGAGGGAGAGGAGATGGGCGCCGCCCTCAATATGCTGGCCCTAGAGAAGTGAGGTCTCTGACGCCCCGCTCCACGACGACTGCACAGGTTATGGGATACCTTTACCAAATGTGCCTTGAGCATGGATTATGTTGATTGAGCAGTTTGGGGGGGGGGTCATTGAGTCTGTAGCGCTGGTGTGTGGCATTAAGTAGCAGCCGTTCTTCAGTTCACCTTCACCTTCACCCACCCCGTAGTCTTGTAGACCGTTGGGGCACCGCTGAAATTTCTGCGACCAGCTTCCTCCACTCCTTGCAGTTTTCAGCTTACCGTAACACGTCGGTTCCACTCATGGCCAGTCCACTGTCTGATGTTGTCTTCCCATCGTTTTCTCTGTCTGCCTCTTTGTCTCCCTCCTTGTACTATTCCTTGTAGGACAGTCTTGGCCAGTCCAGATGTTCGTGTGACGTGCCCCTACCACTTAAGTTTGCATTGTTTTCAGTCCTTCGGATGAGACTATAAACCGAGGCCCCGTGTGCGAACGCATGCAGAACATCTTGCGCACACGTTAAATCCTGTTCCGCTTTTCGAAAGAGTAGGCCATTGTGCGCCGGTGGGAACAGATGACAAAATTTACAAAATCGCATACACACGGGGACTGGATGTAAAAAAGCACATGAGTGCTTATTCCATTATCCTCGATTTAAAAAAAAATCTGAGCGCTTTGATTTGTTGCTTTACAAGATTCAGCGCTATATAAATTCCATACATTATTATTATTATTATTATTATTATTATTATTGTTTTCACTGAAGTCAGGAGATTTTCATACGTTCCGATGGCGTTTACAATTCTGGTGTTTACTTCCTCGTCAGTCAGCAGCCATCCAGAGTCTCCAAAAGTATTATTTTGCCTGTGGCCATGCTGAGCCCTCTTTCTTCTGGTGTACACAGCATTGCAGCAATCACTGCGTTACGGGAGCTGTTTTTCTTTTCTTCTCTTTCTCCTTTCTTGCCTTCCTGCCTCTCTGCTTCCTGCCTCTCTGCTTCCTGCCTCTCTGCTTCCTGCCTCTCTGCTTCCTGCCTCTCTGCTTCCTGCCTCTCTGCTTCCTGCCTCTCTGCTTCCTGCCGTTTGTTTTCCTTGATGCCAGTCCCTGAACCAGCGCGATGTTTGCAAGTAACAGTTTTGTTTCCGTGGGTTATTTTACGTGCGCTAATGCCTTGTTGTGCATTGAACCTGGGTTTCTGTCTCATCCAATGTCTAATACTAATTAATCTATATTTATAATATTATATCTATTATAATAAATGGTACTTATATAGCGCTATATCTTGCTAAGCCAATCAAAGCGCATGCTTTTCAACCTTACTCTGACACAGTTCATGAAAATCAATGATAAATAATCAATAGTTTAAACAAATAGATACTACAAACATGGTGCGCTGCAGACAAAATCTATAAAATAAAATTTCAATGGTCTAGCACCCACACCACCACTCACGGTCTAGTGGATGGGGGGAAAGTTTCGGGCACAAACGGGGATCACACCACCACACACTTCGAACCCG
>CM054149.1:49752544-49802544 GCA_028751875.1 Rapana venosa | reverse complement strand
AAGTTGGCTGCGCTGGGCCTGATTTGTCAGGCGCTTAACGGCAGCGCAGTGTATGTTTGGTTATATGACAGAGAACAGTATTTGCAATCTAAGTGTTTCACGAAGAAAAGAAGAAGAAGAAGAAGAAGAAGAAGAAGAGAAGAAGAAGAAGAAGAAGAAGAAGAAGAAGAAGACTGAAAAAATAATGAAGAAAAAATTAAAAGCAACGAAAACCCCCAAAATAAAGAAACAAAAAAAAAAAACCAAACAAACTATGAGCCACTTAAGTCATGAATTAAAACTTGTTAACGAAAAGAAACACGGATACGCGAATCTAATTGATAATGAAAGCAGAGGAAAAGTATAACAACATTTTGCTTGTTTTACCAAAGTCGAAGTCTTTCTTTTTAAAAACATATTTCCTCCTGAGAGTTTTCATTACTTTTTAATCACCATTTTTTGTCCACCTGTCTTCTTCTACCTTCCTCTTATGTGTGTGTGTGTGTGTGTGTGTGTGTGTGTGTGTGTGTGTGTGTGTGTGTGTGTGGTGTGTGTGTGTGTGTGTGTGTGTGTGTTTTGTTCTGCTTTTTACTTTCTTTTTTTCTTCTTTCAAGGGGAAAAAGGATTTCAATAGCAATTAAGCTTGAAGTCGTTCCATCTGTATTTTTTGTGCTTGTCTGTCAGTCTGTCTCTCTGTCTGTCTCTCTGCCTGCCTCTCTCTTTCTCGCATTTGGATGATATGATGGATTTTTATTTTTCTTCATTCGTAGATTATGTTTTGGTGTATAGTTTGTTTGCTCTTGTTATTGTTGCTCTCTTTTTGTGCCTACAGGGATGTTGTAAAAATGTATGTTTGCTCGTGCCATTACCCTCTTTAAATAAAATTCATCAATCAATACTCTCTCTCTCTCTTTCTCTGTCTGTCTGTCTGTCTGTCTGTCTGTCTGTCTGTCTGTCTGTCTCTCTCTCTCTCTCTCTCTCTCTCTCTCTCTCTCTCTCTCTCTCTCTCTCTCTCTCAGGACTTTCCGTTATTCTGTGTGTTTTCTGCGTCTAGTTTTATGTCGTTATCAGTCTTTCTTTCTTCGAATCTCTCTACGCCATCCCCGTCTCTCTCTCTCTCTCTCTCTCCTCTTCTCTCTCTCTCTCTCTCTCTCTCTCTCTCTCTCTCTCTCTCAAAAATTATAGCTTTGTCCGTTTCTGGTAATGTTTTGTAGTCCAACCCTTATCAACAGACAAAAGCAACTTATTCATGTTAAAACAACAACAAATAATAATAATAATAATAATAATAATAATAATAATAATAACAATAATAATAATAAATAATAATAATAATAATAATAATAATAATAATAATAATAATAATAATAATAATAAAAATAAAAATAATAATAACAATAATGATATGATTCACGTCGTGTTCCATTAAGTTTTCACGTAGTTCCATGTAAAAAAGTCTACTCATTAACAACAATTACAAACAACAGACGTAGACAACAGTCAGCTGCAAACAACAGCCACAGACAACCGTCACAGACATCAGCCACACGCAATAGTCATAGACAGACAGCACCAGTCACATAAAAGAGTCACATTATAACAGTCACAGACAATAATAATCCCAGACAACAGTCGCAGACAACACTCATAGACAGACAACAACAGTCACAGACAACACTCATAGACAGACAACAACAGTCACAGACAACACTCATAGACAGACAACAACAGTCACAGACAACACTCATAGACAGACAACAACAGTCACAGACAACAAAAGTCACAGACAACACTCATAGACAGACAACAACAGTCGCAGACAACAAAAGTCACAGACAACACTCATAGACAGACAACAACAGTCACAGACAACAACAGTCACAGACAACAAATGTCACAGACAACAACGGTCACAGACAACACTCATAGACAGACAACAACAGTAACAGACAACACCAGTCACAGACAACAATCATGGACAGCCAACAACAGTCACAGACAACACTCATAGACAGACAACACCAGTCACAGACAACACCATAGACAGACAACAACAGTCGCAGACAACAGTGACACCAATTGCAGACAACAGTGACAACAATTGCAGACAACAGTGACAACAATTGCAGACAACAGTGACAACAATTGCAGACAACAGTGACAACAATTGCAGACAACAGTGACAACAATTGCAGACAACAGTGACACCAATTGCAGACAACAGTGACAACAATTGCAGACAACAGTGACAACAGTCGCAGACAACAGTGACAACAATTGCAGACAACAGTGACACCAATTGCAGACAACAGTGACAACAATTGCAGACAACAGTGACAACAATTGCAGACAACAGTGACACCAATTGCAGACAACAGTGACACCAATTGCAGACAACAGTGACAACAATTGCAGACAACAGTGACACCAATTGCAGACAACAGTGACAACAATTGCAGACAACAGTGACAACAGTCGCAGACAACAGTGACAACAATTGCAGACAACAGTGACACCAATTGCAGACAACAGTGACAACAATTGCAGACAACAGTGACAACAATTGCAGACAACAGTGACACCAATTGCAGACAACAGTGACAACAATTGCAGACAACAGTGACAGATAACAGTCGCGGACAACTTACAGCCCTCGTTAAAGCTCCCCTAAGGCATCAGCTGGACTCTGACAGCAGTTTGGACTTCCACCCATCTGTACTTTGATTTCTGACAGCAGAGAGATATCGTGCAGGGCCAGTCTTTTGCGCTTTGTGTTCAAAATTGTCGTATATTCTTATTTTATTGAATTAAAAAAAAACCACCCTTCAGAATTACTCTGTACACCTTTTAGCTCATCTAGTTATCATAAGACTTTGAAATAAAACAAACCCCTAGCCAACTACTTCACCAATACTTTTTTTTAAACAATTCTTTTATTTAGAGGATAACGAATGAGCACTTATGCGCTTCTTTTGACATCTAGTCCCCGTGTGCATGCAATTTTGTAAATGTTGTCATCTGGTCCCATCAGCACACAATAGTCTAACTCTTCCCGAGTGAGGGATCAGTATTTAACGCTAGCACAGAATGTTTTGCCTGCTTTTGCGCACAGGACTCGGTTTATAGTCTCAGCCAAGGAATTTCGGGGGAGTGGAGTCGGCACTGATGTTAACGCCTGGGGTTGGGGGGGGGGGGGGGAATCCCCTTGGGCGGGGGATTTGGTGGACAGACACAAAAAGCAAGGAAACAAAAAAAAGAACAAAACCAAAACAAACAAAAGAGCAAGCTTATCAAACAACAACAACACATAAGCAAACAAATAAAGACATAAACACTCAGAACACTCGCTTTCTACTGTTTATCTGAACGTTAGCGTCTGTTGTCTGGCGTTTGTAAGTTTAAATATGATATGTGATATCACACACACGCCTTGTATTTGTTATCTCACAGTGTCGTGTATCAGCTTCATATTCTCCGATTGTCTCTGGAGGATATATTAGAACACACACACACACACACACACACACACACACACACACACACACACACACACACACACACACACACATACACACACACACACACACACACACACACACACACACACACACACACACCACACACACACACACACACACACACACACACACACACACACACACACACACACACACACACACACACACACACACACACACACACACACACACACACACACACACACACACACACACACACACACACACACACACACACACACAATTGTGCTGAGTAGTAGTTCTGGAAAAAGACAAAAAAACCTTACACACACATAGACACACCCGCACACTTAACACAACACACACACACACAACACACACACACACACACACACACACACACAATTGTGCTGAGTAGTAGTTCTGGAAAAAGACAAAAAAACCTTACACACACATAGACACACCCGCACACTTAACACAACACACACACACACACACACACACACACACACACACACACACACACACAATTGTGCTGAGTAGTAGTTCTGGAAAAAGACAAAAAAACCTTACACACACATAGACACACCCGCACACTTAACACAACACACACACACACACAGCACGCGTGCACACACGCACGCGTGCACACACACAAACACACACACACACACACACACACACACACACACACACACACACACACACACACACACCCCAACCCGAAACGAAACGAAACGAAATACCTCCACCCACCCCCTTTCTCAACAAAATGGTAAATAAAGGATGTTGTAAACATCGAACTTCCGCTGCACATGGCTCCATTTCATCTGATCTAGTTTCCAGACAAAACGACACCAGATGAAAGGAGAGGGAAGGAGAGCTGGGAAAGGGGGAGGGGGTGAAGAAAGAGATGAGGAGGGGAAGGATCGACTAATTAAGAGGAAGGGGTGGAGGAAAAAGAAGAAAGATTGCTGTGTCTTAAAGTGGTCATTGTCGTAAAGTGGACATGCTCGGCAGACATAAGAACTCCTCCCTAAGTATAGAAACTTCCTGCGGAAAAAAACACCACAAAAAATCCCACACATACCCCCACCCCCAAAAAACCCGAAACAATAGACAAACAAACAAAACACCCCCTTTCCCCCTAACCAACCAACCACAAACTTTCTCCTTTCCTTCAACAAGGTGTATTGTGTTGTATACCACTTTTAAGTCACCGCAGATTTCTCTGTGTGAAATTCGGGCTGCTTTTCTCCGTGGAGAGTGCGTCGCCACAAGAGCAGCGCCACCCTTTAGTTCTATTTTCTTTTTCTGTCTGCACGTGTTTTATATTATACCACTTTCAGTCACGGCAGATGTCTCTGCATGAAATTCGGGCTGCTCTCCTTGGGGAGAGCGCGTCGCCACAAGAGCAGCGCCACCCGTGCGCAGGTAGGTGGACTGTCAATGCACAGACTGTCAATCCCAAAACAAACGATGCCAAATCTGACAATTAACCAACACCTTATTCAAATCATTATACTCGTGGTGGTGGTGGTGGTGGTGGTGGTGGTGTGTGTGTGTGGGGATGTATGTGTGTGTGGGGGTGCTTGTGTGAGTGTGTGTGCGTGCGTGCGCGCGCGCGCGCGCGTGTGTGTGGGTGTGGTGTGGATGTGGGTGAGAGGTGGTGTGGTGTAGTGGTGTGGGTGTGGTGTAGTGTGGATGTGGGTGTGGTGTGGTGTGGGTGTGGTGTGGTGTGGTGTTGTGTTAGTGGTAGTGGTGTGTATGGGGGCACGCGCGCTCACAGGAGTGTGATCTCATAAATGTTACTTGATCTCGAGACATATTAATTTAAAATAATTAAATTTCTCAAAATCATATTTTGCTAAAAATTTGAGTTGGGTCGACCGCTTATAGGCTTGTTATCAATAATAGCTCCAGTCTTCAGTTACCTTGATTCCGAATGAAAAAGAAAACAGTACAACTACGGACAGAAAGAAACAAGTCGAGCCAGAAAACAGCACTGTATCTGTTGATTTCAAAGGTGGCAAGATGCTATTTTCTTCGTAATAAAGATGGACCACTCGTTCACTTCTTTTCTTAGCTGTTCAGTTGATGTTTTTAGTGTACTAGTTAAGACTGACAATGCTATCCAAAGATAATCTGTACTTGCTTGCTTGTATGTGCTGCTTATATGAAAAGCAAGACAAGGAGAGCGAGAGAATGCGAATGCAAATGCGAAATGTTTATTCAGATTAGGCCATAGCCCCCAACTGAAGGGGTAGTCATGAAACATACCACATGTAAATTGTTGCATTATCAATCGGAAAATATCAACATCAAAGTATATTGTATAGTAAAACAGCTGTGATACAGCATCATCCAGACGTTTTGAGGCTTTATAAACGTATAATGCCAAGTTATTCAGCACTTTTTCATTTTTCTATGCCATAAGTACATTAAATCGGAAACGACATGAATATTTATATGTGTATTCATAACTCAGAAGCTGATTTCACTGAGAAAAGACAATGTGAACTTGATAAAAGAAATGTGGGTATTGAAAAAGATAACACTGTGTGTCAAGAAAGAGTTGTTTTGCTTCCATATAGAAATATACCAAGTGGCTCTAGTGAAGAG
The DNA here is from genome assembly GCA_028751875.1 of Rapana venosa. Taxonomy (NCBI): domain Eukaryota; kingdom Metazoa; phylum Mollusca; class Gastropoda; order Neogastropoda; family Muricidae; genus Rapana; species Rapana venosa. Next base: position 49,796,464 of record CM054149.1, on the reverse strand, counting down.
AATGTGTGTGTGTGTGAAGAGAGAGAGAGAGAGAGAGAGAGAGAGAGAGAGAGAGAACCAAGCAGTGCGTTTGCGCATACACACGCGCGCGCGCGCGCGCGCACACGCTCGCACGCACGCACGCACGCAGTGAACAACCTTTTTTGATGACTCTAATCTTGATTATGTAAAGAAAAACATTACTTGCAAAGATGGGATTTCAACAAAACATTTGATAAAATTCACTTTTTCTTGCCTTGCAGAAACAGCTACTGTATAGACAAATACGCATAGTTATATCTCCAAAATATAAAAACCAAAATAAAAACGAAACAATAAAGGACAATAAAACATACAGATCCGTAATTTTGTTTTAAAAGAACTGTGATTTCCAAAACTGTTGTAAATACAAACTAAAAAACAAACAAAAAAACCCCAAAATCCAAACCAATAGTCTTCACACACATCCAATGTAGCACCAATTCAAGCATCCTATTAAGTACAACACAACTACACACATGCGCACGCACGCGTTGACTACTGATACACCATTCATCTTGCGTGCAGCGTAAATACACACCATTTTTGCCAATATCATCGGCCATTACAAGTTCTTTGTTCCTTCAATTAACATTTAATCTGATTTACAAACCATCCAAGCAAAGAAAAACTATTGCAAAGAAAAGGGAAGAAAACAACAACAACACAAGCACATTGTAAAATGGTTTATAATATCATCACACTCCACACAAAAGCAGCACGTACAACCAAACCTCACAACCCCACATCAAGAACTGAAAAGTCATTGTTGGTGGCCTCAGTGGCATGCAGATCACGAAGCACCATCTTTTTTCTTATTGCTTTGTTTCTTTGTTTTGTTAGATAATTAATGAGTGCTCGCATGGTTTTCTTCACTGGCACAGAACAGAATGGGGAATTGGTTTGTTTAACCTGAGTAAATACATTCCACTTTGTTCCATTCCATTCTTTATTGTTTATAGCCCCACCCACCACGAAAGCCATATCAGGACTGTCACTCAATTAGTTTCAGTCGCTCCAGTAACTTTCACTTCGAATTCAAAACCAACACTTAAAACCTCCAAATATCTAACACTGACTTTCTGAGAAAAACAGTTGAATGACACAATACCTAAATCATTTCATTCCTTAAGGCTGATAAACCAGGCTGTGCTGAGGACACCAGTCATTCTGCTTGATTTATCATCCCCAGATTGCCAAAAAAAGTTATAACAAACATTTTAAAGTAAAAATAATATACATCAAAAGAGCCACATGGGCAAATAACACTGCAGAATGGACATCCTGTGCCCATTCCAGTGTTTAAATATCACTCACTACCTGGCTGTCAGAACAAAAAAACACGGGCGAAATGTCATATAATGAAAACAGAATCTTTTGTTTTAAAGATTTGCTTGAGAAAAGGCAGGAGAATGGACAGGGAAGGTAGAAAATAAGCAAGAGAGATGGCAGAAAATTAAGAAGAAAGACAGAAACAAAGAAAGATAGAAAACTGGAAATTTCTTGCACAGAATTTCCAGAAGGTGGGGATGCTATTCATACTGAAAGAGTCCCCGGCATCCCCACGAGATAATTCCACTTTGTAATTTACTTCTAGTCTGGAGCAACCAATAATAGCTACACCACTTTACTGACTGTAGTGGTTCTTTTTAGTGATTTGGACAGAAACATTTCAAACGTACCACAGAAACAAATACAACAATGTCTGAAACTGTACAGAAAACCTTCCGGACATCTGAGACCTTTGTTTTGAATTGAACACAACAACAACAACAAAACGTCCAGAGAAGATCCAGGGGCTTTAAGGACAGTATAAAAAAACAGCAACTTCAAAGGACCTTCTGTTTTCAGATTACAAAAAAGTGAAGCCATCATTCTAGATTCATAGTTTTCAGCACACTGCACACAATAAGGAAACCCCTACACCATTACAAGTAAGACATATGCTGGTATAGCATTGTATCTCTCAGGAACTGTACTATTTTTAGAGTGGCCCGTGGTGCCAAAGGGGGATGACTTGCGGTTACCACAGCCCCTGTATCGGATATCTCCGCTGGGACTTCATTACAACCATACCTAAACAAAACCATCACAAGTTCATATTTAAAATTACAAAAGAAGGATGGGTTGCATAGACCATAAAAAGTTCTTCGTTTCCTCAGTCGACATTTTGATCTAATCAACAAACAAGCCAAAGAAAGGAAAGCATTACAAAATATATTTTTTAAAATCACCACGCATATTGTAAATTGGTGCATAATGCACACATAAAGCAAACAATGTAATAATTGAACTCGTGTAAAGCACCAATCATTCACGTTGAATCTGTTTTCTGCTTTATTTTCTGCAAAAAAAGAAAGAACATTTTAATATATAACCCCCACCCCAACCCCTCTAAACTAAATTGCTTCATCCTGCCATCAAGAGTCATGGTGTGGCACACATTTCTCTCCAGATCAGTGGATAGTGTATCTCTAAAGGCATAGTTTCCAGTCAACCCAACCAACACTATTCCAATTAAACGTGTCAGCCTAGCCAACAAAACACAAATTACTCCTAGACAACTTTTGACAACAAATTTCATGTCTTGCCAGCATCAACATTTCAAGGGGACTTTAAAAACACTGGTGTCAACAAAAACAAAAATCCTGTTAAAACTAAGCAATCGGAAAAAGGAAATAAACCATGTTCAAAAACAATTTTCTATCAGTTTTTACTGTGCTCCATTTCCACTGATCTGAACATGTATCACCCCAACTTTACCCACCATATTCTTGTCACCTTCCCCTTTACTGTTCCTGCCACATGAAAATTCCTGGAGCACACACACACATACACACACCCCATTAATAACAAACAAAAAGACTGGCCTCAGTTGAATACAGATTACCGAGCACCATGCTCTTATTTTTAGGGGTTTTGGGTTTTTTATGATTGGCTGCTTCGGGCATTTCTGGTCATATGCCCAAACAGTTTCTTAAAAGATATTCTAAATATATTTTTCTTTCTTCTCTTTTCTAAAAGCATCTTTCACACAGTACAAAAATGCACACAACCAACAAGTCCAAAAGCATACTTTTTGTGGCCAACTTAAAGGACCCCAAAAAACGAAAAACACACAAACCTGCACACAAGTACACGATTTTTCTGCGCTGGTTGGTGGTTGGTGGTGTGCAATGACATGGATTTGTCTACCACGCACATCACATCTTAGGTAAGCGTTCATCCCCATGCACACACACACACACACACACACACACACACATTTCAAGGAGTCTATTTTTTCGTATGGGTTGTCGTAATAACATTGTAGTCAACCGTATTAAATTTATGAATTGCTTTTATTCCTATATAGCTGGTTTGATGAAAAAAGCAAATGCTTTGCTTATTCAATGTACCATCTGGAAATAAAATTTTGAATTTGACTTTTCACACGCACACACACAAACACAGACATTCTGTCATCCCCCTTTCCCTATTCCCACACTCTGCCCACCTCTTCCATTCTCGTACTAACTTTTCCAACCAAAAAGCACCCTCAATGCCTACCGCCAACCCCTGATGAGTCTCCTTACCATGACTTTTTCTCTGTATCATTCGATTAATGTGCGTCTCTTTAATCACCCTTTTCAAAAATCAATCCTTGCATCATGCAACCCTTTACACACCATACCGTTTTTCTTCCCCCCCCCCCCCCCCCCCCACCCCCTAATTTCTTTCCCTTGACCCTTTTACCCCAGACTCCAACACAGATTCTACACTTTCCTTGTTTATTTTTTTGTCTCCCCTCTCCCACCTCCAAATTCTTGAAAAAGTTTGTGTCAGGATCTACCACTGTGTCCATCTGCCTTTGTGTCCACACCAGGGGCCAGGAATAGAAACGAGGTTAGTGTTAGGGTTAGTAAGAACAGTTAGGCCTTAATCAAGGTAGGGAGGGGCTGTCGGTCAGACGGTCGTCTGATTGCATGTGGACACAACAGCATACTTATGGACACTGTGGCTGGTAGTTTTTTTTTTACTCAAAGAACACATTTTCTGTCCCATTATTGCTATGGTCATTTTGGGCCTAAGACATTTGACAAGCTGTGTTTGCTTTCAAAAAATGGATAATTTTAAAGTATTCACTTTTGATCTTCTTCTGCTTTTCTTTCATCTGCTGCTGGTGCCTTTCGGCGTCACTTTTGATTACGCCCAAAAAACCCATAGTAGGAAAAGAATTTTCCTGTTTTAGCCACCCTATTGTTATTTCTGTAGTAATTTGGATATGACTGTATTCTGTCCCCTTCTTCCCTAGGCTTCTTTGCTACAATCTCTTCTACTCAATCAGGTGTCCTAGCTCCAATTACTTTCTCCTTGCCCCCCCCCTCTCTCTCATTCACACACACAGCAACAACAACAACAGCACACACACACACACACACACACACACACACACACACACACACACACACACACACACACACACACACTACACACACACACACACACACACACACACACACACACACACACACACACACACACACAGTTCTTTAAGAAGGATAAATCGAAACAGTTCAAGTCGAAAATAACCCTAAAAAGAAAGAAAGCTTCAGGTTTCCATCACCCGCCCTATTTTTCCTACTCCTAGTGATTTCTGATCCATCCTATCCCTCCTTCCAAAGACTTCTGTCCTAAAACCTTTTCCACACAATCAGATGTCCCCCCTAACAATCCCCCGCCATACACACACACACACACACACACACACATACAGACACACATACACACACACTTAAAATCATTCAGCACTAAATGTTTTGTCTACTTTGAACACCCCCCCCCCCCCCAACTTTACCCCTAAATGCAGTCATTAGACCGAGTTGAAGATTTTCGCTAAGAAGCAAGGCAATCTGCAATTGCACACCAGAGACAGACCAGAAAAACAGATTTATCGGCAGAATTATGGAATTTTTACCCGACCTTACAATCACCACTCACAGGATTAAAACAACCTTTCAAACTAATCTCTCACAAAAGTCTTTTAAAAAAAAGTACTGTAAATAATATAGAATCTGCATCTCACATGTAGGCGATCACTTTTCTACAAAAAAAAGCAGGTATAAAAAATTAATTATTATTCTGCACCATTCCAATGAATGCCCTCCCTTAAATGTAAATCTTACAGAACCTGTATCTAACATAAAGGAAATAAATTTTCTACCAATATATAATTCTGTACCATTCCGTGATCTTCTTTCTCTAAACATTTCTTTTCCTACATATCCAGACTTTTGCACACACACACACACACACACACACACACAGATGACAAAACTTACAAAACTGCATACACACGGCACTGGATGTAAAAAAGCACATAAGTGCTTAAACCAGTATCCTCGAAATATGATGATAATAAACGACAACAAACACAAACTTTATAAAATGCATATTAATGAGACTCAAAATCCTTACCAACTATTTTTGGTTGCAAAATTTCAGTTATTCCACAATAGATGACGAAAGAAAAAAACCCACATAAGTACACTGGTGTGTTTAGACATCATGTCCCCGAATTTGCAATGGGGCTGGTTACCTTCATGGTAGGGAAAAGAAAACAGTCGCAGACGCGAGCATCTCAGTATTGGGAAATTTAAGAAATGTAGCCAAGGAACAAAAACAAACATTTTACAACCTAGCTACAAAACCCCTGTCTCCTGGACAAAAAGTTCTTTCCTGACCTTTAACTACAGAACAAAACCCCGTCAACAGCAAAAAGCTTCTAAAAACTGGTTGTTTTTTCTCGTCACAACTGTCTAGTGTGTTTATCAGCAAGGTTCGTTTCAGACTGTTGTTTTGTTTGACCTATTTTCAGCCTGACTTGTAGAAAAGATGCTTGGGGCATTGTAGTATGTCTGCACCCATTTTGTTCAGAAAATACTTTACTTTTAATCAAGCAGCACAGAAAAAAAAGAAATAAAAGGGCTCAGATAAAAAAAAAGTTATTAAAAATACTCAAAACCGACTATCGAGTATTTTTAAATAAAAATAATAAACACAGAAACTTTGAAATAATACTCAAAATGGGAAGGGCAGAAATGTTGAAATGTTGTACACGTATGATTATTAATATTTTAAAAAATGTTTAATCAAAGAAACAAAAATGAAAATAAGTTGAACATTTTCTTATCAGCCATCTCTCTCTCTCTCTCTCTCTCTCTCTCCTTCTCTCTCTCTCTCTCTCTCTCTCTCTCTCTCTCTCAAAACAACGTCCACTGCCCTAGTCAAGCTTTCTACCTTCCCAAATTGTTAGAAGAGTTCCTCCGAGTTCTACAAAACCGGTTCTTTGCGTCACCCTGCACATTATTCAGACATATTAGTTTAACAACGCAGTCTCTAAAAAAATTCATTTTTTTATGATCCAGCATTACAAAAGCACAAACAGCTAAGCATACAAATACCAAATGACACTATACTTAGATACCTCATTTACAATCAGATTGTAGAGCAAGATTTTTCTGTTGTTGGTAGCACCAATTATTCCTCTTTAGAAGGAGGGAGTGGGTGGAGGTTTTTTTGGAAGGGGGGTGGTAGTATTTTTGTTTTGGGATGCTTTTCTTTAGCATATTCTTTTCTCTCTTTGAATCTTTTTATTCAACATTTTTTCTGTCTCCCTCCCCCTTTTTTGTTTAGTAACAGTGTAAAGTTGCGATTGAAAAAGAACCACTGTCTGTCTGTGGCGATTCAATCCATATCTTCATTTTATAGGTATATCTCATGTCCATGTCTTGATAATCCTGTTCACAAGTCCCTGTTGAAGTATTCACTTTTCACTTTTCATTCAGCCCCCATTGATGATGTCCCTGTTGATCTGATCCATGTTGATTCAGTTGCTGTTGATCCTCTTCATATTGATTTGGCTTTTGTTGATTCAGTTCCGATTGATCTGGATTTTGTTGTTCCAGTCCACGTTTGCTGAAGTCCATGATGATCCAGTTCACTTGACCATGATGATCCAGTTTACGATGATCGAAGTCCACGATGGTTGAAGTCCATGATTGAAGTCCATGATGATCGAAGTCCATGGTTGAAGTCCACAATGATTGAAGTCCATGATTGAAGTCCACGATGATCGAGGTCCATGGTTGAAGTCCCTAGTTGAAGTCCATGATTGAAGTCCACGATGATTGAAGTCCACGATAATTAGTCCACGATGATTGAAGTCCAGTCTTTGTTGATTCAGTCACTGTTTGTTTTCACTGATTCAATTCCCATTGATCCTATGCTCGTCGATCCAGTCTATGTTGACCAGTTTGTGACGAACAAGTCCTTGTTGATCAGTTCGCAATAAGCCAGTCTCTACTGATGCCGCCCATGATGATTCAGTTCATGCTGGTCAGGTACATGATGTCCTGGTGATCTTTTCTGTGCACAGGTTCTGGTGACAAACAGGAATAAGAGGACATTGGTGTAGATACGTGTTTTTATTTATGCACTTTCAATATTCGTGGCTTTAACTACGAAATCAACTCATCTAAACTACTGCACAGTTTATAGAATGCGCACCCCATCTAATTCTATTAAATTAATGTAGAAGTGTATGTAAACGTTAAGTGTTGACAATTCCCCAGTATAAACACTCTAAGAGTCACCAAGAAAATCTCTCTCTCTCTCTCTCTCTCTCTCTCTCTCTCTCTCTCTCTCTCTCTCTCTTCTCTTGCTTATTGCATCTGAGAATTGAGTACACACTGGATGGGAAGTGGGTATCTTGCGTGAGGGGAAGGGGGTAGCCTAAGTGAGCATTACGCTCGTGATCTGATGGCTTGGGATTAAACCACAATACACTTAAGTTACCTGTTTAAGGGGATTTTAACCCTGAAGTTTCCATAGAAATCCCCGTTCTTAATTCACCAGACGCTGCTGTCGATATTTGAACCCTGGACTTCATGGACCTAGAGCTGTTTGCAGTGGTAGGAAAAGTTCAAAACTGTAGCTGTTTAATTTTTGTTATACTTACACATGCACTTTCTTTTGCAGTCGTCAGATGGAGGTCATCTCAGTCTCTGTTTACCAGCTTAACGGCAATGTTATCGTTATCCTTCTCTCTCTCTCTTCTCTCTCTCTCTCTCTCTCTCTCTCTCTCTCTCTCTCTCTCTCTCTCTCTCTCTCTCTCTCTCTCTCTCTCTCTCTCTCTCTCACACACACACACACACACACACACACACACACACACACACACACACACACACACACACACACACACACACACACACAAAGTAATAATGTGAAACTTAGTGTTGACATGCAAGGTGACCAAGTTTTGGAGGTTATTTTCCCCAAGTTCTGCCAGTGTCAGTGTCAACTGTTATATACAGGACACTTGGTTTTAAGAGACAGTAGTGTCAGTGTGATGTCTTCGTTAACTGGTCTTGAAATGATGTTCTGAAAAAAATTAGCTCTTTCAGCTGTCACAGTGTAAAGCAGTACTGAAAATAATAATAATGATAACTACGACGATGGCAACAACAACAACAACCATAATAATAATAATAATAATATAATAATAAGAAGAAGAAGAAGAAGAAGAAGAAGAAGAAGAAGGTATGGTACTTACATAACGCTGACTCTTGTAAAGCAAAAAAGAAAATCCAAGCACTTACATTCAACCATTTACACACATGCAACTATCGGCAAAGTATCAGAATTAACATTGATCAAATATAAAATCTCTCTCTCTCTCTCTCTCTCTCTCTCTCTCTCTCTCACACACACACACACACACACACACACACACACACACACACACACACACACACACCACACACACACACACACACACACACACACACACACCTTCCAAATCGAGACTTAAGTCCCGTCCATGCCTGGTCCTTGCACAGTATTCAATTTAACAAGTATTTTCGAAGGTGCAGTATACCAACCTATGTTGACTACACACTTTATTTTCATCTTGTCTTTTGATAAAACTTCCTAATCTTCCCCAACCATGAGGCTGAACATATTTTAAGAATCATCAGCAGAAGGTGTTTGAGAAATAAACTATATAATGGGATAGACCATAGTGTAAGAGACACATCACCAAAAATACTACATTAATTAGACTTAAATATCCTTCATATATCCGGTAGTCTTTTGGACCGTTTGGGCACCACTCCAGATTTTGCAACCAGCTTCCTCCACTTCCCATGGTCCTCAGCTTCCTGTAGCAAATCGTTCCACACAAGGCCAGTCCACTCTCTGATGTCCTACATGGAACAATACAAGGAGGGAGACAAAGAGGCAGGCTATTATATACACTATAAAAAGTACAACATCAGCAACATACCTTATTCAAATCAACGAGTTTTTATTTACGTAATTTCTTTCTTCTTCTTCTTCTTCTTTCTTTCTTTAAGTCCTTCGGATGAGACCTATAAACGAGCCCGTTGGCAAACGCATGCAACACTTCGGCACGTTAAATCCTGTTCCGCTGTTGAAAGAGTAGGCCATTGATGTGCCGGTGGACAGTGACAAATTTAAAAACGCATACAACGGCAAAAAAAAAATGCTAGCCTTTATTACATTTACAGATTCAACGCTATATAAATTCCATACATTATTATTTATTATTATTTTTATTGGCATTTAGGAGGGGGGAAGGGTTGTCATATCTGAATGTGTGTTGATGGAAAAATATCATAAGCAGGTTTGAAAATAGTTCCAAATTACTTTTTGCCCGGGTTTCGTGCAGTTAAACGTCTTCAATCCAGTTAATGCCAAGGACTCCGTTTAAGGACACAGCAGATGGGAGCAAGAAGGAGAGAAGGGTAAACACTAGCGAAGGTCATCACCACTGCCAGAACACAGACACTGTAGCCATGAGGACTGTGGACAGAGGGGTGAGGAAGCAAAGGAGATTTTCCTCACAGCAAAACAGCACAATGTCCCAATGTGGACTGGATAGTCACAAACAGTGACCCTTCTTCTTGTTCTTGTTCTTGTTCTTGTTCTTCTTCTTCTTCTTCTTCTTCTTCTTCTTCTTCTTTCGCAATTCTTTCTTCTCTCTTCTTCTCATTCTTCTTCTTTCATTCTTTTCTTCCTTCTTCCTCAACTTCAATTCTTCTTCTTCCTTCTTCTTTCACATTCTCTTCTTCTTCTTGCTTCTTCTTCTTCTTCGCATTCTTTCTTTGCAATTCTTCTTCTTCGCAATTCTTCTTCTTCGCAATTTCTTTCTTCGCTTTCTTCTTCTCAATTCTTCTTCTTCTCTTCGCAATGCTCTCGCAATTCTTCTTCGCAATTCTTCCAATTCTCTTCTTCTTCTTCTTCTTCAATTCTTCTTCGCAATTCTTCCCAATTCTTCTTCGCAATTCTTCTTCTTCTCGTGTCTTCTTCTTCTCTTCTTCTTCTTCTTCTTCTTCTTCGTCTTCTTCTTCTTCTTCTTCTTCTTCTTCTTCTTCTTCTTCTTCTTCTTCTTCTTCTTCTTCTTCTTCGCTTCTTCTTCTTCCTTCTTCTTCTTCGCTTCTTCTTCGCAATTCTCTTCGCAATTTCTTCGCAATTCTTCTTCTTGCAATTCTTCAGCAAATTCCTGTCTTCGCAATTCTTCTTCAACACAATTCTTCATCTCAATTCTTCTTCTCAATTCTTCGCAACTCTTCTTTTTCTTCTTCGCAATTCTTCTTCTCGTTCGCTTTACACCGTCATATGTGTCTGGGGGGCAAAAAACAATGGCATGTCCTTTCCAGATCCTGTCTTGTGGGCCTTCAGCTTGGTTTGCAGGGTTATCTCCGTCGGCCACACAATCTTCCTCAGGTCGCTGTATAGCATGTACCTGTGAAGGATGTGTTCGCCAGTCTGGTTTTTCTTCACAGACAAAGAGGGGTAGTGTCTGTCTGAGCTGTGCTGGTTAAACGCAGACTATCACGGCAGGGAAGAGTCAGAATGTGGTGCTTGAGAAATTAATGCTACTGTGTAGTGGTGACGCTCCTGAATATAATGAAGTTTGTCTGTACTGAATCAAGAGTTTGAGGGTTTTTGTAGAATCGGGCGTGCGCTCAGTGTGTGTGTATGTGTGTGTGTGTGTGTGTGTGTGTGTGTGTGTGTGTGTGTGTGTTGTGTGTGTGTGTGGTTGTTGTGTGTGTGTGTGGTGTGTGTGTGTGTGTGTGTGTGTGTGTGTGTGTGTGTGTGTGTGTGTGTGTGTGTGTGTGTGTGTGGGGCAAATGATTATTGTGAAAATGGTTTCGGTGAAACATTCTGAGTGCGTGCGTGCGTGCGTGCGTACGTGCGTGTGTGGGTGTGTGTGTGTGTATGTATGTATGTGTGTGTGAGTGTGTGTGTGTGTGTGTGTGTGTGTGTGTGTGTGTAAATGCTTAGTGTGAAAATGGTTTCGTGGATGATTCTGTGTGTGTGTGTGTGTGTTTGCGTGTGTGCGTAAGTGCGTAAATGATTATTTTGAAAATGGTTTCGTTGAACATTCTATATATACACACAGCTCCGTGTACAACATGCATTTAGCACACGTAAAAGAACCTACAGAAACAAGAGAAAGGAGGTGTCAGCAGGTGTTGTGGAATGCATTCGAACTTAAAAGTATATCACACTAAAAACAGCAGACATACTTCAAAGTATTGACGCTATCCATAGCAATAACAATTCGTCACAACCTCTAAAACAATCGCCTTTTACAATAACAAAAATACAATACCAACAATTGTACATTACTACCACAATCAGCAAAAACAATAACAAAAAGCAACACCAACATTAGTCCACCACAACTACCGCAATCACCACAACAATAAAAAATAAGACCAACAACAACAACAGTACACCACTACCACAATCACTACCAACAAAACAAACACATGACTAGCAAAAGTACACCACTACCATAACCTCACCAACAATAACAAAAAACAACAGCACCAACAACTGTACATGACTACCACAATCACCACTAATAATAACACAAAAACCCCAACGATTGTATATCACTACCATATTCACCACCAACAAAAACAAAACCAATACCAACAACAGTACATCACCACCATAATCACCACCAATCACCCTACAATAACAACAAACATGACTAACAACTGTACAACACTACCACAATCACCAATTATAATAAGAAAAACACACCAACAACAGTACACCACCTCACATAACCACCAAAAATAAACAAAAAAACCAACCCCAAAACAAGACGAAGGACAGTACACACACCACCACTACCACAATCTCCACCAACAAAAAACAAAAACAATACCAACAACATTACACTACTACCAAATCACCAATAACAATAACAAAAAATGACAAACAACAGTACACCACTACTACAATCACCAAAACAACAACAACACAACAAAACAAACAACAACAACACACCACTACCACAATGACCAAAAACTTTTTTTTTAAACCCAACAACAACCGCACACCACCCCTACCACAACCACCACCAACAATAACACAAAAAAAAACCAACAACCCAAAACAAATATGAAAATGGACACACAAACCAACACGCGAAAAAAACAACAACAAAGAAAACAAAACCGCCAACAAAATCAAATCAACAAGGAAGAAAGGCACAGTAAATAGCTAAACACCTACGAGTTTAATCAGCGAAAGTATAGTGAAGGATGAGCCGTGTGCCTCTGTTTCAAAGCTAGGGTTGTGCTGTTCTGTCTAAAGCAGGCTCTCTAGGTTCCTTCCTGCCAGTCAGAGAAATGCTATTAGAGCTTACTTTTACGGTTTCATACAAAGAAACATAAAATTTCATACAAAGAAAACATGAGAGACACCCTGAGGGCGGCTGAGAGACGAGAGGACTGGAGAAAGGGGGTTGACAAAGCTTCGAAGGCGCCCCAAAGGATTCGGAATCTGAGGGATCGGTGGTGGTGACAGTGACAAAGAAACAAGAAACCGAACTCGTGGTTTAATTAAACAAAACGTTATTTGTTCAGAACATCAATACCACCAATACCAAAAAGTGAGTACAACAAGCAATGCTTATGTGACCGAATATTTTCTGCTGGTGAACCTAGTCTGTTTGTTTGTTTGTCTGACTATCTGTCTGTCCGATTTGTTTTCATTGTCCTTGATTTTAATAAAAATGTTGAACTTTAAGAAAAAATCATAGTGTATCTTTTTTTTTCGTGTCTGTCAGACAGAGTCTTACCTACATTTCTCAAAATGACAATTGTTGAAACACTAATCTGGCCTGTATTGCCGTATAGGTCAGAAGCCTGAGAACTACAAAAACCATAAAGAGACCAACTAAAGGTAACCGAAATGAGTTCTACAGGCGACCTCTAAGAGTCAAATTGTCAGAGGAACAAATGGAAGCATTCTTGATGAACTCTCAGTGCAAAGAAAACAAATGTTCTGCCCCCAGGCAAAAAGCTGTGTCAGCTATTGATGTTAGTTAATTGCCAAGGCCTGCACCAAATTGTTATGTTGTAAAATGTTGTATTGAGATTGCCTTCAGCCATGACAAGCTCTTAACATAACAACATGCACTCTCCTTTACAGGAGAAAAAAATCCTCTGAAGTCGGAGTCTGGCTGCCTACATGGCGAGATACTTAAAAACAGTCATACACACAAACTTCTCATTTAGTGTGCAATTTCAATTTTACAGTGATTCCCAGGCGTGATGACTGAGTCAGAGTGCACATTCTGGTTGACACCCCCCCCCCCCCCCCCCCCCCAGTGTTAAGCTAGGAGAAACACGCAGACAAATCTGATGACCACAGTTCTCCAAGGTAACATTGAGGGCAGAAGGAAAAGAGGCAGACCACCAACATCCTACCATTGCCAACATCACTGAGATCAGTGGTCTGGGAGGGCTACAGGAGATCGTAGAACTCAGCAGAGACAGAGCACGTGAGAGGTAACAGGTAACGGTAACAAGGAATTTGAAAAAAAACAACCACTCTCAAAACTGTACTTGTGAAGTGGATACTACTGGACTGTGTGGTCCCCGTCTTTCTTATGAGTCCATGGCTAATTTGCTCTCTGCGTGGGAGCGGGCTGGAGTCTAACAAATTGAAATGACTCCCATGAGATTCGAACTGGAGACCTACCATCCAAGCACCCAGTGTACTAACCATTATACCACGGTGGCTACTTCACTGCAGTTCTTTTCATTGTATTTACATTTAACCCTTGCTTTTATCAGAGATTGGCGGCAAATGTAAAACATCATGAAGTGTGTAACTATTACCAAAAAACAATTTTCTCTGATACAAAAATAAAGGGTAACATAAGCACTTTATACTTTTATGGAGAGAGAGAGAGAGAGAGAGAGAGAGAGGAGAGAGAGAGAGAGAGAGAGAGAGAGAGAGAGAGAGAGAGAGAGCGCACAGACACACAGACATGCAGGCATGTGGACAGAGAGAATCAGACAGATAGGCAAACAGAGAGAATGATTAATTTACTTTTTAGTTCAACGAGTAAGCATTTTTGTTAAATTAAAAAAAGAATTGATCCTTGTGTCTTAATGTCGAATAAGATACCTCTGATACTTGTATACATTCAATTTCACTATTATCCACTACATTAAAATCACAGACATGAAGCAGAAATAATCTCCCGTGAGGGGCCTGTCAGTATAAATACCATCACCGCCTTCTGGAAATCCCCTGTTAGAACTTCTTTCTTTTCTAGTCCTCTCTTGGTCTCTGCCTTGTTCGTGTTCTTCATGTCACCTCCTTCTTGTCTATTTTATACCTTCTTGCTCCATTCTTCTGTCTTTTTTCCCCCAGAAAGACTTAAAAAAAAGAACATTTCTCTCCTGTGCCGAAGTCACATGGGCTGGGTCTCACTTGTCAGGCGCTTAACGGCAGGACAGCACTTTTTTTGCTCATATGACGAACACCAATAACTGCTGTCTGTGGGTTCGGCAACAAAGAGGACGACGATGACGACGAGAACAACGATGACGACGACGACGAAGAAGAAGAAGACGAAGATGAGGAAGAAGACGAAGGTGAAGAAGAAGAAGAAGAAGAAGAAGAAGAAGAAGAAGAAGAAGAAGAAAAAGAAGAAGAAGAAATTAGTGGAGACTATTTGCTGACGCCAGGCAAAAAAAAAAATACAAGTACATGTGGTAGTATTTGCTGAGAAAGATGTCAGTCTCTTCTTCTTCTTTTGCGTTATCTTTTGACAAGGACTACACAATGCCTGGTCTTCTCTCTATGCATGCAACTCTACAGGAGGTGTCTCTTCGCTCGATGGCCTCGGCTGACATATTCCGACTTTAGAATAGCTCATAAGAAAACTCATAATTATGAGAAAGGCCAGAAACTTTGTCAGATCTGCTTGAAAATAGGCAGGAAAATGAACAGGAAAGGCAGACAGTATGAAAGAGAGAGAGAGAGAGAGAGAGAGAGAGAGAGAGAGAGAGAGAGAGAGAGAGAGGAGAGAGACAGAGAGAGAGAGAGAGACGAGAGAAGAAGGACAGACAGACAGACAGACACACAGACAGACACACAGACAGACAGACAAACACACAGAAAAACATACAGACTGACACAGACACACAGACAGACAGAAACAGAAAGTCAAAGAGAGAAAATCACGCGCTTACTTGGTAGTACGGCCAAGAGAGCTATTCATTCCTCCATCTTTACCCCAGCACAGTGTCTCAGGGCTAGGTAGATTCCTGACGTCTAGACAGGAGTGTACATTTTCATTTCAGGGCCCCATTTCTTTCTGCATTGGAATCTGGGGGACAAACACGAAGCAGACATTATACCTGCTGATTATTGTCTCCTTGGCATATAGACAGTCGACAAATACATGGCAATATGTCACCAGCCCACATAATGACATCTGATGAAATGTAGCAAAAGAAAAAGAGAGAAACAAGAAAGGATATTTTTTTAAAAGCTGTTAAAATGTATGGTGGACCATAGTATTGTTTTGGTTTTTAACAGTACCACATCTTTACTTCACATTACATCACCAGTCCTGCGCCTTCATTGTTCTGATTTCATTGCTCTGTTTCTCATCGTCTGTTAGTCCTTTTGGTCTGTACAAAGACCACAACGCAGTAGAGAAACTACTCTGCTTAAAACCATGATTCTTCATCTTTTAACATCAATGGTCAATGGCTACATCGTTATACCTTATCTACTGGACCTATCTGCTGCGTTTGACACTATCAACCACACTGTTCTTCTAAATAGACTTAATTTTTCATTTGGCATTTTAGGTTCTGCACTATCATGATTCAGATCTTACCTTTCATCAAGGTCAGACACAGTCAATATGAACAGTTTTCATTCTGCAACATCAACCATCAAATCTCCAGGGTTCAGTGCTGGGACCCATACTATTCCTCCTGTATGCTTAACCTTTCCTTGACGTTATCAGAAACCATTATGTGAACAATCATACTTTTGTTGATAACAACCAACACTACAAACAAACCTGGATCAAACAACTACACACTTCGAGCCAAGACTTTTTTTTTTTACTTTCTAGGCAGAAGCGTTTCCTCTAGACCACTGATCCACCATGTTTTTCCGTTCCTCGTCTAGATCTTCCAAGTTCACCAATGGTGAGATTTTGCGTATGCAGCTTTTTGCCTATCATTAAGGTAGCCGCATTTCTATTGCAGGGTTGTGGGCTATGAAGAAAGACACGTGAAGCACCTACAGAAGGAAGAGAGAAAAGAAGGGGGGGGGGGGGGGGGGGTGCTGCTGTTTTGCGGTCTGCATGCAACTATGGCAGAAGAAAGGGCTACCAGCAGGTTTAGATTTTCTGGTATAAATAAATATATCAACATAAGGAGTCCTCCATGGAGATGTTGAGGGCCTATCATTATACATAGCATCCCCACCTTTTAGAAACTCTGTGCTAGGAATTCCCTCTTTTCTATCCCTCTCTTTGTTTTTGCCTTGTTCCTTTTCTTCTTCCTGTTACCTTCTTCCTGTCTATTTATTGCCTTCTAGGTTCATTCTCCTGCGGTTATTTTTTCAGAAAGACCGGAAATATAGCAATTCTCTCCCATGCCACAGTCGGGTTTGGTTTAAATAGTTATTTATTCAGAAATGAGTATAAGCATTGAAAACAAACAGCATTTTGGAATCATAGCAACAACAAGCTTGAAGCGTATGGTGTGCTCAATTAAACAATGAAGATTAACATGAACATAACGGCTGCTGAGCTGCAAAATGTAAACCAACAACAACAAACATTTTCATCAATTGCAATCTTTGCTAATGTAAGAAAAAAGGAAAACAACACAAAGAAACATATCGACTTGTAGAGTAATCACACATAAAAACAAACAAAAAATAGTTGGAATAGGAAAACCAGAGAGAGGGAGAGAGAGAGAGAGAGATGAGAGGAGAGAGAGAGAGAGAGAGAGAGGAGAGAGAGAGAGAGAGAGAGAGAGAGAGAGAGAGCAACTTAGGAAAATAACATCCACAAGGCCAAAAATACTCTTATTTAATAATAATAATAATAATAATAATAATAATAAATGTATATAATACCAAGGGTATAATTTACATAAGCAGGACAATTATTAAATAAATCGTGTACTATGTCAGTAATCATTGCAAAACATTTCTATTCATTATTACAAAATGTTTCTTGCTTTCTTTTCAACAATCACACATACATTAGTGGAGAGCAAAAAAAAAAAAATTAAGTACCTCCAGCCTGAATGAAGACAACCTCAAATAGTAACAATTATGTGTTCTTTGATGCATGCCTAAGGATGCTATGTTAATTATTCTCATTGCCTAAAAATTAGAAAATCATAATTATTTACTGTGTCAGGATTGTCGCTGACTAGTCTGTTTATATTAGTTCCTGAAGTTGTTGTTTTTTAAATCTTCCTGAGGGCTTTAAAATGTTCTACAATATTGGAAAGGAATTTTTAGAAAATTTGTGAAATGCTCGCATAATATTAAAGAGAGTGCCTGAAGTTCCTGGAATATTTTACAATATTTTTTTTAGAGTTCCTGAAGTCTGTGGAATATTGTAGGGAGCTCCCAAAGTTTCAGAAATATTCAAGTCTTAACTTATGACAGGTAGGAGCTGTTTCGTTTCTTCCTGTCACCTCCTTCGTGTCTATAATTATATTACCTTCTTAGTCCATTCTCCTGCTGTTTTGTGGTTTTCAGAAAGACCGGAAATGCAACAATTATCTCTCATGCCAAAGTCAGAGGTGCTGGGCTTGGCTTGTTAGGCGCTGAACGGCAGCACAACGCATTCTTTGCTCATACGATAAACATTAACAATTATTTGCTGTCTGAGCGGTCGACGAAAAAGAGTGTAAAGAGCAGTTCCTAGGATTACACTAAACACCGAGGTCCGAGTGTGAATACATACAGAACATCTTGCACACACGTTAAAAACTCATTCCGCTTTTTGAAAGAGTAAACCATTGTGTGCCAGTATGAACGGATCACGAAATTTTAAAATCCACCTGCATGTGGACTGGTGTTGTGTTTAGACATCATTCCCCGAAGTCAGATTGCGGCTGCCTTAATGGTGGCTGAACGGTCGCATTCGCAGAAATGTCTTACCATTGAGGGACCTGGAAGCTGGAGCTGTGGAACAAAGAACTTTAAAGAGTGTGCTTTGTGTGGCTGTTTCCGCGTGTAGCATTCTTTGCTTTTTATGCATGGTTCAGGACGCAGTGTCAAGTTTGTTGAGGAATTATCTCAATGCCTTCAACTTGCAAAAGTATACCAGGATTAACCGTCAGGATTGTTGCTGATCATTCTATTCATATTGAGTTCCTGAAGGGTTTTTGTTTAATATTCCTTAAGGCTTTAAACTCTTCTACAATATCGTAAAAAGTTTTAGAAGTTTGTGAAAAATTTTCATGTCATAGAGAGTACCTAAAGTTTCTTGATTGTTCTATTGAATTTTAAGAGTTCCTGAAGTCTCTGGAATATTCTGGTCTCTGCCAGTGGCAGGAGTGGGCTGTTTGAGGCCATAGAGCAGGCTGTTTGATGCCATAGAGCAGGCTGTTTGATGCCTTAGAGCAGGCTGTTTGATGCCTTAGAGCAGGCTGTTTGATGCCATAGAGCAGGCTGTTTGATGCCTTAGAGCAGGCTGTTTGATGCCATAGAGCAGGCTGTTTGGTGCCATAGAGCAGGCTGTTGTTGCTGCAGTCGTCTTCTTCTTTTTCTCTCGTTCTCTTTACACTGTCAGATGTGTCTGGGAAAAGTAACGGCACATCCCTTCAGCTCCTCTCGTGGGCCGTACAGCTTGGCTTGCAGGGTTATCTCCGTCGGCCACACAATCTTCCTCAGGTCGCTGTATAGCGTGTACCTTTGAAACATGTGCTCACCAGTCTGGTGTGACAGTAATCGAAAGAGGAATAACGAAGGTGCAAGAAGAAGAGAATACTGCTGTAGCTGCTGATGATATAAGGTCGTTATTATTATTATTATTATTATTATTATTATTTAGAGAGTTAGTCAAAGAGTTTAGGTCACTGGCTTACTATGTTTTCTGTAAGAACACTTTTCAAATTTGACATTTACTTTCTTTTTTTAAATTCTTTTATTTCGAGGATAATGGAATGAGCAATAACATGCTTTCCTACATCCAACCCCCGTGTGTATGAAGTTTTGTAAATTTTGTCATCCATTTCCACTGGCACACACACAATGGCCTACTTTTCCAAAAAGCGAACCGGTTTAACGTGTGCGTGTAAGACGTTCTGCGTGCATTCGCTCACAGGACCTCGGTTTATAGTCTTATCCGAAGGACTTTTAGGGGGAGTAGAGTCGGCACTGATGTTAACTCCAGGGGGAAATATCCCTTGAACGAGATTCGAACCCGGATCAGCACATCACGAGCGCAATGCGCAACGCTCTAACCAACCAGGCTATCCCGTCCCTAGTTTTAATGTAGAACTACTTTTTAACGATAGACTGGATATTGTGTGGGAGAAAATTCAGCAGAACGAAAGAAATCACACCTTTAATTCCTGAGTAAACTCGCCACTGTCTGGAGAAGAATCAGCGAGAGATGGGAAGCAACTCTGGGCATTTCAGTCAGTGCTCTAGCTGGTTAGCTACGTACGTCCACTGAAGTGTTGTCAGAGAAAGAGTGGTCGTTCGTGAAGAGCCAGGCATCAGTGTGTTTGCTGTGGAGAATGTCACTGTCTGGCACTGTTGACTTTGGTTTCTGGTTGCCTTTAATACTTCAGTCCATCGCAATGTCTGTGAGGTTACAGAATAGTTTTTTTAATTTTAATTTTTTTTAATTCTTTTATTTCGAGGATAATGCAATAAGTACTCATGTACTTTTCTACATCCAGTCCCCATGTGTATGCTGTTTTATCAATTTTGTCATCCGTTCCCACCGGCACACAATGGCGTACTCTTCCGTATTCTGCGTGCGTTCCCACACGGGACCACGGTTTATAATCTCATCCGAAGGAGAGAGAGAGAGAGAGAAGAGAGAGAGAGAGAGAGAGAGAGAGAGAGAGAGAGAGAGAGAGAGAGAGAGAGAGAGAGAGAGAGAGAAGCAACAGACAGACAGACACAGAAACTTTGACAAAGACAGACAGATACCAACAAACATACTCAGAAAGACACGGACAAACAGACAGACAAACAAACAGACAGACAGGCAGACAGAAGAGGAGTTCAATTACACAAGAACACTCTCTTCATCTACTGAAGTTCATTCCATGATGAAGAAGAAAGAAGACATGAGGGTTTCTCTCTGTGTGACAAAAGCTCTCCTAACACTCCAGCCAACAAGAAGATGGACTTCAAAGGCTGCGGACTGTGATTAGAAATCCTCCCTGTTCTTTATTCTGACATATTTAGAGCTTAGCTTACACAGATGGCCTTTTGCTCTGTGTGTCTATCTGTCTGTCTGTCTGCCTGTCTGTCTTTCTACATGTCAGTCTGACTCTCTATATCTGAGTGTCCGTGTGTCTCTGTGTGTGCCTCTCTCCTTCTTGGAGTTAGAGCAGAGATCTTGTCACTTTGAGTACAAAATGGAGACAGAGACAGAGACATAGAGGCAAAAAGACACAGAGACAGAGAAAGACAGAAACAGACAGAGACAAAGAGATAGATCAATTGACCGACCCACCAACTGATAGACAGACAGAGACTTTGACACAAGGAGAAAGATACAGGTGGACAAACAGATATTTTTTAAATTTATTTATTTATTCTTTTATATCGAGGATAATGGAATAAACACTTATGTGCTTTTTTTTTTTTACATCCAGTGCCCGTGTGAATGCGGTTTTGTAAATTCTGTCATCTATTCCCACCGGCACACAATGGCCTACTCTTACGAAAAGCGGAACAGGATTTAACGTGTGCGCAAGATGTTCTGCGTGCGTTCACACACGAGACCTCGGTTTATAGTCTCATCCGAAGGACTTTTAGGGAGAGTGGAGTCTGCACTGATGTTAACTCCAGGGGAAAATATCCCCTTGAATGGTAATCGAACCCGGGGCGTCAGATTGCGAGCGCAATGTTCTAACCACTAGGCTATCCCATCCCCCAGATATAGACACTGACAGACAGACAGTCAGACAGACAGACAAACAGACAAACATAAAAACTTCTAACGATTTTGATTTAAACTGTTCAGATCTATCATTGTCCCACTTTTTTATAACACACACACACACACACACACACACACACACACACACACACACACACACACACACACACACACACACACACACACACACACACACACACACACACACACACACACACACACACACTCACTCTTAACCTCTAATATCACATTTTGGTGGAAGGACGTTAAACTGAAGAACTAACTACACACACACACACACACACACACACACACACACACACACACACACACACACAACACACACAACACACACACATCATCACTCACTCACCACTCTTAACTCTAATATCACATTTTGGGAAGGACGTTAAACTGAAGAACTAACTACACACACACACACACACACACACACACACACTCACTCACTCACTCTTAACCTCTAATATCACATTTTGGTGGAAGGACGTTAAACTGAAGAACTAACTAATTACACACACACACACACACACACACACACACACACCTTTGAGAGTTAGTAGGAGAGGTAGAAAAATAGTTGTTCAAATAAGATTATCAACCAATGCCATTTGTTCAGCCTAGTGTAGCACACTGACAGACCCCACCACAATGACCAAGTGATCTGTGAACAGATTTCTGTACTATAAGCTTCACTTCATGGGCAGATATATTTCCTTTTCTGGACAATAATAACAAATTCGTAATGTAATACAGCAGCAGCAAAACAATTACCAGAATATGATTATAATAACATTATTATAGCTACCATTATTATAATTATCAGTAGTAGTAGTAGTAGTAGTAGTAGTAGTAGTAGTAGTAGTAGTAGTGATGATGATGAGAAGGAGGAGGATGATAATAACACTACTACTACTTCTACTACTGCTGCTGCTGCTGCTGCTACCGCCGCCGCCACTACTACCTCCACCACTGCCACTAACAACAACAGCACCAACAAGAACAACAGTGGCAGCACTGCATTCTGCTGCTAATGTATTCTGGGGACAGAAGTTGACTTTTACCCACAACAATCAACTGTGACAATACATGGCAGTATCAAACACAACACAACAGGGCTAGGTGTTTAGAAAGTTTATTATTTGTTACTTCTTGTTTGCAGTTTTCACTCCATCCTATAAAACCGTTTTTGATGCCTTGCAATCGATCCTCGCATTCTTAGTTAAGGGAAATAAATCCTGCATCCTTTATTTTCGGGTGTGCCTTCCCTTAGACTGTAACGCATGCTATGCTAGCGTTTTGGTTATTTATTTATTTATCTATTTATTTATTCTTTTATTTCAGTGATAATGGAATACGCACTCGTGTGCATTTTTTACATACAGTTCCTATGTGCATGCAGTTTTGTGATGAGTGACTTAGAGTTGATGAAGAATGCCTGCACTGCAGACCTTAGGCCACCACTCTGCAGAGGCATTCCTCATTTTGACAAGCCTGTGTCACTGGTCACTAGTGATGACAGTCAACACTTTGGACACAGTCCCTGATTATTACACTCAGAGGGCTGGATGTTAAAAAAAAGAAAGAAAGAAAGAAAAGGAAAGGCTATTGTTATGCTTATTCTATAACCCTTAACAAATCAAATTTGTTTATTGTTCATTGTTCCCCTAAGAAAAGGCAAGCTTAAAACTACCCCAAAACTACCATACCATCAGCCTGATTAGCCATCCAAGTAAAGTCAGTTTAAGAATGCTTCTGAATAGACTGAAGCCTCAAGCTGAGGAGATCATCAAAGAAGAACAGGCAGGTTTCAGAGAAGGACAGAGCACAAGAGAAACATTTCAACCAGACAATACATTGTGAGAATACCTGGCAACATCAGCAGGAGTAGCATCTAATACCAAACTCTTTCAGCAGATATAAAAGGGTGGGGTGGGAGAGGGGGCATGCGCAGGAATGATGACCTTTGGGAATGTTAATCTGCTTCACATGGAGGGAGGTGTCATCCTGGTTATGACGCCCTTAGTGTGTTTTGAATCAACTTGAATGTTGCTTCCTGTGATGGGTCAAGTTGCTAAACAGTAGCCTTGTGGTAAGCCCATATCAACATATCTAGGATCTGAATAGTTATATGCGACCTTTACTTAAGTGGATCTATTGCTAAAAAAGCTCTAGATATAATGATGAATGTTAGGGGAAAGGCCAATTGTCTTCAACTTACTTAGTAACTTGCATGCCAAACTTGATCATATGCTTTATTTATATCAAAGAATGTTGCAAGGACATATTTCTAATAATAATGATAATACATGGAATTGATACAGTGCTATATCTTGCAAAAAACAAATCAAAGCGCTTTTAACCATCCTAGTCTTTCACATCCAGCCAGTTACAATTATTAGTTTTCAAAAATTCAAATGTAAACACACACACACATACACACACACACACACACACACGCACACACGCACGCACACGCACGCACGCACACACGCACACATACACACAAAGTTTGTATACTGGGGCAGGGGGATGGGGGGAGGAGGGGGTAAGTTGTTAAGGGCAAGGACAAATTTGAGATGAAACAGGAGGGAACAATCTTAGGTTTGGCATAAATGTGTCTTTAGGCTGGATTTAAAAGCATCATAAGTAGGCTTTTGGCGAAGAGAGAGAGGGAGGTCATTCCAGATCGATGGACCAGAAACAAAGAAAGAGCGACGGCCAACGGTGTACTGGTTGAATCTAGGTATTCTTAGGCACAAGGTATCTGCAGCAGAGCAGAGGGAACGTGAAGGAGTGTACGGGTGAAGACATTCATAGAGGTAGGAGGTGCTGTTTTGTGGAGACATTTGTAACAGAAGGTATAGATCATATAGTTTACTCTCTGTGGCACAGGCAGCTAGTGGAAAGATCGCAAGAGAGGAGTAATGTGCTCAGATTTCGAGCTGCAGTGTTTTGTATACGTTGAAGAGGGTGGATAGATGATGCTGGCAGACCAGCCAGTAGAGAATTGCAATAGTCCAGACGTGAGAGAATGAGAGACGTGACTAGTTTGGATGTTGCATCAGTGGACAGATACTTTCAAATTGCACTAATGCACCGTAATTGATAGTAGCATGACTGGCAGGTTTGGGTGATGATTTTTTGCATGGAGAGTGTATTGTTAATAACTATCCCTGGATATTTTACTGCAGTGGATATAGGGACAGACGTATTGCCGAATTCTATTGAAGCTGTTGTGATGGAAGAGACTGTTTGGTCCCTACAAGCATGGCTTGGTTTTATCTGCATTTAGCTGTAACTGTTTTGTATCATCCAATTTTGAATATCTTGAAGGCAGTAGGACATATTTGTCAAGAGAGAAGGCAGATTTTCAGGTGTATCACTGCTAAGAATCTGAGAGTCATCGGCATAGAAATGATGGTTGATCTGATGACGGTTTACTGTAATGTGAAAGAGGAGCAGTGTATAGAGTGAAAAGAAAAGGGCCAAGAACTGATCCCGGTGGGACTCCACATTCCAGTTTGGCAGGTGTTGATTGAATCTTAGTTACTGTAACTGTGTGGAATTGATCTGTAAGGTATTAACTGAACCAGGTGAGGGCTGTGTCTTTAGTACCAATTGTGTTTTGGAGACGGTAGAGAAGAATTGAGGGGTCTATAGTGTCAAAGGCTGCAGATAAGTCGAGCTGAGTGAGAAGGGAGATTTTTCCTGCGTCAGAAGCATGCAGAAGCGTGTTTAAGGTGTGGACTAGGGTAGTCTCAGTGCTGTGGTTGGCACGATAGGCAGACTGAAAAAGGGAAAGGAGATTGTTGGAATGAAGATGGCTGTTGAGTTGTTTCAGAACAGCTTTTTCAAGGACTTTAGAGATAAAAGGTAGGTAAGAAACAGGTCTGTAATTCTTCAGAATTTTAAGGTTTATGTCATGCTTTTTGAGTAGAGGTGTAACTATTGCAGTTTTGAGAGCTGATGGAAAAATTCCTGAGAGAAGAGATGAGTTTACTATTTTCGTGATAATGGGTATCAGCTGTGGAATGCACTGAGTAAGAAGAGAAATAGGTATAGGATCGAGATTGCATGATTTTATTGTCATTTCTCTCAGAATTGTCTTGATTTCATTCTCGCTTGTTGGGTGAAAGAAAAGGAGAGGAATGCCAGTGAATTGGGAATCAGGAGGCACAGGCTGGAAAGACGTCTGATCCAATCTGGAACGAATGCTGTGGACTTTCTCAGAGAAGAATGAAGAAAACATAGCAGAAAGTTCGGAGTGGCTGTGAACAGTGGGCAGAGGCCGTGCTATTGCAGATCCCAGAAGAGTTGAGGTGAGGGAAAAGAGAGATTTCATGGACATAGCATCAAGAACTTGAGCAGAGTAATACTTTGTCTTTGCTGAATGGATTAAGGTTTTGACTTTGTTGATTTGTTTTCAAAAGAGTTGTTTATTTATTTCAGTTTGGTTTTTTTTGCTATTGTCGCTCGAGTTGTCGGTGTTTGCGCTTTGCGACCAGGATATCATGGGTGTACCATGAGGCGCGGGGCCTATCAGGAAGAATGAGGTCAGTGGGAGGCGCATACTCATTGAGCAGTTGGCCAAGAACAGTGTTGTAGTGTTTAAAGGGGTCAGTGTGGTCATGGATTTGTGATAGGCGTTCAGCAGCTTGGTAGAGAATGTTTGAATATCTATGGCTTTGAGATTGCCATGGGTAACGCACTTTTTCTTTTTAAGTGGCCTTGCAATGTTGAGAAAGAAAAAAATGGCAGATTGATTAGAAAGCAGCTCGTTAGTGACAGATACAGACATGATGAGATCTAGTGAAACATGGTGAAGATCCATTCTAAAATATGGCCTGATCTGTGTGTAGCTTCATTTACCAGCTGGGACAGAGAGTAGTTTGACAGAGAAAGAGAAAGACGCTTGACATCAGGAGAAGACTGGTAAGAATGATAAGCTTCTTGGGAGAGAGGCTGTAGTGATCAAGACGTGACTGAAACTCTTGATGGAAAACTGAAGATGTTAGATTATTTTTATGGCTAGGAGGTGGGCAGTAAAGGCAGCAGAACGTAATAGAATGGCTGGGTAAGTTGGGGTTGAGTTCCTAGACTTCGAAGATTCTGGTGAGAAAGGCAGGGAGTGGCAGAAAGAAAGATCCTGAGGAAAGAGTCTTACAGCCAGGTGGTGTTAGTTGTTTTATCTTAGGTTCATGGCCTTGTTGTTTTAACCATGTTTCTGTGATAAAACTGAAATCTAGGTTTTGTTTAGAGATAAAATCGGAAAGAAAATCAACCTTTCCATCTGGGTAAAGAGATTGTATATTGTGCAGGACAGATATGAAGAAGATTTGAAGGAGACAGAGATTGAAGAAGAAAGTGGTTTCTGCGTGCAGATTGTTGTTTTATAGGTGTTGTAAGTTTAACTAATTTGTTTGTTGCAGACTTACTTCTCTGAAAGCCTGCTTGGTTGCTTGCTACAATGTTATTTTTCTGGCAATGATATACTAGTCTCCCTTGAACAACTCTCTCCATGCCCTTACCAGTATGTGAAGTCAATGCTATAGGCCTGTAACTGGCTATATCTGTCTTGGGCTTTCCTTGTTTGTGGATTGGTACCACAATGGACTGTTTCCATTGGACTGGAATGACACCCTCAACCAGCTTTTCGAAGAGTAGGCCATTGTGTGCCGGTGGAAACATGACAAAATTTTACAAAATTGCATACACACGGGGACTGGATGTAAAAAAGCACATGAGTGCTTATTCCATTATCCTTGATGTAAAAGAATAAATAAAATAAATAAATAAATAAACAAACCCAGCATTTATGAAAAGATTATGAAGTAATATAATAAAATTTTCTGGTAAGTGTTTAACCATATAATTGGAAATTGCATCAGCTCCAAGGATGTTTTCTTACTAGGAAGTGACAGAATTGCATCTCTCACTTCCTGAAGTGTAATTGGAGCATTGATATAATGAGTTTTGCTAGGAACTGGGTCTTTATATTTATTGTTGACTTCATGGTCACTTCTATATGTTCTGTGTTTAGCTGATAGACCCTCCTTAGGCATGGTATTTGAAAACATTATGGCAAATGTCTCAGCCTTTTTCTGCACTAGACGAAAACTGTTTGTTTTCTAGAATAATTGTACATGTTGGCAAGTTTATATCTTTTGTCATTTTAATAAATGTTGTCCATAATTTGTTAATGTCTTTATGATTTGTAACTTCACATCTACACAAAGAGGACCAATTCTGTTTTTTAGCTTTTGCTATGACCAGGTTACAGTAGTTTTTGGCTTTTTTTCTGCTCATCATGGTTACTAGGCAATTTGTTTTTAAGAAAAGCTTTATGCATTACATTTTTTTAATGTACAGCTTTTTTGCAAGCTTGTGTCCACCAGACATTTCCTGAATGTTTGTTAGATTTTAGGGTGTGATACCTAGGAATAGAAATATCTGCACTTTCAGTATTATAGTTGTTATGTCATAATATATTTGATCTATGTAGTGAATGTTTATACACTCTGTACTGAGGAAGCGAGTTTACATTTAAACTTTTCCCAGTCAGCACGCTTATAGTAATATTTTGGAACTTTGTCCTTTGTAATATCGGTTGAAATAATTGGTTATTGAAGTTTATAATGATAGGTAAATGATCACTACCAAGAGTATCTTTATGCGTTGACCAATTGCATTGGGGACAAGTATTGGGGATACTAAAGTTAGATCTATTGCTGATGCTCTGTGACTTGAGACATCAGGAATTCTAGTGACGCTGCTGTCATTCAATAAATACAGACTACAATCCACCACATTTTCTACAAACCTGTTGCTGGTAACTGAAATGCAACTTTTATCCCAAAATGATGCAGACTACAATCCACCACACTTTCTACAAACCTGTTGCTGGTAACTGAAATGGGGCCTTAATCCCAGAATGGGATGGCAGTAACGTTTTTGTAAAGTACAGAGTTTTGTTTGTCAGGTCTGGTCCAGTGAGGTCACTGTAGTAATGTCAGTTGTTGCAGTGCAATCTCTAAAGGTTTTGTTCTAATAATTGTCCTCAGATGATGCTGAGTTTTGTAGTATAGATCTATGTAATTGGCTGTTTCCTTTGCTGTAGCTGTTGGCAGGAGTTGACAGTTGCTGTTTGTTCTTTCCAATGGTCGCTTCAAGAGTGATACTGAGTTTATTGTCTTGGTGGTTTTTTTATTACCTCTTTTTGAAAGGAGTCAGCACTTGGACTTGCAGTAGTGCAGTCTTTGTGGTGTTGATCAGTTTGCCTGATGTTCTGCCTGCTCCTAACTTTGAATAAGTCTTCAAGTGCAGTTTAGATCTGTGTAATCTCTGTTATCTTACTGTTTCCCATGTGGCAACTCCTCAGGTTGAGTTGACAGCACTGTTGGTCCTTGTGGCTGTGGGGTTATCTTGTCTTGTGTGACCAGATATTAGTGCACCCTGCTGTGGATGAGTGTCAGTTGATTGGAATATTGTTTTGATGCCATGATTATGACTAAATATCTGTATTTTACATACCCCCCTGGTATGGATTGGGAAGTGAGGACCAAAGTGATGTTCCTTGGACATCCCTGCCATCAGGGGTAAACCAGTACCTGCAGTGTATGCTGTGGCTGCCCTTGTCTTCACCAGGATACCAGGGGTGGTGTGCTTGTACCGCCCTTTGGGATCTTTGTTTGGATTCTATATCATCAGAAATTGTGTTGTACATCTCTGTGTGCCTATGTTTGCCTTCACAGTGTTGTGATGATATCTACCTGCATGTTTTGTGTATATTCCTGTACTAGATGTGCGCCATTTGTAACTGATATTGTGCTAGAGGATAGTTAAACTTTATTTTCACCTGTGTTTTTCCATATTTGGGGAAACCCACTTCTTTGGATCTCCAGTTTGTGTTCCTCTAGGTGCATGCCTTTTTGTGACTGATAGTGACAAATCAGAGGATGTGTGGCAGTTTTACCTGTATGGTGATCCTGGATTTTCTGACACATTGTGGTTTGCCACTGTGAGGCAGTGTTTGAGGACATCCAGTGCTGATGGATGTTATAACAGTGAGGGAGATGTGGAAGAGGAGAATGCTGACACTTTAAATAAGTGAAGTTTTTCCAGTGGTGCTGTTATAAATGATAGTGCTTTGGTTTCTTTGGTTGCAGAGGCTTTAAATATATCTGTTATGATAATGCTCTTCCTTTGGTTGTATATAACATAATTATGTATATTGGTTTTTACTTATACTAAAGATTTTTAGGTGGTGTGCCTTGGTATGGACTAGCTTCATTACCAGCTTGGTGACATTGTTGTGTTTGTGTTTAATTGTGGCTTTCCCGTTCATTTCTCATTTCGTGGGGGAGGGGGGGGGGCATTCACTAATAGGGTAAGGCCTGATATAGACTTGTGTATCATGCTAAGCCATCAGTGTCTTACCTGTGCTGATACAACCACAATTTACAGTAATTTTTTATGTAGTTTCCGACATTTCTCCTTACAAATTTGGGCATTATTTATTTATTTATTTATTTACTTTTTTCTTTTGATTTGATTTGTTTATTGTTCGAAAATATAAATTGCATCCCTGGGTGCACTAGTATTGGTGATGCCTGAATTTTTCAGGGGACCAACCCAGATGTCATCTCTAGAACATTACATGATCATGTGGATTATGCATAGGCTTGGTTATTGTGTGTTCATGTTGATATAGAGGTTTCACTTGGGGTGTTGTTATGAAAATATTTTGAACACTTTGTGTTTATTTCATTATTGGACTTGAAGCTGATGTCATATATATTGAGCTTGTAGCAGTGTGCCAGTAAATATTGTCCTTTATGTTTGTGTAAATATTGGATTATTGTATGATAAACGTGTAAAAGTAATCACTTTATATTTGTTTTGTATGGTCTGAATTAGAGTGCAATAGGTAGGAAGAGAGGGTTTTATATAAGTACCCCATTAGGGGGTGACAGGAGGGGGTATTATTTTTTTCCCTATTTTACTCTTTTCTACAGCACTTTCAGACACCACAGATGTCTCTGTGTAAAACTGATGCTGCTCTCCCTGGGCAGCGAGTGTTGCTACAAGAGCAGCGCCATCCAGTTCAGGGGCTTCAGTGTTGCTGTCTGCATGGACCTGTCTGTGTTTCCCTGTGAGAGTGGCTGTTTTCTGCAGCACTTTTTCTGCAGGTAAAACTCTTGTGGCCTGGGTTCTTTTTCTTTTTATATGGTAATGGTGTGTTGGCCGTTGAACCTTGGTTTATCACCTTATTTGAAATACTGGCACCCAGACCACCTTTTATAGTCTATTGGATGGGGAAAGTGCTGGTTCAGGAAAGGATCAAAGCTACACACCTCTGGCTTCCTCCAGAGGATGTCTTACCGCTAGACCCTCAATCCCCCCTTGGATCACAGAGGTGTGTTCCATGGCTTTGTGACAGCAGGGAAGAGGGGAGAAGGGATGATGGTGGCCATGGTGTATTTCACATGGCTTTAGCTCAGCTGTAAGAGAAAGGAGGGAGGGGTGTGGCGGTGATGAGGAAGCAGTATTTTACATGGCTTTAGTTCAGCCTCGAGGGTGAGGGTGACATGGCTTTATGTCAGCCAAGATGGGGTGGGATGGGGAGTGACAGGTGTCACAGGTTGTATTTGGGAGGGGAGGGGTATGATGGTTGTAATGGGATAGTATTTGAGACGTCTGGGTCTATATTCTTTATCAGGTATCTGTATCTATGTTGATGTGAATGTCTTTGCATGTACACTCCTTCTCGTTCCCTCTGCTCTGCTACAGATACCCTGTGCTTACGAATACTTAGATTCAACGAATCTACTGTTGGCCGTTGCTATTTCTCTATTATAATTTTCTGGTCCAATAACCTGGACTGACCTTCCTCTCTCTCCCTTGTAGTTTTAAATCCAGCCTCAAAATACCTATTTCAAACCTAAGATTTTCCCTTCCTGTTTCATTTCATATCTGCCCCTGCCTTTAACAGCCAAAGATGCATCACCCTGCTGAAGTGTATAACCTGTGTGTGTGTGTGTGTGTGTGTGTGTGTGTGTGTGTGTACATTTGAATTTGTTAAAATATTGTTAATCATTGACAGTTGCATGTTTAGGAGCGGGTTGAATGCAAGCGCTGATTTGTTTTTGCAAGATATAGCGCTATATGAATTCCATTTATTATTATTACATTATTTAGATGTCTGTATTTTAGATTGCTATATAGTATATAAAACGCATTAATGTGTCTGTATTTCAGACGTTTGTAAAGTTTGGGTATTAACATGTCTGTATTTTATATGTCTGTACTAGATGTAAATGTCTGCATAAGATGACCTTTTTATATTGGTACAGATGTTTAAATGTCAAATCAAATTGTAAAAAGGTGTAGAAAGATTGAAGGTAACACACACAGAAATTGAATCAAGTTATATGAATGTTGTGTGAAAAGAAAAGGCAGAGAAATTGAGAGTGATGATACACATATTTTGGCAAAGTATTACCAGCTTTTGCCATGCAAAAATGTTGCAAGGTACTCTGGTGCAAGAACAGTTTTATCCCCAACTCAGTTTTACTCTTCAACTCAACTGTCTCCATCACCGCTGTCGTCAGTAGCTCTACACAATGCCACCAGGGTTCGCCATCTTTCTCTGTCACTCCTGAGTTCTACAATCTCCTGTAGACCTCCCAGACCACTGACCTCAATGATGTTGGCAGTGAAAGATTTTGGTGGTCTGCCTTTTTTCCTTTTGTCCTCAACCTTACCTTGGAAAATTGTTGTCATCAGATTTGACTGTCTTTTTGTTTGCATGACTAACATATTTCAGTCTGTACTTATCAATTTCAGCCAACATTTGTCTTTGCACATCAAGAATGCTTTGATTTGTTCTCCTTACCATTTGCCTCTTACAAGTCGCCAGTAGAACCACATTTTTATTGCACTTATTTTGCCTGTCAGGTTTTCATAGAGTCTAGGCTTCTGACCCATACAGCAGTACAAACCAGAGTAATGTTTTGACAATTTTGAGATATATAGGTATACCTTTGTCTTTCCAAATGTCGTTTGAGTGAATCATCTTTTGCTTGGCCAAGGTGATTACAGCCCTGATGTCTTGTAGATAGAATCCACTATTCTCTTTTGCATAGCCTATTTTTTCTTTTAATTTTAAATGTATTCCAGATCTGTTCCTTGATGTTGATATTCTGAGGGGTGCCTGTACCATGAACTTGCATCACTTTGATGTAGCCACTACACAAATAGCACTCAGCCAGAGAGTTTAGGTGGTTGTGTTTTGGATTATTTTTATCAGTCTGTATTTCTTGTGTATTTTAGCAGTTTCTTGTATCTCACAAATGTGAATTAAATGTCTGTATTTTAAATGTCTGGAGATGGGATTGGTCAGAGCACTTGCTTTCCCCATGTCAATGTTAAGCAGCATCAAGCATAGTAACCAACTGGATGGGGTGACTGCATGCTTTGGCTTCAGTATAGTCCCCCTGTTCACCCAGCTGTAAATGGATACCTGCTCTCTTTAGGGTCAGGGAAAGTAAAACAGAGGGGGGAGAGATGGGTGCCGCCTTCAATATGCTGGCCACTGGAAAAGCTGAAGTCTCCGACACCTCCCTCCCCTACGACCATATAGATTATAAGACACCTTTACCTTTTTTATTATAAACGTTACTATTTTAGATGTAGCTTACAGTTCTCCATAATATTGAGAGATTGCCATCTTAGGTGTGGGGGCAGGACGTTGGCATCATGTCCTATTCTTCAAACATTCAGAATGGGTTTTAATGTGTGTGAAAGATGTTCTTGGTTTATAGTCTCATCCAAAGAACTTTTTTTGGGGGGAAAGGGGGGTGGGGGGAGGGAGAGAATTGCAGTCAATACTGATGCCAACTCAGGGGAGTTGTCTTTATTTCTTCTGTGTGACTTAGATGCAAGTAATTTAAATATTTTGGGAGGTGGGACAGGATGGTTTAGTGGTTAGAGTGCTGTGCTCATCATCTGATGGTTGGAGGAGCAAGCCACCACAGAGGTACCAGGTGTAGGAGATTCATCCCCTGGAGTTAACATCAGTACTGACTCCACCACCCATACACACTGAAAGTCTCTTGGATGATACTTGCACTCACTGAGTCTCTTGGATGATACTATAAACGGAGAACATCTTGCACACACATTAAAACCTAATCCGCCTCTTGGAAGAGTAGGCCATTCTGTGTCAATAGAAACTGATGATAGATATCAAAAAAAAGTTTTGAAAAACCTGCAGAGATTGTTCATGTTTCGTCATTATCCCATGAAGCTGGAAAGCAGGTACCTTCATGGAGGTCAGAACTGGCTGCATGACACAGACTGTGGCCACTGGGGAAGCTTGGAGCTGGAGCCAGGAAAGAGAAAGATGTTTTTTATTTCTCTCCTTGATCTGTGTAGTGCAGGTCTGGAATTTAGATGACTAGTTCAGACATGGCATCTGTGTGCATTTCATGTATTAAAATGACTGCACTTTAGCCATTGGACTTGTGTGAATTACACATCTGTTTTAGACAACTACTTAACCATTAACTGGGCGGATTACATGTCTGTTTTAGACAACTATTTCAGCCATTTTATCTTATAACTATCTTAGCCATTTTATCTCTGTGGATTACATGTCTGTGTTTAAGATAACTGCAAATTAGTTCATCTGTGTGAATTACATGTCTGTTTTACATGACTATTTTAAAATACATTCTGTGTCTTAGATTACTGTATTCTAGACATTTCATCCGTGTTGATTACATTGTGTTTTACATTGCTATTTTAGCCATTTCATCGTGTGGATTTCAGTATGTCTTAGGCAACTGTACTTTAGCCATTTTATCTGGATTTCGTCAGTTTGGGACTATTTTAGCCATTTTGTCTGTGTGGATTATATGTTGGTGTTTTTAGACTAGTTTAGCAATTTTATTGGTGTGGATTACATGTATTTGAGACAACTATTTTAGCCCTTTTGTCTGTGTGGATTACATGTCCATTTTAGATTACCATACTTCAACCTTTTCATCTGGGCGGAATAGGCTGCATACTATTTGGATTTTAAATAACTATTTTAGCCATTAAATTTTGATCTGTGTGGATTATGTTGTAAACTATTTTAGCCATTTCAGCTGTGTGGATTATATGTTGTAGACTATTTTAGCCATTTCAGCTGTGTGGATCACAAGTCTGTGCTCTTTATTAGCCTCATCTTTTTTGTCTGGATTAGATGTTTGAATATATATATATATATATATATATATATATATATATATATATATATATATATATATTAGCACCTCTATTTTAGCTGTGTGGAGTAAATGTCCGTTCTTTACAATTATTTTAGCATCACTTTTCTTTCTTTATGAATTAGGTTTTACATATATTTTAGTATTTCTGTCATTTGTGTGGGTTAGATGTCTGCATTTTAAATGTAGTTTTGTTGTCCCAGTCTTTATATGTGTCCATCAGATTGTAATTTAAATGTACTTTAGTCATCTGCATTTGATCCCTGATCAGATGATGGTATACTATATGTACCTTTGCTATCTATATTTTATTTACATGGAATAGGTGTTTGTGCCATATGTATATTTTGCTCTGTATTTTACAGTTGTTTTTTTTTTTGCCTTTACTTTATCTGTGTTGATGTGGTGTTTACATTTCATGTCTGTAATCAAGATGCATATCTTGCTGTCTGTATTCAGTCTGTGGATGAAGCATCTGTATTTTAGATGTTCTTCTCCCAAATTGTTAATTGTGAAGATTACATACCTACACCTTAGATGTCTGTATTCTGTATCAGTTCAGTGGTTTCTGTTGTGTGTAGATTTTAATCTAAAATACAAGCGTTAATTTCCACAGGTGAAACTGATGAATTTAGAATGCAGATATTTGAGATTGGTTTCAGCCATCTCTAGCTTATCCCTGTGCATTAGATTTATGGATCTTAAAATGTTTGTCACTTAAATGGGGTTAAGCTATCTGTATTTATTGTCGTGTAGATTCATGTATGTTTTCAGGTGTCTCTAAATGTATTTAATCTTTCTTTGGAAGTCAGATTTTGCAGGTTTTTGTTGTACATCAGGTATGTCTTAGCTACATCTAAGCATCTGCATGGATTAGAATCTTTCTTTTCAATGTCTGAACATTGTTTTTGAATGTGATTTAGCAATGTGAATATCATATCAGCGATTCATATGTATATAAACCATGTTAGTTTACTTTGTGTGGATTAAACACGCGTCTTAGATGCATTTTAGCAGGGTCTGATTTTGTGTGCATACTTATGTGTTTTTAGTTATGTGGGTTAGATATCTATCTTTTGCATATTATCTTTCAGACTATTTTGGCCTTCTCTTATTTTTTGTTTTCCTGGGCTAGAGCTGTGAGGCTCACCTCAGGAGAGATTTTGCATCACGACCATTTCTCTATCATTGAAGTAGCCACATTCTGATCTCACTGATGTTTGTTCTCTTGCCTGGAGCTTTGAAGTTTACCAATGGCCAGATTTTGCTTAGGTGACTGTGTACTGACCACGACAGTAGCTGCTGTCCACCTTCAGGGATGTGTCAACTCCCTTTGTCCATGCCTCGTTAAAAAGTCACATCAGCAAAACCTCCCCATTGTGAACCTTGGAGCTCCAGCTAATGAACAACAATAACAACAATGTGTGTGGATTTGACCTGTCATTGAGCTGTGGTCTAGCAGTCCCACTTTACCTGTGTGAATTTGATGTCTATATCTTAGCTGCCTCTATTTTATCTGTGTGGATTTGATGTCTGTTTTAGCTGCCTCTATTTTACCTGTGTGGTTTTGATGCCTATATTTTAGCTGCCTCCATTTTATCTGTGTGGATTACAAGTCTCTAGTTCAGATATTTGTATGACTTAGGCTGCGTTTATTTCGACTGTGTAGATTAGTTTTGTTTTAGACGAGTTTATGTGGTCTTATTTTGTATGCATTACATGTCTGTATTTTAGATATAATTGAGACGAGTTTTGGTGGCCTATTTTCTGTGTGTCTGGATTTTACATGTCATTAAGATGGTTTCATTTTGGGTGGTCATTTTTGTATGCTTAAAATCTGCATTTTTAGATGTGATTTATACGAGTTTTAGTGGTCTGTTTTTATATCTGTGCAAATTAGATGTTTGTATCTTAGATATATTCTAGCTTTTTTTATCTGTACAAATTTGATATTTGCATTTCAATTCAATTACTTCATTATCTCAGGGACAGAGAAAGACAAGCACATTACAAGCCATACATAAAAACAGTAAATATGTAAAATTTAATATAATGTCACCTAAAATATCCTGCAACACAGTATCCTAACCAGCACACAGTCCATTACAACATAAAAAGCACCCACAAATCAGCAATACCTCAAGCATTTATAAGCTCACCCAAGTAAAATCATACACACTCAGTATGCCCATGCATCCACACACAGCTCTTGCGTAGGCCCCCTCCCCCCCCCCCAACCCCCCCCCCACACACACACTGGAAACATTTGCACAATTTGTCATGAAATAAACCAAGTTGTTATAACACGCTGTATGATAAGACAAATATCGTTTGAATTAATACTCTACTTCAAAATTGTCTAAAAAATAAACCAAAAACAACAACAAAAAACAAACAAAAGCAAAACATAGCACACCCATTTTAATGACATAAACCAAACTGTTATCAACATTTTGTATGATCAACCAAATATCAGTGATATTAATACTCTATTCATTAAAATATTGAACACAGTTTAAAACGATAAAAGGTAGCCTTTCCATTATTGTGAGATAATGAAGTGATTAAAGTGAGCTAAAAAAAATTCCTATACTGCAGAATGTCCCATCCCAATTCTACCCCAGTTTTCTATCTCCCTTGTCACCCCCCCCCCCCCCCTCCCTCCCAAACTCTCTCTACAAAACAGACAAATGAAGTGCAAATATCAAACTATTAATATTAACATATAAAATACAGGTGTTACGATTCTACCTGTATTACATGTCTGTATTTTAGAGATCTACATTCTACCTGTGTGTATTAGATGTCTGTATTTTAGATATCTACATTCTACCTGTGTTTTTTAGATGTCTGTATTTTAGAGGCATTTTGGACAAGACCTATTTCATTTGTTGAGGATTTGCTGTCTGTGATTTTACATGTCTGTGTTTACATGCATTTCAAGTGGTCTCTTTTTTTATCTTGCATGTTAAAGATCCTGTCATTCAGGTCAGTCTTTGGTGGTTCAGAAACAGGAACACTCTCAACACACACATTCAGGTCAGCCTTGGTGGTTCAGAAACAGGAACACTCTCAACACACACATTCAGGTCAGCCTTTGGTGGTTCAGAAACAGGAACACTCTCAGCACACACATTCAGGTCAGCCTTTGGTGGTTCAGAAACAGGAACACTCTCAACACACACATTCAGGTCATCCTTTGGTGGTTCAGAATCAGGAACACACTCAACACACACATTCAGGTCAGCCTTTGGTGGTTCAGAAACAGGAACACACTCAGCACACACATTCAGGTCAGCCTTTGGTGGTTCAGAAACAGGAACACTCTCAACACACACATTTCAGGTCAGCCTTTGGTGGTTCAGAAACAGGAACACTCTCAACACACACATTCAGGTCAGCCTTTGGTGGTTCAGAAACAGGAACACTCTCAACACACAGCCCTGAAGCTGGAATGCGGCCACCTTGATGGTGGGCAAACATGGCGGCACATGCAAAATCTCACCATTGGTGAACCCAGAGGCTCTCTCTCTCTCTCTCTCTCTCTCTCTCTCTCTCTCTCTCTCTCTCTCTCTCACACACACACACACATGTACTCCTCATTCACATACACACACATTCACTTCAAAAACACAAGTCAGAGGTGTGTGCATGAACCCCCCTCTGTACAGAAAGGGGTATGGTTGAAGTTGTAATGACTCTTTCATTTATTTCAGCAGCAGCAGCAGCAGTCTCATCTCCTGCCTCCCAAAACAATGATGCATTGCAAGATGTCTGGCCCTGGTTTGACACACTCTTGTGCCGCCCCTTCTATCATGGACGGGCACCATCTGCACACACAGACATCAGTGACATGTGAGTCTTCACAGCACTACACCCAGGTTCCGTGTGTAGCACACATTCACATCATGTTATACAACCCATAGCAAAAAGGCAGGTTTCCTTGGTAACATTCTGTTAACAATTAATTTTAATACCATGATAACAAGAGAATAGTGGGGGGGGGGGGGGGGGGGGGAGCCCAGGCAGACAGAAAAAAGTGAAAGTAGAGAGGTGGGGGTGCTGCTGTGCACTTGTCTGACAAGACTCTTTCCCTGGGAACAGCAGCCCACATTTATTTTATTTTATTTATTTTTGTTTCAAGGGTTATATAATAAGCACTCATGTACTCTTTTACATCCAGTCCCCCATGTGTATGCACTTTTTCAATTTTGTCATCCCTTCCCAGCGGCAAACCCTTCCCAGTGGCTGTAGTATTTAGGAACACAGCACGTGTCTACTGTGTATAAACATCTACTTCCTAATATATGTCTGCATTGCTAACCCCTTAAGCCATCTGACACATACCAATGGCCTACTTTTCCAAAAAGCAGAACATGTTTTAACGTATTCACAAAGATGTTGGGGGGAATGGAATCGGCACTAATGTTAATCCAAGGGAAAATGTCTTCTTGATGTGTGTGTGTTGTACAATCTATTAATTGTTATGGGCTGCATGACTGTGTAAGAATGGGTTGATAGCAAGCACATTGTTTTGTCTGTGCAAGATAAAGCACTATATAAATTGCATTATTATTATTATCATTATTGTTGTTGTTATTATTATTATTATCACAACACTGGGCCAGCTTTGCCAGTAGCAGTATTACAGGTATGTGATTTTTTTCTAACTAACGATGTATAAAATCTTTCTTTGTATATGTGTGTGTGAATGTCAAAGTCAAGTCAACCTTTTATTTTCAGATGTTAGATTAAAGGTGGAATTTTCCCTTAGAGCTAATATCATGAACATTCAACTTTCTTCATAATTCAAAATTATTTTTCAAACTTCTTACTAAAGCTCTAATGTGTGTGTGCGTGCACACATGCATTGTGTGCATTAGCCTATATTCCCACAAATACAGGTAGTTCTTGTAAACGTAAATATAGAAAAGAAAGAAGGTCATTTTCAGATCCAAAATGGGGGAAGGGAAGGGAGGGGGTGGGATAGTCTGGTGGTTTGAGAGGTGAGCTTGTGATCTGATGTCCTGGGTTCAAGCCATCATCAAGACACCCCTTCCCCTGGAGTTAACAGCATCAACATTAAACTCCTCTTTTTCAAGCTTCTTACTAAAGTTCCCTCGTGTGTGTGTGTGTGTGTGTGTGTGTGTGTGTGGTGTGTGTAAAGAGGCAGGTATGTATTATTTATGTGGTATGTATATGTTCAGCACTGCACAATAAGTCTTATGAGCCACCTCACAAAAGTCATGTTACGAGTGCTGATGAACAGAATGAGAAATAAAATCCTACCTGAGATATCTGAAACTCAATTTGGATTTATGGCAGATAAAGGTACCAGAAATGCCATCTTTGCCCTGAGGACCCTCATGGAAAGGGCGATTTCAGTACAAAAGGACTTGTACCTCTGCTTCATTGACTATAGGACAAGTAAAGAAATGCTCATTTTCCAGTCTTAATATGGGTTAAATGTACTTAAATCAGATTAAACTATTTCAGGTTAATCCATTTTATAAGTAGACACAACTTGTCAAATGCATTCGTCCAGCTCATTTTTTGATCGAAATATGGGTTATTTTGGGCCTCAGTCCGATTAAACAATTTCAGACTTATACATATTCGAAGGATACACAATGTTTAAATTCCTTCGGCCTGAAGTCAACATAAATGAAGTGGGATTTGGAAAATTGTCGTTCGAATTAAACTGCCTGCCATTGTCTACGTGCCTGTTGTGTCCACATGCAGTCAGACTGACCGTCTTGACCAACAGCCCCCCCCCCCCTTACCTTAATACCTAACTGTTCATACTAACCCTAACACTAACCTTGTTTCTAATCCTAGCTCTACTTGTGGACATAGAGGGCAGGTGGGCACAGTGGCAGGCCTTGACACAAAAACAATCTTTTTCAAGCCCTTGGGAAGGGATGGGGGGACAAAGAAAAAAATCAATTTACAGAATGTTTGGGTCAGAGGGGTAAGTGTTCCAAGGAGTTTTGGGGGGAAGGGGAGGGGAGCAGAAGTCAGGGTGGTGTGTAAAGGGTGCAGAGGAAAAAAATCAAAATAGGGAATGTTGTTTTGGATCAGGAAATATGGTTAAAGGTTGGTTAATTTTTTTAGGGGGGTGGGGGCAAAATGGGGATGGTGTGTAAAAGGGATGGGGGGGGGGGGGGATTCTAGAGACTACTTTAAGGGAAAAGGGTGATTAAAGAGAAGAAAAATGATTGGTTGAGGCAGAGAAAAAGTTGTGATATTGCTTATGTTTTAGAAAATATCGGGAGTTGTGTGCGTGTGTGTTTAAAGAGAGAGAGAGAGAGAGAGAGAGAGAGAGAGAGAGAGAGAGAGAGAGAGAGAGAGAGAGAGAGAGAGGGTGGAGTATGGGGGCACGTTTTTGTAAGCAGACGGGAGGGAATAGGTGGGGGAGGGTGCATGTTATTAGAGTTTTTTGAGGCTTTGATTTGTTGCTGTACAAGATTCAGCGCTATACAAATTCCATACATTATTATTATTACTATTCTAAGGCATTTGACAAAGTAAGACATTCCGATCTGTTCGACATTTTACTAAGACATAACTGTGATGGAAAAGATCTTAGAGTGATCAGAAACTTGTACTGCGAACAAGAAGCTGCAATAAGAGTTGATAATGACTGCAGTGAGTACAGACCGATCTGTAGGGGAGTGAGGCAGGGCTGCATTTTTTCTCCAGACCCCTTCAATATTTACAGCAAAATGATTCGCCCTGTTTTGTGCTTGGCGATTTTAACCACAGTGATTTAAAACATGCTCTTCCTTCTTTTAAACAATATGTGACTTGTTTTACCCGTCAACACAAAGTTCTTGACAAATGTTTTGGGAACATTTTACATGCCTATAAGTCTGTTGCTTTGCCACCTCTTGGTACCTCAGATCACAACACAATTTTCCTCATACCTGCATATAAACCCAAAATAAAAACTGACCCTATTGTGAAAAAACAAGTGAAAGTGTGGACGCATGAGAGTGTGGAAGAGTTGAAAGGTTGTTTTGAGTGTACTGACTGGAGTGTGTTTCTTGACTCGAGTGACAATGTTGATGAAGTGACTGATGTTGTGCATGCATATATCTCTTTTTGTGAAAATCTTATTATTCCACAAAAAACTGTAAAGATATTTCCCAACAATAAACCTTGGGTGACAAAAACACTAAAATCCTCTCTAAACAAAAAGAAAGTAGCGTTTCAGAGCGGCGATAGAATGGCCTGCAGAACAATTCAAAAGAAACTCCAAAAAGAAATTCGAGAATGTAAAAGATCTTATAAAGAGAAAGTTGAAGAACAATTTCAGAGGGGTCATTTGGCTAATGCGTGGAAGGGTTTAAAGATACTTTCAGGGCAAGCAAACTCAAAAATGTCAACACAGTCAATGCCACTAGAGGAACAAAAAGCTTTTGCTGATGAACTGAATGATTTCTATTGCCGCTTTGAGCGTGAAGATCACAAACATGAGCTTCAATCTGTTCTGTCTAACCTGCAACAAAATGTCTGTGATAATGATTCGAATGATGAAGATTTTACTGTTCATGCTACAGATGTTAAATCAGTATTTAAAGCATTGCATGTGAGGAAGGCTGTGGGTGTGGATGGTATTTGTGGTCGGCTTTTAAAATCTTGTGCAGAGCAGCTGTGTCATGTTTTTAGTGATTTGTTTTCTCTGTCTTTGAAAGCATGCCATGTTCCAAGTCTCTGGAAAAAATCAATAATTTGTCCTGTTCCAAAAAATAATCACCCCAAATCTTTAAATGACTATAGACCAGTAGCTCTCACTCCAATAGTAATGAAATGTTTTGAACGAATCGTTCTCAAACGGCTTCTTTTCTCTACTTCTTCATATCTAGATCCTCTTCAGTTTGCATACAAAGCCAACAGAAGCACAAATGATGCTACAATTACCTTGCTGCATAATGTTTATTCCCACCTAGAAAAACCCGACTCTTTTGTTCGTATACTTTTCATTGACTTCTCTTCTGCCTTTAATACCATTCAGCCCCATCTATTAGCTCTCAAACTGCTCTCAATAGATGTCTGTCCTCGGCTAATTCTCTGGATAATGAGCTTTTTGACACACCGGACACAGTTTGTTCGATTTCAAAGAGCCATATCCACTCAAAGATCAACTTCCACTGGTTCTCCCCAAGGCACTGTTCTGTCCCCCATCCTTTTCACCCTTTACACAAATGACTGCACTGGCTCTGATCTTATACCGTTAATCAAATATTCTGATGACTCTGCTCTGGAAGATCTGTCTAATTCTCATGCCATGTATTTTAAACAAGTTGAGGAGTTCTCCTCCTGGTGCAAACAGAACTGTCTTGACCTTAATGTTAAAAAGACTAAAGAAATGTTGATTGATTTTCGCAGGGACCCCCAGCCCATACCAAATCTTTATATTGATGGTGTAAAGGTAGAACGTGTACACCAATACAAATATCTAGGTACTATTATTGATGATAAACTAAATTTTG
This sequence comes from Rapana venosa, assembly GCA_028751875.1. Classification (NCBI taxonomy): domain Eukaryota; kingdom Metazoa; phylum Mollusca; class Gastropoda; order Neogastropoda; family Muricidae; genus Rapana; species Rapana venosa. Next base: position 49,753,157 of record CM054149.1, on the reverse strand, counting down.
ATGCTAATACAGATCTTGTAAATAGGAAATGCCACTCACGCATCTTTTTCCTTCAAAAACTCCGGAGTCTTAAAGTAAATGTAAAAGTTTTACAAAATTTCTACCTATGCTTTATTGAGTCTGTCCTTTCATTTTCCTTGGTTTGTTGGTATGGGGGCCTAACTGTTAAAAACAAAAACATAGTAAACAAGATTGTAACCAGATGTGGCAAAATTGTGGGCTGTGAGCAAATGAAACTGAATGACTTGTATGAATGCCGTGTGAGGGACAGAGCTAGACAGATTGTGAGTGATGACACACATGTGCTTGCAAAATATTTTGAACTCCTGCCTTCTCAAAAGCGCTACAGAGTACCCAAGTCTAGAACCCTGCAATTTAAAAATAGTTATATTCCAACCTCAATTCTGCTAATTAATAGATGTATGACAATAAATCTGAAATGAACTAAAGCCCACGACAGAGAGAGAGAGAGAGAGAGAGAGAGAGAGAGAGAGAGAGAGAGAGGGGGGGGGGGGAGGGAGAGAGAGAGAGACTAAAGGCTACCTTTTATTAGAGTAAACTGTGTTCAGTTCCTAATAGAATAGAGTATTAACTTTACTGATATTTGTCTTAT
>CM054149.1:49720044-49747544 GCA_028751875.1 Rapana venosa | reverse complement strand
AGGTTTACTTGTTTATGATGTTCCAAGATATCAGCTGTTTGTTTTCATAACTTCAAAGTGCTGTAGTTGGTTATTTTGCCACTGTGATCAACACCACTTGGCAATGAAAGCTTTCATGTCACTACTGTTAGAGATGTAGCACAGGTTTCAAATCCCACTCCGCAAAGGCTGATGTTGCTGTCTTAGCACCTATATCTAAACCTGCACTTCTTCTAACCTCATCCTGGCCTGTCAACATCATTTTGCGTTAACTCTGCATCTTTCTTTGCCTGTGAATGTGTCAGTTCAATCAGTTTTTTCGTGAATATCTTTACCACGTTTTGCCATGGTGTTGTGAAAGTGTTGCTGTGCACATGTGCATTGACTCCACAGCATAGTGAGGGAGACTAGTCTCTGAATGATAGCAGACGACACAATCTGAGGTAAACAGAACTCTTTGAATGATAGTAGAGGTGTTTTTTTGTTTTTGTTGTTGTTGACAAAAATCAGATTTTGTTACAAATCACATTTCCATATTTTCCAACATGTTCTGCAATAGATGAGGAAAAGTACACAGGGTGCACAGGTCTGCATCATGCTTAACTCTACTCTTCCCTCAAAGGTTCTTCATATGATACTATAAACTCAGGTCCTGTGTGTGAATGCAAGCACAAACACAAAAGCACAGCATTTCACACATAAACGCACACACACACAGATACACACATAGCATATCCTTGATATAAAAGAATTATAAAAAAAAATGAAAAATAAAAAAAATAGCATTTACCTAATAAAAATGTGTCAGCCACCTGATTGTTGAACTGCTTTGGTACAAAAACCCTAGGAATGCAACAAAAACCACCATCAGTAAAATATTCATGTCCCCCCCCTCCCCCTACCCTCACATCCATCCACCCACCCACTACAACCTCCACCACCCCCTCCACACACACACACACACACACACACACACACACACACACACACACACACACACACACACACAACACACACCACACACACACACACACGAAACACAACACAACACCACACACACAGAATTTACCTCTGCCAGAGTCCTGATTGTCTTCCTCCTAGTCACTGCCTCCACACACCAACCTTGCAACTCACACAATGAACATCCATTTACAACATGTCCACAACAACATTTGAAGCATTACAACATTCTTTGTACAAATATGCATAGTCCAAAGTACACACGCACACACACACACACACATACACACACACACACACTCACCCCTCAGAGGCCAACCATGGCCCCCAAAGGGGTCAAGTACACTTTCATAACTAATGCAGAAATATATTATATGTTAGTGCCAATGTGCAGTGCATATGTGCTTGGAAAGAGGGATTCTGTCCATTAACGTAGGGGTGGTGTTCATGTAAACATGCAACAATGAATACACACAAAAAACACAAACACATGGAAAAAATTAAAGTACTTCAATCATGTCAGCTTAAAACATCTAAATAAAAAACAACTACTGCCTGCTTTTACCTACTCTCACATACACATGCAAATGAAACAAGTTAAGTTACCTTTTATTACCCTACACACAAATGTATGTTTTCAAACAACAATCCTGCAAACATGCACATACAACATTGTTTATGCCATGTTTTGAACAAGGTATGCAGCAGCCTGTTCACCAAAGAAAACAACACACACACACACACACAGAATAATTACCTCAGCCAGACTCCTGTTTTCCTCCCAGTCCTGTCCTCAACTGCCTCCACACACCAACCTTGCAACTCACAGATTTGAACATCTATTTACAAAATGTCCACAATAACATTTGCAGCATTTCAACATCTTTTATACAAACATATATATATAGTTCAATGTACACACACACACACCCACACACACACACATACACACACACACACACACACACACACACACCTCAGAGGCCAACCACAGCCCCCAAAAAGGTTAAGTACACTTTCATAACTAATGCAGAAATATATCATACGTTAGTGCAAATGTGCAGTGCATGTGTACTGGAAAAGAGCGTTCTGTCCCATAAGGGTAGTGTCCAAGTAAACATGCAAAAATCAAAACACAAAAATACACAAACAAAAGAAGCACACAAAAATGGAAACACAAAACTAAACTACTTCAATTATGTCAAACAAAAACACCTCTTTAAAAGAGAACTACCTCATCCTTTCACTTACTCTCACATACACATGAAACAAGTTGTGTTTCCTTCTATTGCCCTGCACACAAATGTATGACATTTTCAAACAGCAATCCTGCGAACACACACATACAACATTCATGTCATATTCTAAATAATGTATGCAACACCCTGTCCATCAAAGAACACACACATACATTATCCTTGAAATAAAAGAAAAAACGTATAAATAGATGCACATACAAAGTATTTACCTCTGCCAGAGTTCTGTCTCTCCTCCTAGTCCTGTCCTTCACTGTCTCCACACACCAACCTTGCAACTCACAAAATGAACATAATTTTTTATTATCATATGTACACATGTCCACAACAACATTTGCAGCATTATAACCCCTCCCCCCAAATCCCTTTCCCTTCTAAGATGTCTTCAGCTTTTTGTGCACCAACCATGTAAAAAAAACCATCAGGTTTTTCTGGTACAAAATTATTTGTACAAATATGCATACGGTAACACACACACACCTCAGATGCAAACTTGACCCCCAACAGGATCAAGTACACTTTCATAACTAATGCAAAAACATAGTATATGTTGGTGCAAATGTGTACTGTGAACGTGTACTGGGAAAGAGAGGTCCTCTCTCATAAAGTAAGGATAGTGTTGAAGCGTTCATGCAAAAATTAACGCACAAAAACAGACAAGCAAAAGACACATAAAAATGGCAACACAAAAATAAACTACTTAAAAAAATGTCAATTAACAACATCTCTATAACACACAAACTACCTCCTCCTTTCACTTAGTCTCACATACACAATAAACCAGTTCAGTTACCTTGTATTACCTGCACACAAATGTCTGTTTTCAAACAGCAATCCTGCAAACATGTCCATACAACAATGATGATACCACGTTTTAAGCAATGAATGCAGCAACCTATCTACCAAAGAAAACACACACACAGTGATAATAATTACCTCAGCCAGACTCCTGTCTTCCTTCCAGTCCTGTCCTTCACTGTCTCCACACACCAACCTTGCAACTCACAAAATGAACATCCATTTACAAAATGTCCACAACAATCCTCGCAGAAAATCCCCCCTTCCCCCCCAATATCTTTAGCTTCTTAATGCACTGGCCATGTAAAATAATAAAGTATTTTGTACAACATGATTTTTACAAATATGTATAATCTAATACAGACACATACACACACCTCAGAGGCCAACCACAGCCCCCAAAGGGGTCAAGTACACTTTCATAACTAATGCAGAAATATATTATAGGTTAATGCCAATGTGCAGTGCAGGTGTGTTGGGAAAGAGGGTTTTGTCCAATAACGTAGGGATAGCATTCAAGTAAACATGCACAAATCAATACACAAAAATACACTCACAAAAGAAGCACTCAAACTGGAAACACAAATTACTTCAATAATGTTAATACAAAACATCTTAGAAAATAAAACTACTTCCTCCTTTCACTGATTCTCACAAGAAACAAGTTCAGTTACCTTTCATCACCCTGCACACAAATGTATGTTTTCAAACAAAAATGGCACAAACACGCGCATACAACATTTCTCATGCCATGTTTTGAACAATGTATTCAGCATCATGCCCACCAAAGAACACACACACATTATTCTCAAACTAAAAGAACCAAATAAATAAATAAATTGATTGATTATCTAAAACACACACACACACACACACACTACACACACACACAAGAATTTACCTTTGCCAGAGTCCTGACTGTCTTCCTCCCAGTCCTGTCCACCATTGTCTCCACACACCATCCTTGCAACTCACACAATGAACATTTTTGTACACAATGTCCACAACGAAATTTGCAGCATATCACCCCCTTCCCCCAATGTCTTCAGTTTCTTCATACACCAGCCATTTTTGTGTAGAATTATGTGTACAATTATACATAGTTAACCCCCCCCCCCCCCCCCACACACACACACACCTCAGAGGCAAACTCCAGAACCCAACAAGGTCAAGTTCACTGTCATAACTAATGCTGAAATATTTTATCACCTCAAAGTATTTTCTGGTACAAGATATTGACTTTTTCCACCCAAAACTGCCAGTTTCTAATCAACAAGAGTATTTTAACATAATGTGAACAAAACTAGAAAAGTGCTAAAACTGCTACATCTTTGTGCAAATGTACACAGTGCATGTGTGCTGGAAAGTTTTCTCCCTTAATGTAGGGATAGTGTTCAAGTGAACGTGCAACAATGAATACACAAAACGAAAAAATCAAACTAAACTACTTCAAAAATATCAATCAAAGCCATCTGTATTAAACAGAACTACCTCCTCCTTTCACCAACTCTCACACACTATAAAACAAAGTCAGTTACCTTCTTTTACCTGCACACAAATGAATGTTTTCAAACAGCAAACCTGCAAAAATACACATACAATATTGTGGACGCCATGTTTTAAACAATGAATGCAGCACCCTGTCTACCAAATAAAACATACACACACACATGTACACACACACATATTATTTACCTCAGCCAGAGTCCTGACTGTCTTCCTCTTAGTCCTGTTCTCTACTATCTCCACACACCAACCTTGAAAGGCACAAAATGAACACCCATGTACAAAATGTCCACAGCAATATTTCCAGAAAACACCCTCTCCCCTCCTCCTGCCATTTACCCCCTCCCCTCTTCCCCAGGTGTCTTCAGCTTTTTGATTTACAAACCATGTAAAAAAATCAGGATGTTCTTGTACAACTTTATTTTGTACAAATATACATAGTCTAATACAGACACACAGCTCACAGGCAAACTCCAGCCCCCCCTACAGGGTTCATTACACTCTCATAACTAAGCCAGGACTATATTATACCTGAGTGCAAATGCCCCACAGTGCATGTGCTAGGAAAAGAAGGGTGCTCTCGTCCACATAGGCATAGTGTTGAAGTAAACATGCAAAAGTGAAAACACATGAAAATAAACATACAACAGAAACACACAAAATGGAAACACAGAAATAAAGTTCTTCAAAATGTCAATCGAAAACATCTTTATAAAAAATACTAACCCGTCCTTTCACTCTCACAGACACACACACACACACACACTCTCTCTCTCTTCCTTCTCTTTCACATACACACACACAAACACACATACACCCAACCCAACACCCCCCCACACACAGTATTTACATCTGCCAGAGTCCTGATTGTCTTCCTCCCAGTCCTGTCCTCCACTATCTGCTTACACCAACCTTGCAACTCACAGATTTGAACATCCATTTACAAAATGTCCACAACAACATTTGCAGGATTACAACATTCTTTGTACAAATATGCATAGTCCAACGTATACACACACACACACACACACACACTCACCCCTCTCAGAGGCCAACCACAGCCCCCAAAGGGGTCAAGTACACTTTCATAACTAATGCAGAAATATATTATAGGTTAGTGCAAATGCGCAGTGCACATGTGCTGGGAAAGAGGGAATCTATCCCTTAACGTAGCTATGGTGTTCAAGTGAACATGCAACAATGAATACACAAAAATACACAAACAAAAGCAACACACAATCATGGAAAAACAAAATTAAAGTACTTCAATAATGTCAACTGAAAACATCTTTATAAAACAAAACTACTGCCTCCTTTTACCTACTCTCACATACAAATGCAAATGAAACAAATTCAGTTACCTTCTATTACCCTGCACACAAATGTATGTTTTCAAACAACAATCCTACAAACATGCACACACAACATTGTTAATGCCATGTTTTGAACAAGGTATGCAGCAGCCTGTTCACCAAAGAAAACAACACACACACACATAATAATTACCTCAGCCAAACTCCTGTTTTCCTCCCAGTCCTGTCCTCCACTGCCTCCACACACCAACATTGCAACTCACACAATGAACATCCATTTACAAAATGTCCACAACATTTGCAGCATTACAACATTCTTTGTACAAATATGCATAGTCCAATGCACACACATACACATACACACACACACACACACACTAAGAAACACGTTTACTTACCTTTTATTACCTGCACACAAATATATAATTTTCAAACAGCAATCCTGCAAACATGCACATACCACATTGTTGATGCCATGTTTTAAACAATGTATGCAGCACCCTGTTTGGCAAAGAAAACACACACACATGCGCGCACGCACACACGCACACACATACACACCAAAAAAACACTGACTCACAAACACACAGTGCTTACCTGACCAAAAATGTGCTACCTACCTGATTGTCTGATTGCTTTGGTACAGAAACCTTGGGTATGCAACAGAAACCACCATCAGTACAATGTCATGTTACCCCCCCCCCCCCCCTCCAAATACCCTTCACATCCATTCACCCCACCACTACAACCTCCTCCACCCACCCATCCACACACATGCCCACACACAACACACACACAGTATTTACCTCTGCCAGAGTCCTGATTGTCTTCCTCCCAGTCTTGTCTTCCACTGTCTGCCACCACCAACCTTGCAACTCACACAATGAACATCCATTTACAAAATGTCCACAACATTTGCAGCATTACAACATTCTCTGTACAAATATGCATAGTCCAACATACACACACACACAAACACACACATGCACACAAATACACACACACACACACTAACCCCTCTCAAAGGCCAACCACGACCCCCAAAGGGGTCAAGTACACTTGTTATAGGTTAGTGCAAATGCGCAGTGCACATGTGCTGGGAAAGAGGGAATCTATCCCTTAACGTAGGTATGGTGTTCAAGTGAACATGCAACAATGAATACACAAAAATACACAAACAAAACCAACACACAAACATGGACAAACACATTTAAAGTACTTCAATAATGTTACCTGAAAACATCTTTATAAAATAAAACTACTGCCTCCTTTTACCTACTCTCACATACAAATGCAAATGAAACAAATACAGTTACCTTCTATTACCCTGCACACAAATGTATGTTTTCAAACAACAATCCTACAAACATGCACATACAACATTGTTGATGCCATATTTTGAACAAGGTATGCAGCACCCTGTTTGGCAAAGAAAACACACACACATGCACGCATGCACACACGCACACACATACACACCAAAAAAACACTGACTCACAAACACACAGTGCTTACCTGACCAAAATGTGCTACCTACCTGATTGTCTGATTGCTTTGGTACAGAAACCTTGGGTATGCAACAGAAACCACCATCAGTACAATGTCATGTTACCCCCCCCCCCTCCAAATACCCTTCACATCCATTCACCCACCCACTACAACCTCCTCCACCCACCCATCCACACACATGCCCACACACAACACACACACAGTATTTACCTCTGCCAGAGTCCTGATTGTCTTCCTCCCAGTCCTGTCCTCCACTGTATGCCCACACCAACCTTGCAACTCACAAAATGAACATCCATTTACAAAATGTCCACAACAACATTTGCAGCATTACAACATTCTTTGTACAAATATGCATAGTGCAACGTACACACACACACCTCTCAGAGGCCAACCACGGCCCCCAAAGAGGTGAAGTACACTTTCATAACTAATGCAGAAATATATTATATGTTAGTGCAAATGCGCATGTTTTAAACAATGTATGCAGCACCCTGTTTGGCAAAGAAAACAAACACACGTGTGCACATGCACACACGCACGCACATACACACATAAAAAAACACTGACACATAAACACACAGTCCTTACCTAACAAAAATGTGCCAACCAACTGATTGTCGGATTACTTTGGTATAGAAACCCTGGGAATGCAACAAAAACCACCATCAGTAAAATGTCATGCCCCCCCCCCACCCCCTCTCCGCCAACCACCCCTTACATTTCCATCCATCCACCCACTACAACCTCTACCACACACGCCACACACAAAACACAAACCCACACACAACACACACTAACATCCACAGTTTTTACCTCTGCCAGAGTCCTGATTGTCTTCCTCCCAGTCCTGTCCTCCACTGTATGCCCAAACCAACCTTGCAACTCACAAAAGGAACATCCATTTACAAAATGTCCACAACAACATTTGCAGCATTACAACATTCTTTGTACAAATATGCATAGTGCAATGTACACACACACACACACACACACACACACACACACACACACACACACACACACACACACACACACACACACACATACACACACACACACACACCTCAGAGGCCAACCACGGCCCCCAAAGGGGTCAAGTACACTTTCATAACTAATGCAGAAATATATCATACATTAGTGCAAATGTGCAGTGCATGTGTACTGGAAAAGAGCGGTTCTGTCCCATAAGGGTAGTGTCCAAGTAAACATGCAAAAATCAAAACACAAAAATACACAAACAAAAGAAGCACACAAAAATGGAAACACAAAAATAAACTTCTTCAATTATGTTAAAATAAACACCTCTTTAAAAGAGAACTACCTCATCTTTTCACTTACTCTCACATACACATGAAACAAGTTTGGTTTCCTTCTATTGCCCTGCACACAAATGTATGACATTTTCAAACAACAATCCTGCGAACATGCATATACAACATTCATGTCATATTTTAAACAATATATGCAACAACCTGTCCATCAAAGAACACACACATACAATATCTTTGAAATAAAAAAACAAACATATAAATAAATGCACATACAAAGTATTTACCTCTGCCAGAGTCCTGTCTTCCTCCTAGTCCTGTCCTTCACGGTCTCCACACACCAACCTTGCAATCACAGATTGAACATTTTTGTACATAATGTCCACAACAACAATTGTAGCATTATAAACTCCACTCCCCCTCCTTTTAACATGTCTTAGGTTTCTTCACACACCAGCCATGTAAAAAAAAAAAGGTTTTTGTGTGCAAGATTATTTGTACAAATATGCATTGTCTACACACACACACACACACACACACACACACACACACACACACACACACACACCCCTCAGAGGAAAACACCAGGCCCCAACAAGGTAAAGTACACTTTCATAACTAATGCAAAAATATTCTATACGGCCTAAAAGTATTTTCTGGTACAACATATTGTATTTATCTAACCAAAACTCTCAGTTTCCAAGGAACATAATTGTTCAGACATAATGTGCAACAATGTAGAGAAGTGCTAAAAACTGCTACATCCTTGTACAAATATGCACAGTGCATGTGTGCTGGGAAAGACACATTTTCCCTTAACGTAGAGATAGTGTTCAAGTAAACATGCAAAAAAGAATACACAGAAAATACACAAACAAAAGACACACACAAAAATGAAAACAGAAAAAAAAACTTCTTCAACAATCTGAATCAAAACCATCTCTATAAAACAGACCTACCTCCTCCTTTCATACACCCACTATAAAACCAGTTCAGTTACCTTTTATTACCTGCACACAAATATATGTTTTGAAACAGCAATCCTGCAAACATGCACATACAACATTGTTGATGCCCTGGTTTAAACAATGTATCCAGCACCCTGTCAACTAAAGCATGCGCACACACAGAGAGTAATTACCTCTGCCAGAGTCCTGATTTTCTTCCTCTTAGTCCTGTCCTCCACTGTCTTCACACACCAACCTTGCAACTCACTGTATGAACATATATGTACACATGTCCACAACAATATTTGTAGCATTATAATCCCCCCAGTCCCCTTCCCTCCTAAGATGTCTTCAGCTTCTTGATGCACCAGCCATGTAAAAAAAAAAATCAGGTTTTTCTGGTGCAAAATTATTTGTACAAATATGCATAAGGTAACACACACACATCAGATGCAAACTTAACCCCCAACAGGATCAAGTGCACCCTCATAACTAATACAAAAATATAGTATATGTTGGTGCAAATGTGTATTGTGAATGTGTACTGGGAAAGAGAGGTCCTATCCCATCAAGTAAGGATAGTGTTGAAGCAATCATGCAAAAATGATTGCACAAAAACAAACAAACAAAAGACACACATAAAAATGGCAACACAAAAATAAACTTCTTAAAAAATGTCAATTAATAGTATCTCTATAACACACAAACTACCTCCTCCTTTCACTTAGTCTCACATACACAATAAAGCAGTTCAGTTACCTTGTATTACCTGCACACAAATGTCTGTTTTCAAACAGCAATCCTGCAAACATGCGCATACAACAGCGATGATACCACGTTTTAAACAATGAATGCAGCAACCTGTCTACCAAAGAAAACACACACACACAGTGATAATAATTACCTCAGCCAGACTACTGTCTTCCTTCCAGTCCTGTCCTCTACTGTCTCCACACACCAACCTTGCAACTCACAAAATGAACATCCATTTACAAAATGTCCACAACAATCTTCGCAGAAAATCTCCCCCCCCCCCTAATATCTTTAGCTTCTTAATGCACTGGCCATGTAAAATAATAAAGTATTTTGTACAACATGATTTTTACAAATATGTATAATCTAATACAGACACACACACACACCTCAGAAGCAAACTCCAGCCCCAAAAGGGTCAAGTACACTTTCATAACTAATGCAGAAATGTATCACAGGTTAGTGACAATGTGCAGTGCAAGTGTGCTGGGAAAGAGGGTTCTGTCCATTAAGTAGGGACAGTCGTCAAGTCAACATGCAAAAATCAATAAACACAAATAAGAAGCACTCAAAATGGAAACACAAATTACATCAATAATGTCAATACAAAACATCTTAGAAAAAAACCTACTTCCTCCTTTCACTCACTCTGACAAGAAACAAGCTGTTACCTGTTATCACCCTGCACACAAATGTATGTTTTCAAACAAAAATGGCACAAACACACACATACAACATTGCTGACACCATGTTTTGAACAATGTATGCAGCATCATGCCCACCAAAGAACACACACACATTATCCTCAATATAAAAGAAGCAAATAAATAAATAAATTATTTGATTAATTAAACACACACAGAATTTACCTTTGCCAGCGTCCTGACTGTCTTCCTCCCAGTCCTGTCCTCTACTGTTTCCCCACAGCATCCTTGCAACTCACAGAATGAACAGTTTTGTACATAATGTCCACAACAACATATGCAGCATATCAACCCCCATCCCCTCCCCCCTCTCCCCCCAATGTCTTTAGTTTCTTCATACACCAGCCATTTTTGTGCAGGATTATTTGTACAATTAGGCAAAGTCTAACACACACACACCTCAGAGGCAAACTCCAGAACACGTCAAGTACACTGTCATAACTAATGCAGAAATATTTTATCACCTCAAAATATTTTCTGGTACAAGATATTGAATTTTTCCACCCAAAACTGCCAGTTTCTAATCAACAAGAGTATTTTAACATAATGTGAACAAAACTAGAAAAGTGCTAAAACTGCTACATCCTTGTGCAGATGTACACAGTGCACGTGTGCTGGAAAAGAGAGTTTTCTCCCTTAACATAGGGATAGTGTTCAAGTAAAGTGCAACAATGAATACACAAAAATGAAAAAACAAAATAAACTACTTCAAAAATATCAATCAAAACCATCTCTATGAAACAGAACTACCTCCTCCTTTCACCCACTCTGACACACATTATAAAACAAAGTCAGTTACCTTCTATTACCTGCACACAAATGAATGTTTTGAAAAATCAATCCTGCAAACATGCACATACAACATTTATGATGCCATGTTTTAAACCCTGTCCACCAAAGAAAAAAACCCGCACACACACACTCTCACACACACAACACTTACCTAATAAAAATACATATGTCAGCCACCTGATTGTCTGATTGCTTTGGTACAGCAGCCCTGGAAATACAACAAAAACCATCATCAGAAGAATGTTACTGCACTCCCAACCCCCCCCCCCCAACCAACCACTACCCCTCTACATACAGTCACACACACACATATACAGACACACATAAAATTTACCTCTGCCAGAGTCTTGACTGTCTTCCTCTCAGTCCTGCCCTCTATTGTCCCCACACACCAACTTTGAAAATCACAGAAAGAACATATATGTACACAATGTCCACAGCATTTCTTATACCACCACCACCACCACAACCACCACCACCACATGTCTTCAGCTTCTTGATGCTTCAGCCATATAAGAAATGCTTCTTTTTTTAACTTTATGTGTACAAATGTGCATAATGTAAACACACACACACACAAAGCACTTTCCTAATAAAAATGTGTCAGCCACCTGTCTGATTGTCTATCTATCTCTCTATCTATCTGTCTGACTGTCTGTCTATGGTACAGAAACCCTGGGAATGCAACAAAAACCTTCATCAGTGGAATGTCATGTTAATCCCCCCAAACACCCTCCACATCCGTACACCCACCTACACCTCCCCACACCACCTACACCCCCCCCCCCACCACCACCACACATACACACACATACACAGAGTAATTACCTCAGCTAAAGTCCTGACCATCTTCCTCCCAGTCCTGTCCTCCACTGTCTCTACACACTAGCCCTGAAATAACAAAATGAACATGTATATTCACACTAGCCACAACAACATCTGATGCCTCCATCTTCTTGATGCAACATCCATGTAAAAAAAAAATCAGCTATGTGTGTACATTATTTGTACAAGTATGCTCAATCCAACACACACACACACACACACACACACACACACACACACACACACACACACACACACACACACACACACACCTCAGAGGCCAAATCTAACACAAAATTGAACACAAAAGAAAATTTTGTTAAAAGCGAAAAATAAACAAACAAAACAAACGCAAAAAATTGAAACACAAAAGTAAACTACATGCAATACATATATAAGATATATATAAAGCAAACCTTCTTCTTCTAAAACTAACTCCTCCCCTTGCCCTCCCCCCCCCTCTCTCTCTCTCTCTCTCTCTCTCTCTCACACAACAATTAAATTTACAATAAATTACTCTCTCTCAGGCAGTCTTATGACATGATGGTTATACAAATGGAGCTGGGTAAGAAGAACTGGGCATATCAAGTTTAAAAGTTTTTATCAGAACATGGTTTTGGAATCCTGTGGTTGTCTCAGGAAGTAGGTAGCGAGCATGGGTTTATTTCTGAATTGAAAAACAGACTCATTTGTTCATTTAAACAAAATTGACACTCGGACATGGAAAGTAAAGATAAATACTGCTGGTTTTTTTCGTTCAAGTGTGCTTTTCAAGCTGAAAAGTATCTTCGAATAGTCACTGACAAATGGCATCGACTAATTTATGCAAGATTTCGACTAAGAACACTGGCTTCAATGCAAACAAAAGATGGTTTCAACCTGAGACGTCCACACAGTTCCCATGCCCTATGTGTGGTCATATTCTTGATGATGAAGTGCATTTCCTGTTTCACTGTCAATCATATGTTTCCATAGGTGAAAACTGTGGTGTTCTCAATCTAGAAGCTTTCCGAAGGCAAGATATTTTTTCTATCTTATCGTCCGATGATGATATTGTGATCAAATCGGTTGCAAAGTTTATTGCTGAAGCACTGAAATTAAGACAATTACAGCTAAGTTCCAATTAGCTTAACATTTGTGACTAAACTAAAGTAACATTTATATTATGTAAACTCCAGCATTTTGTGAAACACATAAAGAAACATTTATAATTAGGCTGTAGTCTCCAGCAAGAATATTTTTTGAAAATTTCACACACAATGTCAATGGATGGTCTAATATAGCATTCTAGAATGTTCTTTTCATTATTTTAGTTATTGCTTATTGGTTCCTATTGTTCATCCTTGTTATTACTTTGTGTTCATTTTGAAACTGAGTTTACTTTCGTTCATAAGAGCTCATTTTTGGTTTTTTGGTTTTCATTACGTTAAATGCATCATGTGATTTTTCTTGTATTTATTTGTATTTACAAAAGAAAGTCGTGTATAACCCCCCTTGTCAATAGGCCACTTTGGGCAATGACAATAAATTGGTCAAAGTGTCAAAGCTTCTCTCTCACACACACCACTTACCTCATAAAAATGTGTGCTGTTCCATCAATCAGCCAGTGCAGAAAGGGAAACACTCATTCTTGACAAGGTCAGGAAGAAAAAAATCTTTGCAACTGCCAGATTTAAACTCTGGCCCTCCGGACACTGTTACTGTTGTTCTCTTTTGCTCATTGTGTTCAATCATCTACAAACTTACAGTGGGGGTCACCATCTTGTCTTTTTATTGTAAAGCGCAATTGTGGTAAAAGAAAAACAGTGGTTGGTCAGAACTGAATCCCTTGGTCAATCAAAAACATGGACAGAAAAAAGTGCTTGATTATTGTATAGGCCTAGTTGTTTATTTTTAGACTACTTTCACTAGGTGATAGCTTAGGGTAGGCTCTAGTAGATCCTAAAATGCTGGAAATCAAGCAGTGGCACAGCTGATTATCAACACTTACACCTTTATCCACCAGATCAAAATATTAAATTATGTTTCTACAAAACTGAGATTTAAAACAACATCAACTCATAAACAAAGGAGCAAAGAACAGAGAGAGACAGACAGAGAGAGGCATGGGAAAGGCAAAAAAACAAAAGGGGGAGGGGTGGAATCACACATCTACAAGCTGATCTCTGAGGCAATCTGCAAAATTATGCCTGAAATGACTATACTGATGAATTGATATGATTCAGATTCTTAACAGTAATGCCTTAAAGTTCAAACTGAACTATCTTGCTCAGAAAACTAGCAAAGAGAGGAAAGAAGAAAACTGACCTTGTAGGCTTATCAGTTAGGCTTAACTTATCCTGTTGTCTTTGCCGCTATGGCCAGAGGTTGAGCATGTACACACCCTGTTACTACACATGCAGGTCACTGGAACAAGTCTTTTGGATTCTGTCCATTGGTCCTGTCTGTTTCTGGATGCAACTGGCAGACTTTCATTCTGAAAAATTGTGGTCAAATGTTTATCACATGATGAAAGATTTACATGACAAATGTTTAAATCTGTCAGAGTAGTTAAGCTACAAAATACTTTCACACAAAGGGGAATTGACTGTTAATGGAAAAGACTTTCGTACTGGTGTTTTTCTCTTTTTTTTCAAGTTTGTTTTTGTTTGCTTGGGTTTTTGTTTAGTCTAATGTCACCATGGGTAGATAGACTTTTAAATTGAACAAAAACTACAGCAACAACAACATCAATAACAACACACACACAAACACACAAACACACACACACACACACACACACACAAACACACACCTAAACTTGATTTAAAGGATGAATCACATTATCCCAAAAGAGCTAAGAAAACAAGTTCTTTAACACCAATAGGGAGTTTCACATCTGATCTGTTTGAAAAATCAGGTGTGAATCAACAAAGTATTGCCCCTCCATTCAGCATTATTCCTCCATGGGAGCTTAATATTGTCAAATTTCACATAGACTATAATTTTTTAACGTTAAAAAGGATGATGAGCCTGTGATGTTGGCCTTTGTTAGATCTCATCACATGAAAATTATGATAATCATTTGAAAATCTATATAGAGGGCTCTGTACTTGATAATATTGTTGCAGGTGCTGGATTTGTAATTTTGGCTCTGAAAATTGAAAGGTCTTATTACATTGGTAAAATACTTTTCTATTCAGCAGAGCTTTTTGCAATTGTAATGGCCTTAAACTTTCTGCTTGATTTTCCTTTCACATGTTTATAAGTATTACTCTGTGTTTATTCCAAGTCTGTTCTACAGTCTTTACAATCCTTTAGTACTAATATAAGAGGTGAGATTGTGACTGAAATTTTTCATTTAATTCATTTTTTGTCTGCAAGAAGTGCCTGTATATAATTTTGCTGGATTCCATCCCATTGTGGTCTTTGGGAAAGGAATGGGCAGATGGTACAGCTAAAAGGCGTGCAATGAACAATGCAAGTTCCATCAAAATGCAAATTCCCCCGTTTTATAAGAGAGATGTTGTCTTCTAAAGAGGACTTGCTGGCATCAGTTTGGCATTCTATATAATGAAACTTATCATTCAAAAGGATGTGCAAGACATAAATAATAAAGTCCAAATACAAGGATTTCTTTGTTCAGAACAAATTGTATTGTAGACTGTTGACTGTTGACAAGTCTGATATACAAACTAAGGCTTGATGCTCTCAAAATGAAATTCAGTGGAAATGTGTCATGTAGTTGTGGTGATCAGATTATGCCACAACATGTTATATTTTATTGTGATCAGTTGAAGCTTTTTTGCAGGCGTGGTTATCTTACATTGACTCTGCTAGTTTATCCTACATAGACATTTTGTTTGATAATCTTAAAATGTTAGAAATAGTGAAAGGTTTGAGTAAGAGTCCAGGCAGTCAGTTTTTTAAACGATTTGTGTTGTTCCTGTTAAAGTTAAATTTGAATTTGTTTGAGTTTTTGACATGTTTATTGTTATAGTTCTTTTCTTTTAAACATCACAACTATGTAGGCCTACAGATTCCTAGCTGTTGTAGGGTATACAGTACCTATGCAAACACGCACATGCGCACGCACACACATGCAGACTCACATACACATACCTTACTCACACCCACATGCATATACACACAAATACACACACACACTTACATACCTCACACATATACACACACTTGCATAAACTGCACACACACTCAAACATGCATACGCACTTGTGCACACACACAGGAATTCCACAGGTTCACACTCACTCACTGACCTGCACACACACACACACACACACACACACACACACACACACACACACACACACACACACACACTTTTGTCTAATATCACTTAATGTGAAAAGACATTAAATTTAAGAAAAACACATAAATGCAAAATAAAAAAAGCTGCATGCTAAACTTTAGATTTGAGTATAATGATGTGACATCTCGACATAACATAAAGCAAAAGGAATTAATCTACTGGGAGAGAGAGAGAGAGAGAGAGAGAGAGAGAGAGAGAGAGGAGAGAGAAGAGAGAGAGAGAGAGAGAGAGAGAGAGAGAGAGAGTTAGTGAGTAAGAGAGAGAATGACAAAGCCAATGACAATGACAAATTCTTTATTTCAAAGGTGATGTTTAAGCACCCATGTCCTTTTTTACATTCAGTCCCCGCCCTTAGGGACACATCATATGATAATAAAGTAAACCAATACCCATACACTCACACAGCAAAAAAAAAAACCCACTCCCACAAAAACCACAAAACATCAAAAGAAAGAAGCAACAATAACACAAAAACCCAAACCAAACCAAAAAAACACAGTCACACAGTCACACAAAAACAAACAGCAAAGAAACCAAAAGCAGATTTTTTTTAAAAAGAAAGGGGGGGGGGTAACAACCAAAGAACCCCCACAATAATAAACTCCACAATGTAAAGACCATAAACTTTAACACATATATTGTACTTTGTGTTTTTTAGGGAACACAACATCAGTGGTAAACTATACAAAACAAATGTTTTATAAGCAGTCTGTAGGAGATTATGTGAAAGAGAGAGAGAGAGAGAGAGAGAGAGAGAGAGAGAGAGAGAGAGAGAGAGAGAGAGAGAGAGAGAGAGAGAGAGAGAGAGAGAGAGAGAGAGAGAGAGAGAGTATCACTAACTGACATGCATTCATGAATAAAACAGGTAAAACTAAAAATTGTTAAATTGTTTTTCCTCAAAAGTAAAGAAGAAAGAATGAAAAAAAGAACAGAGTTGGCAAGAAAAGAAAAGAAAAACTACTTTATCCATCAAATCAATTAACATGTGACAATGTTTCCTTAGGGGCACAGGAGCAAATAAGGAAACCAATCTAGCAAACAAGATGACTCATTAAACCTCTCCCCTAAAAAAACAATCCCAATAAAAACACATAAACAAAAACACTGTAAATACTCTCCCAAAACAGTAACAAAAACATAAGCAAAACTAATAACAAAAATATCAAAATTGTTTTTAAAAAAAATTTAAGAAAGAGAGAGAGAGAGAGAGAGACAATGACAATGACAATGACAAATTCTTTTATTTCGAGGATAATAATAAGCATTAAGAAAGAGAGAGAGAGAGAAGAGAGAGAGAGAGAGAGAGAGAGAGAGAGAGAGAGAGAGAGAAAGAGAGAGAGGGGGGAGAGAGAGAGAGAGAGAAGAAGAGAGAAGGAGAGAGAGAGAGAGAGAGAGAGAGAGAAGAGAGAGAGAGAGAATTATCTATCTAGTGAAATACAATTCTCGAGTTTTGTGCCAAAATTAATGTTTGTGATTATTGTATATAGTCATAAAATAAACATACACATGGCTATTAACTCAAAGCAATAAGATATTGGAAGAAATATTCACTAAGACTGAAATACTGTCATCAAAAGCAAAATTTGAATTTTAAAAATAAGGATATAGCCTTTATCAGGATACAAACTGTAAACATATATTTAAATCTATGAGCAAAATGAGAGAGAGAGAGAGAGAAGAGAGAGAGAGAGAGAGAGAGAGAGAGAGGGGAAGAGAGAGAGAGAGAGGGGGGGGGGGAGAGAAATATGTGGTGTGTATACTAAAACGATAGTACTAAATATAGTTCTTAAAACCATAATACCTTCAATACTCTTTTACTTATTATTCTCAATCAGATCAATATACTGTAGCTATATGATAAAGACATTTCTTGTAATTATAATGCAGTAATAGCCTATTACAAAAAATTCATATTTTCATAAACTCACTCACAAGTACACAACAATGAAAAATTTAGTAAAACATTCAAAATAGAGAGAGAGAGAGAGAGAGAGAGAGAGGAGAGAGAAGAGAGAGAGAGAGAGAGAGAGAGAGAGAGAGGGAGAGAGAGAGAGAGAGGGGGGGGAGAGAAAATAATATGGTGTGTATACTAAAACAGATAGTACTAAATATAGTTCTTAAAACCATAATACCTTCAATACTCTTTTACTTATTATTCTCAATCAGATCAAATATACTGTAGCTATATGATAAAGACATTTCTTGTAATTATAATGCAGTAATAGCCTATTACAAAAAAATTCATATTTTCATAAACTCACTCACAAGTACACAACAATGAAAAATTTAGTAAAACATTCAAAATGGAGAGAGAGAGAGAGAGAGAGAGAGAGAGAGAGAGAGAGAGAGAGAGAGAGAGAGAGAGAGAGGAGAGGAGAGAGAGAGAGAGAAATAGCATCCCTACCTTCTGGAAAATGCAGAGGTCAAAGATGATAACATACCTGACTCCCCTCACCTGGCCACACACACACACACACACACAGTGGTGGCAAGTCATCCAACATGAGCACTGAGGGCTACCTGAAAATAGGTCTACATTGCTTAAAGCAACTGTTCCTGCCTGCCCACCTCCCCCTCCCCCCCCTTCCCACCACTGCAGGAGCCTAAGCTCATAATAGGGTGACAGAAAGAAGAGAGAGAGCCTACATATTTAGACAGTGGGGGTGCAGAGAGGTGTGGCCTCTATGACCTTTACCTGGCCCAGACCAAAGGGGTGGAGCTACACTCAAAGGATGAAAGGGGGGGAGCTACACTGAAAGAATGAAAGGGGCAGGGCTTTCCTGAAAGGATGAAAGGGGCAGGGCTTACCTGAAAGGATGAAAGGGGCAAAGCTTCATGGGAAAGAAGGAATGGGCTGCACAACACTGCAAGGACCAAAGGGGCAGGGATACACTGAAAGGACCAAAGGGGCAGGGATACACTGAAAGGACCAAAGGGCGGGGGATACACTGAAAGGACCAAAGGGGCAGGGATACGCTGAAAGGACCTAAGGGGCAGGGATATACTGAAGGGACCAAAGGGGCAGTGCTACATTGAAAGGACCAAAGGAGCAGGGATACACTTCAAGGATCAAAGGGGCAGGGATACACTGAAAGGACCAAAGGGGCGGGGCTACACTGAAAGGACCAAAGGGGCGGGGCTACACTCAAGGGACCAAAGTGCCCACAGAATCATGGCAGAGGGAAGCTGACCACAAGTACTACATGACATGTACAGAGAGAGAGAAACAGAGAGAGAGAGAGAGAGAGAGAGAGAGAGAGAGAGAGAGAGAGAGAGATGCACACACATGTACAATGCATATACATAAGTGAAACAAACACTAACATCATCATGAATCCATTTGAATGCACAGTAACCAACATTGTGAGGGTGGATGAAAAACAGTTGTGCCAACTTCATCTTTATACCCTCAATAAAGATCATTTTGATTTAACATGACTCTCCCTCTCCCTCTCTCCCACCCTCTCTAGCTCCCCTCTTTCTCTCTCTCTCTCTCTCTCTCTCTCTCTCCTCTCTCTCTCTCTCTCTCTCTCTCTCTCTCTCTCTCTCTCTCTCTCTCTCTCTCTCGGGTAACTGTGATCTCTTACTGAAATTATGTATTCACAGAGAGACACTTTCCTATGCATGAAAGCAGTTGCTGAACAAAGAGATGGTTCAAAATAAAACAAACATAACAACAACAAACCAGACACAGCAACAACAAACCAGACACAGCAGCAACAACAAACCAGACACAACAACAACAAACCAGACACAGCAACAACAAATCAAACACAGCAACAACAAACCAGACACAGCAGCAACAAACCAGACACAGCAACAACAAACCAGACACAGCAACAACAACAAACCAGACACAACAACAACAAACCAGACACAGCAACAACAAACCAGACACAGCAACAACAAACCAGACACAGCAACAACAAAAAACCAGACACAGCAACAAGAAACCAGAACACAACAACAAACAAGACACAGCAACAAACAACAAACCAGACACAGCAACAACAAACCAGACACATCAACAACAAACTAAACATCAACAACAACAAACCAGACACCATCAACAACAACAAACCAGACACAGCAACAACAAACCAGACACAGCAACAACAAACCAGACACAGCAACAACAAACCAAACACAGCAACAACAAACCAGACACAGCAACAACAACAAACCAGACACAGCAACAACAAACCAGACACAGCAACAACAAACCAGACACAGCAACAACAAACCAGACACAGCAGCAACAAACAAAACACAGCAACAACAAACCCAAACACAGAAACAACAAACCAGACACAGCAACTACAACAAACCAGACACAGCAACAACAAACCAAACACAGCAACAACAACAAACCAGACACAGCAACAACAAACCAGACACAGCAACAACAACAAACAGACACAGCAACAACAAACCAAACACAGCAACAACAACAAAACCAGACACAGCAACAACAAACAGACACAGCAACAACAACAAACAAAACACAGCAACAAAAAACCCGACACAGCAACAACAAACCAGACACAGCAAAACAAACCAGACACAGAAACAACAAACCAGACACAGCAACAACAAACCAGACACAGCAACAACAAACCAGACACAGCAACAACAAACCAGACACAGCAACAACAAACCAGACACAACAACAAAAACCAGACACAACAACAACAAACCAGACACAGCAACAACAAACCAGACACAGCAACAACAACAAACCAGACACAGCAACAACAAACCAGTCACAGCAACAACAAACCAGACACAACAAACAACAAACCAGACCCAGCAACAACAAACCAGGCACACAACAAACCAGACACAACAACAAAAAACAAACCAGACACAGCAACAACAAACCAGACACAGCAACAACAAACCAGACACAACAACAAAAAACAAACCAGACACAGCAACAAACAACAAACCAGACACAGCAACAACAAACCAGACACAACAACAAACAACAAACCAGACACAGCAACAACAAACCAGACACAGCAACAACAAACCAAACACAGCAACAACAAATCAGACACAGCAACAACAAATCAGACACAGCAACAACACAAACCAAACACAGCAACAACAAATCAGACACAGCAACAACAAAACCAGACACAGCAACAACAAACCAGACACAGCAACAACAAACCAGACACAGCAACAACAACAAACTAAACACAGCAACAACAAACCAGACACAGAAACAACAAACCAGACACAGCAACAACAACAAACCAAACACAGCAACAACAAACCAGACACAGAAACAACAAACCAGACACAACAACAACAAACCAGACACAGAAACAACAAACCAGACACAACAACAACAAACCAGACACTGCAACAACAACAAACCAGACAACAACAACAAACCAGACACAGCAACAACAAACCAGACACAACAACAACAAAACCAGACACAGCAACAACAAACCAGACACAGAAACAAACAACAAACCAGACACAGCAACAACAAACCAGACCAGCAACAACAACAAACTAGTCACAGCAACAACAAACCAGACACAAAAACAACAAACCAGACACAGAAACAACATACAAACCAAACACAGCAACAACAAACCAGACACAACAACAACAAACCAGACACAGCAACAACAAACCAAACACAGCAACAACAAACCAGACACAGCAACAACAAACCAGACACAACAACAACAAACCAGGCACACAACAAACCAGACACAACAACAACAAACCAGACACAGCAACAAACAACAAACCAGACACAGCAACAACAAACCAGACACAACAACAACAAACCAGACAAAGCAACAACAAACCAGACACAGCAACAACAAACCAGACACAGCAACAACAAACCAAACACACCAACAACAAACCAGACACAGCAACAACAACAAACCAGACAGGACCAAGTGACTCCAGGAAAAACTCTAAGCAAAGGAACAGACAGAGGGATGTCTGCTGCAATGCCAGTGGATTGGCATCATCAATCAATAGTCCAGTTCTAGAATTATTTTGTCAAGGAAAAAATTGCAACCAATTTTTAATGTATTTCAATGTATTCTGAAAACTGTTAGTAGTAAACAAATCAAAACATAGGAAATTTAGCACAGTTCATTCATAGTTACCCAACCAGAGTTGACCTTGATGAGAACCAGCTGTTGAGTACACCACCTGTGGAATGTGGGCATCCTATTGGTCAGTGTGATGATCTAATGAGGAACAGGCCTAGGGAGGCCTATTGGCTTATAGACAAATACACATTTGGTGGGAGCTTGGCATGGAGTGAGAGAGTGGGGAGGGGGGGGAGGGATCTTACCTCTCTTGTAACTTGAAATCTATATAAACAGTAATGGGAGGCAGTGATACCCTTTGTTAACTGTGTTTGGTTTTGTTATGTGATAAACAAATCTTCTAATATCAGTGAGGATACAGGAATGTTACAACACATTTATACTATTATCTTTCCCCCCCTTCCCCACTTATCTCTCTCTCTCTATTTCTCCCTGCCATCCCCCCCCCTCTCTCTCTCTATCTCTCTCTCTCTCTCTCTCTCTTTCTGGACAATGTTTTTTTTTAACCAGATTGTGCTTTTTTTTTTTCCTCATGTGTACTAAGTTTTTTTTTTTAATGTATTGGGCTTGTTTTCTTGGCTGATAACAGTTTTTTTTTTATAAGCAATATTAGAAAAACAAGTTATATTTAGATGGGTTTTTGGTTTATTTGTTTTTTTCTTTTTAGGGTGTGTTTTATGTTAATGAGTGGTTGTTGTTCATGTTTTTAATTGGAAGTATTGTTTTAAAGTAAGAAAGAGTTTGTGCAGGTGTTTTGTAACATATTAATTTTGTTGTAACATATTAGTTTTTTGTAACATATTAATTTTTAATTTGGTTTGTTTGATATTGTTGCAACCTGATGATTCTCTCTCTCTCTCTCTCTCTCTCTCTCTCTCTCTCTCTCTCCTCTCTCTCTCTCTCTCTCTCTCTCTCTCTCTCTTCTCTTTCTCTTTCTCACTCTCAGTGTACTTTCAAGAAGTTGTTAGTTGTGATTATTGATGATAGTCAAACCCCAGCAAGGGCCAGAAGGTGTTTTTTCTTTTAACTTTCCTGGTGAGATGTTGCTTATGCAACCCCCACTGCAACTGTAGAGCAGCCTGAAAAAGCAGACAGGTGTTAGGAAAGGCCCTCATACTTACACTCTTTCTCTCTCTCTCTCTCTCTCTCTCTCTCTCTCTCTCTCTCTCTCTCTCTCTCACACACACACACACACACACACACACCATGCACTGTCCCCCCATGCTGGATACCCTCCAGAAAGGAAGGAGGCTGCTGATAAACAAAAGCAGCCTTAACCTTCAACAGGCATGCACAGCAAGGTTTTTATTTTATTTTATAAAGGCTTGGATGGTCTCTAGCCATGAAAAGAAGCAGAACCCCCCCCCCCCTCTCCACTTTTTTCTGACCTGTAGGCCAAGTAAAGTCCCTGCCTAGTTGAGGTAAAGCAGGAGCTGGTTTTTGTTTGTTTGTTTGTTTGTTGTTATTGTTGTTGGGTGTTGTTGGGTGTTGTTGGGTGTTGTTTTCTGGTGTGTGGTTGTTGTTTTTTTTTGGCAGTATGAACCCCTTCAGCAGCTCAAGTAAAAATAAAAAGGGGTTTGGTGTGTCCACATGATCTCTTCCTGTCCCTACAGTTGCAGTAGCTATACTCTTAAGGTAGCTGCATTCTGACTTCAGGGATAAAAATGTGTCAATATCTATACCCTTGGGAAAAAAGATTGAGTAATCTCTCTCTTAAACACACTCTCTCTGTTTCTCTGTCTGTCTGTCTCTCTTTCTCTGTGTGTCTCTCTTATAATGGCGAAATTCAGTCTGAGTATGTAAGATATAAATGTTCATAAACTTAGATACAAAATGCATAATCAATCTGATACAACATGCCCTTTGTGCAAAAGACCAACAGAAAAAGAAGTACATTTTGTTTTATATTGTTGGGCCTTTAATGACAGGCAAAAATATAGCCCAGCAACATATATACCAACTAGCCATATGCCTGTTGACTTGGTTTGCTCTTAGCATAGCAATTTCGATTGATATCTGTGTAAAGCCTTTAAAGGAAAGAACATTATGATGTGGTCAGGGGTTTCCCCCCTCACTGTGGATTTGTTTGTATTTGTTTGTCACAGGTGTTCTTGACCTTGCATACTTATCATCAATCATTCATTTCATCAGCAACCCCCTTCATGTCAGAGCCATCAGCCTCTTTATGAATTTTTTCTTCAGAGTTTGTAGCTTGAGCTTGTTTTCTCTCTCTCTCTCTCTCTCTCTCTCTCTCTCTCTTCTCTGGTCTGGTTTCTGAAGACTGTTACCACTACTGCTGCTGCTGCTGCTGCTGCTGCTGCTGCTACTACTACTACTACTACTACCACTACCCTCTCTACCACTGCTATTTCTACCATCACTACTATGACCAAGTGTACTGGCACTATTAGGCTACCACTTATAAGCCTATTTCTACAACTACTACAACACACACACATACACATTGCACGCAGGCACCCAAGCAGGCATGCAGGTGCACACAAACACACACATGCACACACACAGGCCCCTGCCCCACCCACACACCACACACACACACACACACACACACACACACACACACACACACACACACACACACACACACACACATGGGCACCTATATGCACACACACACACACAAACATACACACACATACACACATACAGCGTGTCTGTGGTTTGGTACCAATCTGTCAGCAGTGACATCTGTGATCCTTATCTTGTGTCTAGACACTGGCACCTCAGTGTTGATGGAAACTAAAACCAACAGAGAGAGAGAGAGAGAAAAAGAGAGAGAGAGAGAGAGAGAGGGGGGGGGAGAGAGAGAGAGAGAGAGAGAGAAGAAAGAGAGAGAGAGAGAGAGAGAGAGAGAGAGGGAGAGGGGGGGGGGGGGGCTGGGGGCTGTGGAAACTGGATGTTAATTGTACATCAGCCTGAATGTGTAGTGGTAACTATTGGTAAGACACTTTCTGGTGTTTTTAAGTGTATGTAGTCCTAAACTGTTCAGGCTCAACAGATGTAATAACTGCTTCTTCCCCCCCCCATCTCCTAACCTTCCCCCTCCCCTCCCTGCACTCCATATGGTCTGAACACTTTGAGTGGAATGCTGCATACCTAAATTAGTTAATAGTTATGAGAAACTGATGAGTTCAGCTTAATCTGTTTCTTTGTCCACCCCAGTAGTAACTGATCTTAGTAACACCCCTTGCTGATATTATCTTTTTATGTGTCTATTCTTTTATTTCAAGGATAACCATAGAAGCCCTTATGTGCTTTTTTTTTTACATCTACTCCCTGTGTGTATGCAGTTTTGTAAAATAGAATTGTGTCATCTGTTCCCACCTGTACACAATGGCCTGCTCTTCTGAAAAACAAAAGCTGAACCTAGAGAGAGAGACATGCAGAGAGAGTCAGAGGGAGAGACAAACAAATAAAGAGAGACAAAGAGACAGACTTTACCAGGACACTGATTAGTGTACTGATTATTTAAAACAGCAGACTTTCATCCCACTTGGTAGCAGTCAGTTTGGGGGAAGGGGAGGGAGGGGTGGGGTGGGAGTGGAGAGGGAGGGGGTGGCTGATGGTACTAGGTTACTATGAACATGAATTTTCACATCACACCACACTAAGGGAAATAACAGCAGGATGCCTTACCACTGCTGTAAAGGAAAAAAAAGAGAACAGTGTGTGTGTGTGTGTTTCCCCTTTAATATCGTACATAATGGAATAAACACTTGTGTGCTTTTTTACATCTAGTCCCCGTTTGTATGCAGTTTTGTAAATTCTGTCATCTGTTTCCGTCAGAACACAATGGCCTACTCTTATGGCCAATGTTCTAACCACTAGGCTATCCCCCCCCTCCCCTGTGTGTGTATCTAATGTTTCTCTCTCAAATGCTCTGATTGTGTGTGCGTGTGTGTGTGTGTGTGTGTGTGTGTGTGTGTGTGTGTGTGTGTGTGTGTGTGTGTGTGTGCGCGTGTGTGTGTGACTGACAGAGATATGTGTGTATAGGTATGAGAGAGAGATTATCTTTATAACCAAGGGTTACAGAGAGAAGGGGGAGAGAAAGAGGGGGTGGGGGGGAGGGGGGGGGGGGGGAAAGATAAAGAGGGAGAGAGAGGGAGAGGAAGAGACAGATAGACAGACAGCAAGAGAGAGAGACATACTTTTTTCATCCCACCCTTGCCCTAAGAAGGAACTAGCCTCCTTAATAATGACAACTACTAACATAACCTCCAGTAAATATAAAGAAAATTATTTTGAGATAAGACAGACAAACAGAGACAGAGACAGAGAGAGAGAGAGAGAGAGAGAGAGAGAGAGAGGAGAGAGAGGAGGAGAGAGAGAGAGAGAGAGAGGAGAGAGAGAGAGAGAGAGGAGAAGTTGTGGGGAAAGTGGATGGGTGGATGGGGGGGGGGGGGAGAGTTTGATAGCTCTGGTACAGAGACAGTTGCCAGACTGTACCCATGACAATATCAAA
>CM054149.1:49670044-49715044 GCA_028751875.1 Rapana venosa | reverse complement strand
AAAGCTTGATGTCTTATTCTTGAAGTTGATTGTTAATTTTTTTAATTTGAATTCATTACTGACAATATATCTTAGTGAATAGTAATGGTTTTAACATGGCCTTCCAATGAGTAAGGCCATGAGCATTTTGCTCAGTCTGTTTACTTATTTAACATCTTTTCACTTTTCAAATATTTGTGTGTGTGCATGTGTGCGCGCGCGCGTGTGTGTGTGTGTGTGTGTGTGTGTGTATGTGTGTTATGTTACACTTCTATAGAAGATATTATTAGCTTGACATGCTTGCCTCTGGATTCCTCTCTGGATTGCTTACAGACTGAGACATGAAAAAGGATTAGCTGATTACTGAACAGTCCTTGCAGTGCTCCAACAACTCTAAAGGAAGTTAATGGAAAAGTCAGTCATCCAATAAAGTCTCATGAGGTGATTAACAATTTGTTCTTTTTAACTTTTTGGCCTGTTTTAAAGGATCAGCACAAAGACATTGGGAAGATGGAGCCCTGGACTTGGTGAGCAGCAGGAGCATAGCAAGATGATGCATGAGAGGAGAAGAGAAAGGCAGGGAGAACAAGAGGTAAGTTGGCATGAAAGATGTCTGTCTGAAAAGGTGTCCGTTTTTAGACTGAACAGGCTCCCTATGGGGATGCTAAGGGACTGTCAGTATGAGCAGCATCCCCCCCAATCGGGAAATTCTGTTTTAGAAATTCCCTCTTTTTTATCCCTCTCTGTGTTTCTGCCTTGTTCGTTTTCTTCCTGTCATCTCTTTGTGTTTTTTTGCCTTCTTGGTCCATTCTCCTGCCTTTTACCAAGACAGACTTAAAAACATAATCATTCTTTTTTGTGCCAGAGTCAGATATGCTAAGCCTGACTTGTCAGGTACTTAATGGTGGTGTAACACATTTTAGTTCGTGAATAGCTAGGACAGATAACAGTGGTTGCTGTCTGAGCATTGAGGATAAAGAAGACAGAACAGGGTCTCTTTGCTTAGCATCAAAGGAATGCAAACTCCCATAGCTGCCCCATCCTTTACATGCACAGCACTGTGCATATCTTTTATATATTTTCTGTTGTTTCATCTCTGTTGGCCATCCTTGACTTCTTCCACCCTTGCTTGCAGGTACTTTATAATATCTCTCAGGTTTCTCTGGATTGGGATCAGTGTCCTCTTCAGCATCAAAGTCCTAAGAGGGTTGAGATGTTTTAGTGACAATATATTGTGAACAGTTAGTTGTAAGTGACAGTAAAAATTAGAAGCCAGGAGATTGAACTTCACTTTCTTTGTCACTGTACAGTTTGAGGTTATTAGCTGGTCTTGCTGTAGGAGTTTCCACTGTCTGTGTTCACAGGGCTTGTGTACCTAACAGCTAGCAATGGTTTCAGCCGCACTTAGAGCTAAGTGCTTCTTATTTTTATGTGCATGTGCGCGCATGTGTGTGTCCGTGCGCGCGAGTGCATTTTTTTCTTCTCATACGTTGTTTGTTCTTCTCTACATTGAAGATGTAGCTATTGTCACAGTCTGTCTTGCCATAATGTTGCCTTGTTATATTGCTCTGATACACTGACCCCCTTGTAGGTTGTTGTTTCTTTGTTGTTACTTTTTCCTAATATTTTTAACAACCATTAAACACAGACACCCAGTAATCTTTTTTAAAAAATATTTGTTCATGTATTTGATAGGTTGTTTAGTTGCAGCCTATTTTTGCACAGATCTTAGAGAAAAGGATTTACATGTGTGTTGGGTGTGGTGTGTATT
Source organism: Rapana venosa (assembly GCA_028751875.1). Taxonomy (NCBI): domain Eukaryota; kingdom Metazoa; phylum Mollusca; class Gastropoda; order Neogastropoda; family Muricidae; genus Rapana; species Rapana venosa. The sequence continues at coordinate 49,713,294 of CM054149.1, read as the reverse complement.
GGGGGAAAAGGGGACAGATTATTGTGATTAATGCATTGCATACATTATTATAGACTTGATTTTAGTTTGTTCAATATCTGTGTTTACAGGCCTTCCTGTACACAACAGCTGGAGATGCTTTCAGCAACATTGTCTGAGAGTTAAGTTGTTGTTTTGTTTGTATGTGTCTGTTTTTCTTTTGCTTGTGGTGTGTTGTTTGTTTTCTTTATTGATGATGTAGACATTGTTACAGCCTGTTTTGCTATACTGTTGCCTTGTTGTATTGCCATGATACACTGACACCCATGTTGACACATGTTTCTTTGTTGTTTCTTTTTTCAAATATTTTAACAACCTTTAAACACTAACACACAGTTATCTTTTTTTAAAAATAGGTTTTTATTGATTTCGCAGGATGTTCAGCTGCATCTGATTTTGGACAGATGCTGGAATATTCTTATAAACTTTGGCATGCTGTACTTTTTTATGATTTGTGTCAGGTTTTTCTGAATGAATGAAATTGTGTTTGAACACTTAAAGAAAAGAGCTGACGATGTGTGTTTTTTGTTCACAGACTTTGCACTGCAAAAGATAAGTAAAGTTGAAGGGAAGATGTTTCAGATTTCTCCTTGTTTTTGTGTGTGACAAGTGCCTACTTCTGATGTACACTTGCTTATGTGTGTTTGATATTTGTATGTTTCTGATGTGTACTTCTTTCTGTGTTTGATGTATGTGTGTTTCTGATATCAGTTTCTGTGGGTGCACAGTAGGGGTAAATTCACCTATGAGGGGAAGCAGGATGACAGCTTTGACTGATGTGTGTTCAGTATGTGTGCTGACAGAGCTTGCATACACCACAGCTGGAGATGCTTTCAGCAGCCCTGTCTTAAGAGTTAAGTGCTTTGTGTGTGCGTGTGTATGTGTGTGTGTGTGTGTGTGTGTGTGTGTGTGTGTGTGTGTGTGTGTGTGTGTGTGTGTGTGTGTAAATTGTTTTTCTCAAGGGTTGTTTGTTGTTCTCTTGATTGATGATGTAGACATTGTCACAGCCTGTCTTGCCATAATGTTGCCTTGTTGTATTGCCATGATACACTGACCTCTATGTTGGTTGTTGTTTCTTTGTTGTTTCTTTCTCCTAATATTTTAACAACCTTTAAACTCTGACACCTAGTAATGATTTTATTTTTCATTTATGTGACAGCATGTTCAGTTGCAGCAAAGTTTTTGCACATGTGTTAGGAGAGAGAGAGAGGGATTGACAAACGTGTTGGGTGTGGGTGTGTATTTGCGAGAAAGGGGGTGGGTGATATTATTGCTGATATCTAGCATACATGATGACAGACTTGATTGATGTATGTTCATTATCTGTGTTCACAGGGCTTATGTACTCAGCAGCTGGAAATGCTTTTAGCAGCACTAAGAGTTAAGTGCTGCTTTGTGTGTGTGTGTGTGTGTGTGTGTGTTTGTGTGCGCATGGCTGCCTGTGTGTGTACGTGCTGGTTTGTTGTTCTCTTCATGGATGATGTAGATGTTGTCCCAGCCTGTCTTGCCATAATGTTGCCTTGTTGTATTGCCCCCTTGTTGATTGTTGTTTCTTATGTTGTTTCTTTGTTAAGTCTTTTTCCTAATATATGTAACAAGTTTTAAACACTGACAAAGTTGTTTTGTTCTTTCTTTTTATTTCTAAATAATTTTTCATGTATTTGACATGATGTTCAGCTGCATCCAACTTTTGCACAGATGTTGGACATGTTAAAGTTGTAAATGTTGACATTTTTTTATATTTGTGCCAGGTTGTTCTGAAATGAATGAAATTGTGTTTCAAACCCCCAAACCAAAGAGCTGATGATGTGTGTGTTTGTTCACAGACTTGAAGATGGAGAAATGGGTATAGAGGTTGGACACAAGGAATGGAAGTTGGCATGTAAGTTACAATTCCTTTGTGTGTGGACATGGTTGGTGTACACTTGTTTCAGTGTGTCTGAAGAATGCCATTTCCTGATGTAGACTTGCTTTGGTGTATTTAATAAATACCTGTTTCTGATGTCTACTTGTTTGTGTATTAGATGTGTATTTGATGTGTATGATATGTTTCTGATCTTCAGTGGTGCCCCATGATCTACCAGACAACAAAATAGGTGAAGGTTATGTAAAGATGTTTCTGATCTTTCCTTGTTTTTGTGTATTGACAAGCACCTATTTCCAGTATGCACTTGCTTATGTGTGTTTGGTATTTGTATGTTTCTGATGTGTACCTCTTTCAATGTTTAATGTATGTGTGTTTCTAATATCTGTTTTTGTGTGTGCAGAGTGGGGGTGAACTTACCTTACAAGGGAAGCATGATGGATGTTCCAGAGTTGCTGCACCACTGGATTAGAAGTGTTGATCGTCAATTGTTCACACAAAGGTACACACCTCACTGCTATTGTTCTCACTCTGCACTCTGAGCTGTTAGAGAAGAGTCATTTTCATGTTGGTTTTTAAAAGGAACGGTTTGTACTTGTTTTCTATTTATTAAGTCAGATATTTCTGTGCATTTGCTAGTGTGTATTCATTAATTGTGGCTTGTTTTTGTATTGTTTGGAGTGTTGTTGGTGTACACGTGATAGGTGTAGTGTTCAAATCCATCCTCAAACCACATTTATTTCCTACCTAAGGTGTTCCCTCTCATCATCTGCCTATACTCTTTATATGCCACCTGCATCTGCATTTTCTTGCATAGGTGTGCTGTGAGCGAGGCATGTGTGTGTAAATAAAAATTGGATACGTGTTAATCCTATTCATGGACAATTGCATGCATGAATAATTTGAATGTTAGGGCTTTGATTAGTTGCTTTACAAGATTCAGCACTATATAAATTCCATAGATTATCATTAAAAAAAAATTATTTTATATCAAGGATTATGGAATAAGCACTTATGTGCTTTTATACATCCAGTCCCTGTGTGAATGTGGTTTTGTAAATTCTGTCATCTGTTCCCACCGTCACACAATGGCCTACTCTTACAAAGAGCGGAACAGGATTTAACGTGTGCACAAGATGTTCTGTGTGCGTTTGCACACGGGGCCTTGGTTTATAGTCTCATCCAAAGGACTTTTGGGGAGAGTGGAGTGTACACTGATTTTAAATCCAGGGGAAAATATCCCCTTGAATGGGAATGGAACCCGGGTCATCAGATTGCAATTGCGATTGTTCTAACTACTAGGCCTATCCCGTCCCCATCATCATCATTAGTAGTAGTAGTAGTAGTAGTAGTAGTAGTAGTGTACATGAAATTAGGGAGAGGTAGTGACATAGGGATGTGGGTGTGTATTAGGTAGAATTTGGGGAGGGGAATATTGGGGTTGATGTATTGCATACCTGATTGCAGCCTTGATATATGTGTAATCATTATCCGCTCACACAGGGTTTGTGTACCCAACCGCTGGAGATGCTTTGGACAGCACTGTCTGAGAGTTAAGTGCTGCTTTTTATTTGTGTGTGTGTGTGTGATTTTTTCCTTTTAAGTGTTGTTTCTTCTTCTCTTCATTGATGATGTAGACATTGTCACAGCCTGTCTTGCCATAATGTTGCCTTGTTGTACTGCCATGATACACTGACTCTCTTGTTGATTGTTGTTTTTTTGTTTTACTTTTTCCTAATATTTTAAACAACCTTTAAACACTGACAACCAGTATTCTTTTCTAAAATATTTTTTTCCATCTGCTTGACAGGATGTGCAGTTGCAGCCCATTTTTTACACAAATGTTAGAGATGGATTGACATGCGTGTTGGGTGTCAATGTGTATTGGGGGAAAGGAATATTGGGGTTGATGTATTGCATACATAATTTCAGACTTGATTGATGTGTGTGCTGTATGTTGCCTTGTTGTATTGCCATAAAACACTGACCTCCTTGTTGATTGTTTTCTTTGCTGTTTCTTTTTCAAAGTACTTTTAACAATCTTTGAACACTTAGAGTTATCTTTTTTTATTTATTTTTCATATTTTTGATGTCACATTGAGCTTCACCTCAATTTTGCACTGTTGTTAAAATACTCTCATAACTTTGGTATGTTGTAGTCATTTTATGATGTGTGCCAGGTTGTTCTGAATGAATGAACTTGTGCATTGAGCATAAAAACCAAGAGCTGATCATGTGTGTGTTTGCTCACAAACTCTGCACTGCAAGATGCTGTTCCAGAGATGCTACACCACTGGATGAAAAGCGTTTGTTGATCATGGATTTTTCACACAAAGGTACAAAACTGATTGTTCTCACTAATCATTGAAAGTTATCAGAGAAGAGTGTGGCTTTGATTTGTTGCTTTACAAGATTCAAGCACTATATAAATTCCATACATTATGAGTAGTAGTAGTGCTATACATGTAATTAGGGAGAGGGTTTGACATTCATGTGTGAGTGTGTAGTGGGGGGGGGGGGGTGGAGGGAGCATTGAGGCTGATGTATTGCATACATGATTGCAGACTTGATGTTAGTGTGGTCAGTGTCTGTGGTCACAGGCTTGTAGACCCATCAGCTGGAGATCATGTCAGCAGAACTAGGATTTAAGTGCTTCTTGTGTCTGTGGGTTGGTGACGGGGGGGGGGGGGGGGGGGGGTGGTCCCTCTTCTGTTTGTTTTTTCTCTTCATTGATGATGTAGACATTGCCACAGCCTGTCTGGCCATAATGCTGCCTTGTTGTATTCTTATTGTTTCTTTGTTGTTTCTTTCCCCTTATATTTTAACAACCTGTACACTTTTACAGTTATATATTTTTTACACAATGTTCAGCTGCCCATTTTTTGCACATAATTATGTTAGAATAGTCTTATGATCTTGGCATGTTGTACCCATTTTATAATTTGTGGCAGGTTTTTTAATCTATGTTTGTGATGTACACTTAGTTTTGTGCTTATGTGTGTTTCTGATGTCAGTTTCTGTATGTGCAGAGAGGGGTGAACACATCTGTGAGGGGAGGCATGAAGGATGTTCCAGAGCTGCTACACCACTGGACGGGAAGCGTGGAGTGTAGAGTGTCCACACACAGGTACAACACTGGCTATGGTTGTCCTCACACATCAGTCACAGTTGTTAGAGAAGAGTCATTTTCAAGTTGGTTTTTGAAAGGATTAGTTCATACTTTAAAAAAAATCTAAAGTTTGTGTTTGTTCTTCAGTATCACTAGCTGTGTTTGTCCTGTGTTGGAACCTGGGACTGTTTTCTGCCCTGCTGGTGAGCTCTGTGTATGTGTGTGTGTGTGTGTGTGTGTGTTGTTAAAAAATTTTTTTGGTTTTTTTATTTTGTTTTGTTTTGTTCTTCAGCTAAAGCCTGAAGTCCCCTATGGTGAGATTTTTGCGTATGCAACTGTTCTTTTCCCTGACCATTTTTGTTAAGTTGCCGCGTTTTGACTTTAGGGATGGTGTCTTTAAACAACAGCAACAACAACAATATAATAATAATGTAATGACGATGTATGGCATTTATATAGCGCTGAATTGTGCAAAGCAAACAAATTGAAGTGCTTGCATTGAAATCATTTACACATATGCAACTGTCCACAAAGTAATATATGCAACTGTACACAAAGCAATAGATTTAACAGGTATAAAATTTTTACAAAACATCAGCGTGCATGCTTTTTAAAAGGTTTTGTCATATGTTCTGACCCACTGAAAAAGGCCTACTCTACCGAAAGTCTGACCAGGTTTCTAACTTTTGTGCAAGATGTTCTGCAAACATATGCATTTAAGGCCTCAGTTTATAGTCTCATCTGAAGGAGTTTAGCGTTCATTTTGATTTTCTCCTCAAAACTGGAACAAATGGCAAGGCTGGGAATCAAACCCAGAACCTCACAGGTGTTGAAATAGTTCAATGTGACAGCAGTGATGTGATGTATACACAGTTCAGTGTGGCAGCAGTGTTGTGATATATACAGTTCAGTGACTGACGTGTGTCACTTATGATTCTGTGTGCAGATGATGTCCATGTTGGAAGAGACCCAGGCATTGGCAGCCACTGGCCACATAAACTGATGTTATCCTCCACTTTGTACCTTCATATTATCCCAATGTAATGGACTTGTCTAAGCCACCAGAACTGATGTTATCCTCCACTTTGTACCTTCATATTATCCCAATGTAATGGACTTGTCTAAGCCACCAGAACTGATGTTATCCTCCACTTTGTACCTTCATATTATCCCAATGTAATGGACTTGTCTAAGCCACCAGAACTGATGTTATCCTCCACATTGTGCCTCCATATTATCCCAATGTAATGGACTTGTCTAAGCCACAAGAACTGATGTCTCCTCCACATTGTGCCTCTGTGTCTCCTTTATGTGTACTGTGGTGCAGTGCAGTGTGATGTTGTGGAGTGCAGTGTAGTGTAATAGTGCAGTGTCATGTTGTGAAGTGTAGTAGTGCAGTGCAGTGCAGTGTAATGTTGTGTAGTGGAGTACAGTGTAGTCCTAACCATCCTCCCTCTTCCCTTAGTGCTGAAATAAATAAAAAAAAACCTCCATTATAACCACAACCACACACAACCCCCTCTCCCTTGACTTTATGTGCTCATGAAAAAATAACATTTACAACTTTTTTTTTCAGTTTCTGTACAGGGGGTTCATGCACACACTTTTGACATGCGTTTTTGTGTTGTCTCTTTTGTGTTCCTGAGTGGTGTGTGTGCACGTGTGTGAGTAAGCAAGAGAGTGAGAGAGAGAGAGAGAGAGAGAGAGAGAGAGAGAGAGAGAGAGAGAGAGAGAGAGAGAGAGAGAGATTGAATGAGTGAATCACTAGCCTAAGTATTACATATAGATTTTCCACGTCAGAATCAAAAGTGGTGGCAATACCAATCCATCATAAACACTGCATTCTACAGCTAGTCTTCAGATGCCTGTATCCAGATGTCTGTATTTCAAAATTGGGAAAGTGAATTTTAGGTTTGGGTTTGTTTTCTCCTCAGAGCTCAATTGGTGAGATTTTGTGTTTTAGCATTTTCCTGCCAGTAAGTTAGCCGCATTCCGACTTCAGGGACGATGGCATACTCTTCCAAAACACGGAACAGGTTTTAATGTGGGTGCAAAATGTTCTGCATGTGTTTGTACACAGGACTTTGGTGTATAGTCTCATCCAAAAGACTTTTGGGGAGTGGAGTCAGCACTGAAGTGAAGTCTAGAAGACAAAATGGCCAGGACCAGGCAGGCATCTGCTGTCAGTGGTGGCTGTCGTCCCCTGCAGTCCTCATGGTGTGGTCAGAAACTGAACACTTCAGTTCACCACCAGGCTGCCTGCCTGCAGTGGTGTGCTGGTGTATGTTTTTGTGGAGGTTTCTTTATGCATACAATGTATTTCACTGCCGACCACCACCTTTAGCCAGGGCAGACTGACTCTGCACAAAGTTAGGGCTGTTCTTTCTCTTTGGGAACAGATGGCCAAATTTACACAGGAACTGGATGAGAAAAATCACACAAGTGCTCATTCCACTATCCTTGAAACAAAGGAAAGAATAACATTCTTTCTTGAAATAAATGAAAGAATGAGTAATCATTGAAACATAAGCTTAAGACATCTGATGACAGATGTTCATCATACAAACATCTGAATACAGGCTTCTAAAATGCAAAGATCCAAGATATATACATATAAATGCAGATAAAAAAATTCAAGTGTAAACATAAGGCCTACAAATATCCAAAATACTGAGTCAGTCATTAAAATGTAAAACTCATCTCATTGTGGAAGTTTAGGGCAAAGACCTCAGTAATCATTGCACACATGCAATTACTGACAGAAACAGACACAAGATGTTGCAGATATCCGAAGTCATGATACTTACAATGCATTAGATAACAGGCATATAAAAAACAGACATATGCTGCCACTGAATAACACAAATACATAACAGTGGATATATACACTGAATAATGCAAAAACATATATGGACATATAGGGGGCCTACACTGAATAATGCAAATACATAACTGTGGATATAATTATACAGACATATATTAATGCTTTGAAACATGATTGTCTATCAACATGGAAAAATGCATCTGAGCACATCACACGCACTGAATGATGCACCTGAACACATACAACACACCCACACAAAACGGCACACCTGAATACATCGTACAATGCACACACAGAATGGCACAACCACATGCGGAATGACACAATGCACCTGAACACATTATACAACGCACACCACACATGAGGAACGACACAATGCACCTGAACACATTATACAACACACACCACACATGGGGAACAACACAATGCACCTGAACACATTATACAACACACACCACACATGGGAGAACGACACACCGCACCTGAACACATTATACAACACACCACACATGGGGAACAACACAATGCACCTGAACACATTATACAACACACACCACACATGGGGAACAACACAATGCACCTGAACACATTATACAACACACACCACACATGGGGAACGACACAATGCACCTGAACACATTATACAACACACACCACACATGGGGAACGACACAATGCACCTGTACACATTATACAATGCACCTGAACACATTATACAACACACACCACACATGGGGAACGACACAATGCACCTGTACACATTATACAACGCACCACACAATGCACCTGAACACATTATACAACACACACCACACATGGGGAACGACACAATGCACCTGAACACATTATACAACGCACTACACAATGCACCTGAACACATTATACAACGCACACCACACATGAGGAACGACACAATGCACCTGAACACATTATACAACACACACCACACATGGGGAACAACACAATGCACCTGAACACATTATACAACACACACCACACATGGGGAACGACACAACCGCACCTGAACACATTATACAACACACCACACATGGGAACAACACAATGCACCTGAACACATTATACAACACACACCACACATGGGGAACAACACAATGCACCTGAACACATTATACAACACACACCACACATGGGGAACGACACAATGCACCTGAACACATTATACAACACACACCACACATGGGGAACGACACAATGCACCTGTACACATTATACAATGCACCTGAACACATTATACAACACACACATGGGGAACGACACAATGCACCTGTACACATTATACAACGCACCACACAGTGCACCTGAACACATTATACAACACACACCACACATGGGGAACGACACAATGCACCTGAACACATTATACAACGCACTACACAATGCACCTGAACACATTATACAACGCACACCACACATGGGGAACAACACAATGCACCTGAACACATCATACAACGCACACCCCACATGGGGAACGACACAATGCACCTGAACACATTATACAACGCACACCACACATGGGGAACAACACAATGCACCTGAACACATTATACAACGCACACCACACATGGGGAACAACACAATGCACCTGAACACATTATACAACGCACACCACACATGGGGAACGACACACCGCACCTGAACACATGACAGTGTGCGCACCAGCTTGTGCCTAACAACGCACTTCGACACATCAGATAATGGGCATGTCAGATAGAGATGACTAATGGACACCTGCAGACACCAAGTAACCCTCTGAATACCTTGTACAACACGCACTTGGATCGGCACACCTGAACACATACAACGCACACCCACACACGCAAAATGATGTTAGGCACCTGAACACATTGCAGAACGTAGACCTGCATGTGGGGAACAATGGCCTCAACCCTGCCTCTTGTCTGTCAGCATCTTCACTAATCTATAGAAGTGGTAACCTGCATCCACTACACAGCCAAATGCCATTGCCTAATGGGCATTTAAGTGACAGTACATGCAGATCGTTGCACCTGAACACATCGTAAACACCATGACACCCACACACCTGGACCAACAGACCTGGACACATCCTACAACACACATTACCTACACGTGCAGGACAACGCATCTAAACACATCATGCAATCTATACATATATACCCTTAGGCAGAAAAACACCTTGTCCTACTACACACGCCCAGAACACTATACTGCACAGACACAATAATACATAGATATAACACACATCTACAGACACAGCCCAATACATCGGGATAAATCAAGTAACCGACACCTACATTCACTGAATAATGTATCTAAAGAGCATGTAACACACACCCACACATGGAATAATGCATTTAAATGCATAATAAAGCACACTAAGAGACGCATTATACACAGAGAATAATAACTCCTCAAAACACTGAGAACAAAAACATCTAACCACATCATATATCGCAACACACTATCAGAATAAAGCATCTAAACACGTGTACCACACACCCACAGATGGAATAACGCATCTTAACACATGTATCGCACACCCACAATCGGAATAAAGCATCTTAAGACATGCACCACACACCCACATATGTGCAACAACGCATCTTAACACATGCACCACTCCCCCACATATGTGGAATAACACATCTAAACCCATCATGCAAAGACTTGGCAAAGAATGTGTGTGTGTAGGTGTACTTTTAACACAGCAGAATATTGCCTCAATACATAGAGCACACCTCCAGACAGAGTGATGTATCTCAACACCTGGTGTAACAACACCTACAGACATTGTAAGACACTGAATAATGCATTTAAACAAATGTAATGGTGAGCACATATAAACCCCACCTAAACAGAATGATGCATCTAAACACATCATATAATCCACACCCACATACATGGTGTAACGCATCTAAACACATCAAATGATAAGCACATACAGACACATTGTAATGCATTAGAAAGACGATACGAAGCACACCTACACACATGTAATAATGCATCTAAACATTGCACACCTACACATGAAATAACATCTGAAGATAACGGACACCTACACACATGTAATAACGCATCTAAACATCGCACACACACACATGAAATAACATCTGAACATAACAGACACCTACACACATGTAATAACGCATCTTAACATCGCACACATACACATGAAATAACATCTGAACATAATGGGCGCCTACACACATGGAATAATACATCTAAATTGTACAACGCACACACAGATTAACCAGTCCAAACACATCAAAGAGTAGTGAACACATCATACACTGGACATCTAGAAACGTGGGATAATACATCTAAACACATAATATAAAGCACACCTACACACATCGAGTAAGACATCTGAATATTTATAATGCACACCTACACACATGACACCCAATAACATAATTATCTGAACACATCATGTAACAGACATCTACAGGTGTCGGTTATGTGACATGTTCAGGTGTTTTGTGTTTAGAGGTATTCTAAATGTTTATTGCGCTATTCTGTGTGTGGCAGACACTGAATAACGCAGTAATGGACAAGTATACACAGAATAACGCAATTAAACATCATATAACAGACACTAGATAACACATCTAATCACATAAACGCACACCTACAGACAGGAATAACGAACCTGCATGCACAGAACCATGCATCCCAACACAGCACACAATGCACACCTACCTACACAGAATAGCGCGAATCCAAACAGCACACTTAAAAAAAAATTCTTTGATATTGAGGATAATGGAATAAGCACTTTTGTGCTTTTTTACATCCAGTCCTTGTGTGTATGCGGATTTGTGAATTCTGTCATCTGTTCCCACCGGATCACAATGGCCTACTCTTACGAAAAGCGGAATAGGATTTAATGGTGTTGGCAAGATGTTCTGCATGCATTCGCACACAGGACCTGGGTTTATAGTCTCATCCAAAGGACTTTAATAATAATAATAATAATATATGGAATTTATATAGCGCTGAATCTTGTAAAAAACAAACAAATCGAAGCGCTTGCACTCAATCATTTACAGGCATGCAACTCTCCTTAAACATAATGAGCAACAGATTTCAAAAACTTTGGGGGAGAGTGGAGTCTGCACTGATGTTAACTCCACAATATACACACCTAAACGCATTGGCCTTATTTGGACATCTACATGCATGGAATAACGCATCTAAACACATATAACAGACACATGCACTGAATAACACATATAAACACATTACACAATGCACACCTACATGCTTGAGGATAACGCATCTATGAATAATGCAAGTAAACACATTGTACAACGGATAATGCATCATATAAAAGACATGTCAAAGTCCTTGGGATGAGACTATAAACTGAGGCCCGCGTTCCAACGCATGCAGAACATCTTACCCACACATTAAATTCTGTTCCGCTTTTGGAAGAGTAGGTTATTGTGTGCCGGTGGAAACAGATGACAAAATTTACAAAACCGCATATACACGGGGACTAGATGTAAAAAAGCACATGAGTGCTTATTCCATTATCCTCGATATAAAAGAATAAATAAACAAATAAATAATAAAATAAACATCATATAACTGACACCTACATGCACTGAATAACGCATCTAAACATCATAAATCGGACACCTACACTCGCGGAATAACGCATCTAAATACATGTAACAGATGCCTACACACACGAATAACACATCTAAACACATCATATAACGGACTACATGCATGCAGTAAGACAGTAAACATAATTTATCCGACACCTAGACACACAGAATACCACCTTAGATAACAAAAGACATAGACTCTGAAATACACCTAAGAGACTATTTGAAAACACATAGTTTAAAAGAACATTTCAGAGCACAAAGAAACAAAGTAACTTCACTAAAACGTGATTGCTTTCAAAAGTTGTTAATTACAACTAACGACTCTCCCCAAGTATGGAAATCCATCAATACATTATGTAATAAACCTATATCAAAAAGTCAACAGACAGTTAAAAACATATCAGCTGATAAACAACCACTTCTCAAACATGGCTACCAAAGTAATATCAAATGACAAGTCAAATTAAAACGATCTCCATTACTTAGAACAATATATATAATCAAAAGAAATAAAATTCCCAGTTTAAACTACTGCCAATGACAATCACAGACGTGTTGGAAAGCCTATCTCTTCAAAAAAAGTTCCAGAACACGTAATCTAGGTGGAAGAATAATGAAACTTTCTGGTCAAGTTATAGCTGGAACACTGACATATTTATATAACATGTGCATTGAGAAAAACAACTTTCCCGTTGTATTTAAAAGGGCAAAAATCATAACAGTCCACAAATTAGGTGATTCTGCTTGTCCTTCAAATTACAGATCAATTTCTATTCTGTCTGTCTTATCTAAGCCCATCAAAAAACATATCAAAAAATCTTTATATTCCTACTTTGTAAACAACAATCTATTTTGTGTGTGTTGATTTTGAAAAAGCATTTGATGTAATCAATCATTTCCTGTTATTGGGTAAACTTTACTTGTATAAACTAACACCAGAAATGATAAATCTTTTGAAAAGCTTTTTGCCAAATACACAGCAGCTAGTAACTGCAAATAATCAAACATCAGAATTAGTGCCTATTAAACGTGGAGTACCACAAGGGTCAATATTGGTTCCACTTCTATTTTCAATCTATGTAAATGACTTACCCCAATTTCTATAATGTAGCTGTGAAATGAGACCATGTCTATTACAAGTGTTCAAAAATGGCTTTCTTCATTGCATCATACATGCCATTGATGTTATAGTCTGAGTCAGCCAGATAAAAAATCCTCATCATTCACATGGGGTTCTATCCCCACATAACTTTTCCTCACCCCAAACACCAGTATAGCCTGTAATGGACAGTTGATATCTGACAATAAAGGATCAAAAACACATACTTCAAAACTAGACACTTTAGGAATTAATTCACTATCACTAATGGCATTATCACTAACACATTTATTATCTCTAAATTGATTATTTTTCCACAATAATTCAACATCACCACTGATATAGTCACTGGCACTTTTATTATCCCTATATTGATTATTTTTCCACATTCAGTATCGCCAATAAGATTATTACTAACACTTTTTTATATCTGTATATTGTTTATTGTTCCACATTAATTCAGTATCATGTCACTCACACTTTTATTATCTCTATATTGATAATGTTGCCACCTGTACTTACTGCACCTCATCTGCTGCCATTAGAGACACACACACACAGATCTGCAGGGCCAATAGCAACAGGGGAGGTAACAGGCTATTTTCCGATTCGGGGTCATGGTGTACGAGCTGTCTCACCCTGCCAGTGCTGAAACCCTTCTTTTTCAGTTGAGTCATATCACGAGTTCCTTCACATGCATGTGCACACACACACAGACGCAATGAAAAATAAATTCCAAGCTCTGTTGATAGATAAAAGAGTTATAGAAAAAGATGACTCACAACATTCTGGGGGTCATTATTGATAAAAAAAAATCTGACTTGGACTGACCATGTGATGGCACTAGGAAAAGTCTTGCTAAAAAACTACTTCAGTTATCAAAATTAAAACGCTTTCTAAATAAAAATTCACACAAACTTTTTTAGTGGCCATATTTTTCCTATCATTGACTATGCTTCATCTCTTTAGGACAGCTGCAGTCAAACAAATCTGAAATTCATTCAGCGCCTATATAAAAGAACCCTAAAACTTGTTCTATTAAAAATAGCTCCCTAACAATCAATGATCATAAACAAACAAATATTCTTATCTTCCAAAAACAGACTTTATTTCAATAAAGCTCTATTTTTACACAAAGTTATTACTGGAAATGCCCCTCCAAAGATCACTAATAGCTTCAAAGTCAATGAACGCAGACACAATCATCTACTAACATTTCCGAAAACCAGAAATAATCTGTACAAAACAAGCTTCTTATATTCAGGTAGTGTTTTATGGAGCAAGCTCCCCAAAAGTTGAAAATGTATCAAAAACAAAAATCAGTTCAACACAGCTGAAAAATCATTTAATGCATTTATGTTTAGGAACTGACTTAATAGTCAATGAGCCATGCTTATATTAAATGGTGTAATTTACTGTGACTCAAAATATTAAGTGTGTGTGTGTGTGTGTGTGTGTGTGTGTGTGTGTGTGTGTGCACTTGCTTGCTTTATTTTAACATCTTTTCACATTACTGATATTTAACAAGTGTGTGTGTGTGTGTGTGTGTGTGTGTGTGTGTGTGTGTGTATAATTATGTGAGTGTGTGTGTGAGAGAGAGAACATACATGCATGTAGATCTGTACATATTTGTGTATAGAGTGTGTGTGTATGTGTGTGTGCACACGCCCATTTGTATGTGTGTGTGTATGCCTGTGTGTGATTGTGTGTCCGTGTTTATGCGCGCGCCTCTGTGTGTGTGTGTGTGTGTGTGTGTGTGTGTGTGTGTGTGTGTGTGTGTGTAGTTGGGTGTATATGCATGTGTGTTAAGGTATGTGTGTGTTTGTGTGTGTGTGTGTGTGTGTGTGTGTGTGTGTGTGTGTGTGTGTGTGTGTGTGTGTGTGCATAGGTACTGTATACTCTACAACAGCTAGGAATCTGTAGGCCTACATAGTTGTGATGCTTATAAAAAGAATGATATCATGTTAAAAACTCAAACAGAATCAAATTTAACTTGAACAGGAACAACAACAATCTTTAATAAAAACGGAGAGACTGGACTCTTACTCAAGCCTTTCACTATTTCTAGCATTTTAAGAGTAAGTAAGTCTTCAATTTTAACGTCTTTCCACTAAAAGTGATACCAGACGGCCCTAAAATAGGAGACTGAATGAAAGAGATAGATAGATAGATAGATAGATAGATAGATAGATAGATAGATGATAGATAGATAGATAGATAGATAGATGATAGATAGATAGATAGACAGATAGATAAATCGATCGATCTACACTGTGTGGTGGTGCATGCATGTGTGATGATGTGTATAAGTGTGTGTGTGTGTGTGTGTGTGTGTGTGTGTATGTGTGTGTGTGTGTGTATGTGTGTGTGTAATAAAGAGTAATAACAAGGGAAATACACAAATAGTATTCTTAACATAAACAGATCAAGAACATTTAAAAAAAAAAGAAATTCGAAGAGAACTACAACTACAATAAGTGCCCTATGGGACTTAACAATAAACCTTTGGCAATGTCAAAGGTTAGCTTTACATTGTTCAAAACTTCGTCAATGGTATTCTCAGAAAAGACAAGGAGATAAGATTTTAAATTCTCACATTCAAGTATGATATGGGTATTTGAAATATATTCACTTTTAGCTACTGTTGATGTTAATGAAAGGCTATGAATAACTTATACAAGCTGACTTCAGATAGGTTTTTTTCAGCCTGAGGAAGAGTACAGGTTAACACGTTCAGAGCTTGTTATGGCTGAAGACAATCTCAGCATAGCATTTTCAAAGCATAAAGTCATATTCAGGAGACGGGATAGCTCAGTGGGAAAGCCACAGTAGAGTTGGTTTGTTGTTGTTGGTGTGCGTTCCCCAACTTAACACTCTGGGTCACCCAGAACATGCACTCTGACTCACTCATCATCCCACCTGGGAATCACTGTGAGATAGGAAGTACACCGGGTGAGAAGTTTGGGTGTGTGACTCTTTTCAAGTACCTCACCATATAGGAATCCATACTCAGACTTGAGAAGATTTTTTCTACTTTAAACGAAAAAAACCCACCCCAACACTTATGTTTGAATAGACTGTTTGTAATGTCCTACCGATGTCTTACTTATTTCTTCAGATTAATTCCGTGTCAGCATTTTGGTGCAAAAACTTTGTTATTTATTACCCCCCCCCCCCAATCTTTGCTGTTTCACAAAGACAAACATGCGTTTTTGCCCTTAAATGGTAAAACATATTCGTGCTGTCAGCGCCTGGGCTTTATCACAGTTCTTGATTAAACCATTGACACTGGGGGCAACAGCAAGGTGAGAGGCTGTATGACCAGTGGCTTTCCCACTCATGGAATTCCACTTTACAGCTTAGTCTTTAGTGATCGACTATGACTCTCTGACTAGGAGGCTTGACTCGCACAGTCCTTATGTGCTGCAGCCCTGGGGGCTGGTTGGCCTTTGGAGAGCATCTCCAACGCTGACTGTCCTTATGCCTACTTGGCCGAGAGAGTGGGGATGTGCTGTGGGCAAGGCATCTCCACTATAATCAAATTTCTGCCCAGTTTCCAAAACAGCAGCTGCCTCCTCTGCTGTTTTGGAGGTCATTGTCGGACACGACGGACATACATACAGATTCATATTCATAGATATTCATAAAAAAAAATATGGCACTGTTCAAGAAGTTTTACATGACTCTCAGCAGTTCATAACATCAGTTGCTGAGGTTATATATTCTTCCCCAGTAAGACCTCTACTGTAGATAGTTGTGAGAATATAAATATATATACATTAGAGAGAGAGAGAGAGAGAGAGAGAGAGAGAGAGAGAGAGAGAGAGAGAGAGAGAGAGAGAGAGAGAACTTTAAGTGGAACTCAAACTCGAATATTTTAATCTGGGTATATGGATAAGCCAGTGGCTTCTTTACACCAGGCCCTCGTCTAAAGAGGAGAAAAAAAAGACAATGAACAAAGAAGAAAACATTCAAATCAAATAAAAAATAGCATAGACTCTTAAATAACTAAATAAATACATAATATATATATATATATATATATAATATATATATATATATATATATATATATATATATATATATATATATATATATATATATATATATATATATATATATATACAGAGAGAGAGAGAGAGAGAGAGAGAGAGAGAGAGATGTTGGCTTGAATGCGGGTGTGTCCTTATCACCAAGTAGTGAATGGACATTAAACAAAACAAAACAAAACAAAAATGGTAAAACACAGTAGCCCCATTTTCGAACTAAGAGCATCGCTTTTTTCTCTTTGATCCTAAATTACATGTAGCAGTATAAGGAATTTATCAACAACGTGGATTAAAAAAGGACTTACATAAATTGTTTTAGATCTGTTGAAAAGATAAAAGAAGAAAAAGATAAAAGATAAAAAAGACATCTAATTTTGTTTCTCTAAGCTTTTGAACATTTGGTTTAGTTTTAGTTTTCTTAAGAGAAAATAAAAAAGGGTCGCTGATTTAGTTTTGCCTAAAGTGACATGCGAAAGCGGTGTAAAATCTCAGCAAAGCTTTTGAATCTTTCTGTCTGTAGTGATTTTTTTCATTTGTTTTCTTTTATTAAAACTTTTGTCTACAGTACACACACACACACACTCTCTCTCTCTCTCTCTCTCTCTCTCTCTCTCTCTCCCTCTCTCGCTTGCGCGTGCACTTGTGGGTATATATGCGTGTATGTGTGTGCGCGCACACACACATCTAAATCTTTTAGAAATAAAATAAAATTAAGTATTGACCGAAATTGTTGCGAGTGCATTCAGCAGCGAAAGAGTTGCATCAGTCAAACCATTCTAACTTGAACGATCGCTTTTTTTCCCCATATGGTCTGTTTTACACTACTAAGGGGGTGGGATAGTTCAGAGCACTCGCTTTCCCCAAGCTAAGGTGAAGCAGATTCGAACGTGGTTACCAAGTAGATGGGTGACCGTTTGCAAGCATTGGCTTCAGTGCAGTTCCCCAGTTCACCCAGTTGTAAATGGGCACCTGCTTCTTTAGGTTCAGGGAAGGTAAACCAGTGAGGGAGAGGAGATGGGCGCCGCCCTCAATATGCTGGCCCCTAGAGAAGCTGAGGCCTCTAATGCCTCGCTTCCCTACGACCTCATAGGTTATGGGACACCTTTACCTTTACAAAAAAATAAGAAACAAACAAACAAAGAACAATAACAAAAACCTATGCTCGACAATGGACCTTATCATACATAGTGTTATGCTTCAATAATTATTCAACCATTATTTGGTTTTAGCAAAGAGATTAAGCTCTTTGTTGTCTGCTTGTTAATTGATTGGTTTGTTTATTTCTTTCATTTCTTTTGCGCGTTCTTTGATAAAAACAAAACCCCATACATTTCTGTCTTGATATAGTAAAACACAGTTGTGACTCCAATTTCAAAACATTGGGAAAAAAGTCTTTTTTTCTATTTGATCCTATACATCACAAAACAAACAAACAAGCGAACAAAAAACCGAACAAGCAAAAAGGATTTAAAAGCACGTTTCTCTAAACAGTTGTTACAGCAAAAGTGTTCTGTTTTCATTGCACTACGGGATAAAAGAGACACGATTTTCTTAAAGCTGTAGAACTTTGGGATTTGTTTTAGGCTTAGGTTTTTGTTCGTTTTTATTGTCTTCATTACCGAGTCGACTATCAATAGGCAGATTTACTTTTTCTGATCTTGAAGAACGTTGGTGATTGAGTTTTCTTCAAAGAGTAAATCTGTGTGAAATGTTACTTTAGTGGGACATTTTATCTTTCTACTGTTAATTCGTGTGTGTGTGTGTGTGTGTGTGTGTGTGTGTGTGTGTGTGTGTGTGTGTGTGCGTGCGTGCTTGTATATAATAATAATTAATGATAATAATAATAATAATAAAATGGAATTTATATAGCGCTATATCTTGCAAAAACAAATCAAAGCGCTTGCAAGTGTATGATTTGAGCGCACGCGCATCTGCGTGTGTTGTGTGTGTGTGTGTGTGTGCGCGCGCGTACGCAAGCTCATGTGTGTGTGTGCGCGCGCACGTGCGTGCGTGCTTGTATGTGTACGGTGTGAGTGCGCGCGCATCCGTGTGTGCTGTGTGTGTGTGCTGTGTGTGTGCTGTGTGTGTGTGCACGCGCGCGCGCTCATGTGTGTGTGCGCATGTGTGTATGTGAGTGTGAGCGTGTGCGCGCACGCTCATGTGTGTATTTGTGAGTGTGAGTGTGTCTGCGCGCCCACATGTATGTATGTGTGTGTGTGTGTGTGTGTGTGTGTCTGTGTGTGTGTGTGTGTTATTTACGCTAAGCCCACACGATAAGATATCAACAGTGCTGCAAAAGTAGTTAAATTAGCACTGAAGTCTTTTTAACCAATGTATCCAGCATTCACGCTTAAAGAAAAAGGGGAACAAAAGAAACAATGTAAGTATCCTCATCCCCAAATAAATTAATTACACAACTGAATGAAAGATCAAACAAACAAACAAGCAACAAAAAAACAAAAAAAGAAACAAAAACCAACCCTGGCATCAATTTTGTGCGGAGGTTTCGGTTTCCCCTCAGTCTCTATGGACCATAACTTGTTTAAGCTCTTTTCAAAATGTTTGTTTGTTTTTTTCATTCCTCTTTAAAAACGAATTATTTTGGTGTTTTTTCCCTCCCATTCTCAATCACCCACTTTCGTTAAAACCTTTTTCAATAGTAAAATCTCTCTGTATCTCTGTCTGTTGGTCTGACTGTCTGTCTCTGTCTCTATCTGTCTGTCTGTCTGTCTCTTTCTCTCTCTATCTCTCTCTCCCTCTGTCTGTCTATCTATCTGTCTGTCTGTTTGTGTCTCTTTTTCCCTCACTATCTCTCTGTTTTTCTGTCTGTCTGTCTCTCTCTATCTCTCTCTTTGTCTGTCTGTCTGTCTGTTTCTGTTTGCCTGTCTGTTTGTTTGTCTGCCTGCCTGTCTGTCTGTCTGTCTCTGTGTGTCTCTATCCCCCCTCTCTCTCTCATTTTGTTGATCGATTTTCATTTCTTTTAAGAAAACAAAAGTGACACAGTCTCACGAGTCCTTTAAACATATTGCCTCAGGTTCAGAAAGGAGTGTGTGTAAGTGTGTGTGTGCGTGCGTACGTGCGTGCGTGAGTGTGTGTGTGTGTGTATGTGTGTGAGTAGTTTGTGTGTTTTGTGTGTGTGTGTGTGTGTGTGTGTGTGTGTGTGTGTGTGTGTGTGTGTGTGCGCGCGCGCGCCTGTGTGACGAGTCTGAGATAAGATTTTCAGAAGTTCTAAGTATAGTTAACCCAAAAGTAGCAAATCATTTCTTTTTCTGTCAGTAAGAAATTAGTTTTAAAAGCATTACAAAAAATGGAAAACTTACACTTTAATAAGAATATTGACCTTATCATTTCAGCCAACTTTTTTTAAAGAATAATTATCTTTTCTTCTTTAAAGGTAATTGAACGACGTCAAGACTGATTTGTTGTGTTCTGTTTCTTTTATTCTACCAGGCAAGGATTTCTCTTTATTATTATTTATTGCTAAATGTGCTTGTATAAAAACAAAACTGTAGATACTGCACCTATCGCTGGCAGTATAATCACTCTTCGTGTGATAGTTTGACAGCGTTGGTAAATCAAAATAATAGACACTATTATAGACACACGCACACACACACACACACACACACACACAAACACACGCACACACACACACAAACACACAAACACACGCACATACACACACGCGTGTGCGCGGTGCACGAGTACTTACACACTCACGTATAATATTGCATTTTTCTTGCTGATTTCCTAAAACCTTCCTCTTCTGTTTTATTATAGGGATGAGAAAGAAAAAAAGAGGCTGTATATTCTAAGATTAATTTGTTGTTTGTTTTCGTGTTTCTTTAGTCTTTTTTTCTGTTTGTTGACTGAAAATAGGCTAGAAACGTGTCCGTGTGTGTTTTTTAGGAAGGTATTTTGTCACCTTGTTTTATACCCTTTTTTATAGACAAATTGCATTTTCAAATATTTTTTTAACTTGTCACTTACTGTTATTTTTTCCGAAGAGACAAAGAAGATAAAGCTAATAATACAATAATTCAACAAACAAACAAAGCCAACATTTAGTCAAGTCAAGTCAAACACACTTTAATCATCCCATGAACGGCAATTACAATGCTGACAGGCAGATTGATACACATAAAAAATCTCAAAGACACAAAAAGCTATATTTCATATTGGTTAAAACATTCCAAAATGACTTCAAATAAAATTTCACGAACACACACACACCAACACTCACGTGCGCACACACACACACACACACACACACACACACACACACACACACAACACACACACACACACACACACACACACACACACACACACACACACACACACACACACACACACACACACACAACACATACACACACAAACACAACAACACACACACACACACACACACACACACACACACACACACACACACACACGCACGCACGCGCGCGCGCGCACACACACATCAATTGTGAACACAATTTTAAACCCATTGACTAGAAGCCATAAAAACTTATTTTTTTACGCACGCATAAACGCAGCACGTACGTGCGTGTGCGAACACGCCCACGCACACCCACACCATACACCAATATATGAATTCAATATTTTAAGACCGTTGACTAGAAGACAGACTTACTTCAATCACCCACGCACATACCCACATACACATAATTATGTATTGACTACACTCATAACAATGACAATCAAGCAAGTAATTCAGAGAAATGTAAAAACAAGGTAGTCAATATCATTGTGAATTCAGAATTCGAATGCTTACTGGCACAAAAGAATTTCTTTTTCTATTAGTTTTGCTGATGGGACACTGAAAACGGCGTTCCGAAGGCAACAACTGAAATTCTGGAAACAAAGCATGGGAAGGATCAGCCAAAATGGCTGTGGCTTTGCGTACAAGCTGCTGATTGCAGAACAACATAAGATCTCTTTGTTCTTTTCCAATTATTTTTTAGCAGATTCTTACAATTCTTTGCAGGCCATTCTTGTTTTTAACACTAAGGTTATTGCACCAACAAATGAAAGCAAAACTTAGAACACTCTCTATGTAAGACTTGTAAAACACTGGAAAATGTATTTGAAAATTCTGGAAAATGTATTCGAAAAATCAAAGCTAGCCTTTGCCATTGCCAGATTTTTATTGCATAGTCCACTTGAATATTTATTGTAGTTACATTATTGTTATTTCATGTTTCCACATTGTTGAGTTTATATTTCGCTCCTGTTTAAAAGTATTACCATTACTTTTCTAGGTTGGTTGGGGGGGGGGGGGGGGTTGGGGGGGTTGTTTAGTGTGTGTGTGTGTGTGTGTTTTCAAAAAAAACACCCAACACATGCTATTTCTTAACCTTTTCTCATTCCACTCCTTCTCCCCTCTTTAACTTCCACTACACTTTCTATTTCCCTCGTATAATATCACTTAGAGTGAACAGACGTTAAATTGAAGACAACAACAACAACTTGAAAAACAAGGAAAGAATCCTTTTGTCTACAAAAAATGTGTTCAGTTTCCTCAGAAAATACACACGTTGTTGTCCCTTTTTGACAATAGCGTCAGTGTTAACGTCCCAGTTTAACTTGTGGTCAAAAACAGTTCCCAGATACTTATAGTTCGAATCGTTTTCAACTTCTTGATTATGGATAATAATATTCTTAGGAGTATGCCATGATCTTCTGAGTCGATAAGATAAAATCCCAGCTGCATTGGCACAGAGGTTAGCATCCTAGGTTACAAACTGGAAGGTCGCGGATTCGAATCCCGTATCATGGGGATTTTTTCGGACTCCGACCGACTCCTGCCCATAGTGAGTGTGCTGTGGGCTCAGTGGGAAGACTGGGACCACACAGTCGAGCGTCATCCACTTTATGGGTGCGATTTTGAGAGTGTTACTTAAATTACCTGACCAACCCTGCAGGTGTCTGATTTTCTCGAAGGTTGACATCGGGATATATTATGATAGGAAGCGTAGAATACAGCCCTGTCACAGTCTCAAAGCACGTGCACCTCCATAGCGGCATCTTTACATTATTCTTATCGTCATCGATCATTATTCAATAAAGAAAGTTGTCAGATTGAGTGATCGCGGTTACTATGGTTTCATGGTGACATCAGATTGGGTTTCCCCATACACAACACTGGACCTGTGGTGAGTTAGCATCAAAGCCTTTGGGGTTGGATGTTATTTTTTAATGTTTATTTTATTCTTTTATATCGAGGATAATGGAATAAGCACTGATATGCTTTTTTACATCCAGTCCCCGTGTGTATGCGGTTTTGTAAATTCTGTCATCTCTTTCCACCGGCACACAATGGCCTACTCTTACAAAAAGCGGAACAGGATTTACCGTGTGCGAAAAATGTTCTGCGCGCGTTCGCACACGGGCCTCGGTTTATAGTCTCATCCAAAGGACTTTTGGGGAGAGTGTAGTCTGCACTGATGTTAACTCCAGGGGAAAATATTTCCTTGAACGGGAATCGAACCCGGGTCGTCAGATTGTGAGCGCAATGTTCTAACCACTAGGCTATCCCTAGGTTCACCAGAGGAGGTCTTTGGAGGGACGTTGTGGTGGTCGCCAACACTGTTGGGCGACTCACCCAGTCTGGCTCCGCGACAAAGGCGTTACTGTCGGGGACTGAGTGGATGGTGTCCTGGGTACGTTAGCTCAGAACAGTCACCATTGAAGACCACCAAAGTAACCCAGCAGCAGTGCAGGGCCCCTCTGGCTGGTGACCCCACGGCGGTACGCTATTGTTGGGCTTCCTGTGGACTCCTGGCCCTGGGAATGCGACATAATGAATCCGGGTAAGACTGTGGCGAGGAGTCAAGTCAAGTCAAAAACACTTTAATCATCCCATGAAGGGCAAACGGAGATTGAAATGAGCGGCGTGGAAACAGCATGCCAGGGACGCGACAGAAGAGGAGGCAGCAAAAAAAGACTGAAGAAAAGCTGGTGGTCCAACTCAACCTTTTTCTTGTTATCGGCATAACAGTCAGGTAAAGTCCTTACCATGATAGGAAACCTAAGAAAGGATGACTAAATTTGTATTGTTTACAATCGTATTTTATCGTATTGTATATTACTTCAATTCCCTGTAGAGCTCTGCGTGAAATTCAGGCTGCTCTCCCCGGGAGAGAGCGCATCGCCACAAGAGCAGTGCCATCCATTTTTTTTCTTTTCCTGTCTGCATATGCATTTCTTTCTCTTTCAAAGTGGCTTTTTTGTACATAATTTTGCTAGGGACAACTCTTTCGTTACCAAATACATTGAACACACGAGACCTCGGTTTATGTCTCACCCAACAGATCAACACCAAGACCACCACTCGGAGTCTAGTGAATAAAGGAAAACATTTCGGGCACAAATGGGGATCGAACCACCACACACTTCGAATCTGGACACTCCGCTTCCTAGGCAGGCGCGTTACATCTTGACCACCGACCCACCGGTCCACCGAGCTTGTAGATGATAACTAGTTTTCGTTCAGCTAGTTGTAGAGGCTGTCTTTGGATCTTCAATGCTTCGCATTCTTTCAACTGAACACGAAAAAGAACTCCGCCAAAGACTGAAAGAAGCTAACAAAGAGCCCCTTATATAATACTATGTGCTTTTGTTCCTTTCAAAACAGATCCGCAACGATTTGCTTCTTTCATTTTATTTCTAAAGATCATCTCGGAAAATTTCATACAGCTCCACACTCTCTCTCGTGAATACCAGTGCTCAAGTCCTCCACTTTGGTCTTGTTCAGCCCTTCTGGAAATGTCTTCACTGGCTGCCCACCCTATCACGCATTGATTTTAAAACGCGGTTAACTCTTTTCTTCTGTACCGTTCCGATTCTCTCCCTCTCTCTGTCTCTCTCCTCTCTCTCTCTCTCTCTCTCTCTCTCTCTCTCTCTCTCTCTCTCTCTCTCTCTCTCTCTCTCTCTTCGCTCTCTCTCGCTCTCTCTCTCTCGCTCTCTCTCTCACTCTCTCTCTCTCTCTCTCTCTCTCTCTCTCTCTCTCTCTCTCTCTCTCTCTCTCTTCTCTCTCTCTCTCTCAAGGGGACATTTTCCCCTGGAGTTAACATCAGTGCTGAATAGAGTTCCGTCAAATGTCGATCGGATGAGACTATAAACCGAGGTCCAGTGTACGAACGTCAACAGAACATCTTGTGCACACGTTAAATCCTTTCCGCTTTTCGAAAGAACAGGCCATTGTGTGCTGGTGTGAACAGAAGACAAAATTTACAAAAATGCATACACACGGGGGCTGGATGAAAAAGACACATGAGTGCTCATTCCATTACCCTCAAAATAAAAGAATAAATAATCTCTTCTCTCTCTCTCACTCTCTCTCTCTCTTTCTCTCTCTCTCTCTCTCTCTCTCTTCTCTCTCTCTCTCTCTCTCTCTCTCTCCCTCTCTCTCTCTCTCTCTCTCCCTCTCTCCCTCTCTCTCCCTCTCTCTCCCTCTCTCTTTCTCTCTCAACACCATGTCGGCAATTGTCCTCTGTTGCTGATTTCAAACAGTCTGTGTTACACCTCAGAAGTGGGACTGGAACCATGCCAGACTTTCGCAATGGTCCTTGCAACCTGAGCTGGGAAATGTGTTGTTTATAGCTCCGCTGATCACGAAGGTCATGTCAGGTCTGTCTGTGGTCTTCCGGAGGTCAAGCAATTCACACGAACAATGCCCTTTATAACCCCAAAAAAGATATCAACAATACTTAATTTCCTGAAATATAGAACACAGTCAACCTGAAAGAAAAAATACTCACGACGAATTAGAATAATACAAATACAATTTAAAAAATAAAAATCTCAAGAGTTCTAAAATTCCGCGTGAGTTACAAGCATAGCTAAAACCAGTTAATAATGATACAGTACTGGTTGTTTTCTTCCTGAGGTCATATCCTCTTCCCCCTCCCCCCTCCACCCAAAAACAACAACAAACCCAACAGCAACAAAACAAGCAACCCAGACCGTGCTGAGATGCCAACCATTCTGTATAATCCAACCATTCTGCATAATCAACCATTCTGTATAATCCAACCATTCTGCATAATCAACCATTCTGTATAATCCAATTTTTTTACATAATCCAACAATTCTACATAATCCAACCATTCTGCATAATCCGATCATTCTGCATAATCCAACAATTCTGCATAATCCAAACCATTCTGCATAATCCAATCCTTCTGCATAATCCAAACCATTCTACATAATCCAACCATTCTGCATAATCCCAACCATTCTGCATAATCCAAACCCTTCTACATAATCCAACCATTCTGTATAATTCAATCCTTCTCAGATTGCACACAAAAAAGGCCTCAGAAAGAATACAAGCACTTTCGAAGTAATAAAAATGCATATACAAATACCATATCAGCAAAATAACACTTCACACTGGACATCCTGTGCCCCTTCCAGAGTTTAATCATGTCGCCACCTGGTGACCAGAAGAAACCACTTCTGGCAGCACAGCGTGCACAGTGCTCAGAGGAAAAGACAGGGAGGACATTCTTGCCAAAGAAGCGAGAGAACCGACTGGGAGGGCAAAGCAAAAAAACCCAACACTCCCCCCCCCAAAAAAAAAAGAAAACTCAAACAAACCAACAACCGCAAAACAAATAACAACAGCAAACAAGACATTAAAAAGATAAAGAAGAAGGCGGAAACAAACTTGACAGAATAGGATATATTATTTCTAGCACAGGTTTTTCGGAAAGTGGGTATATCACTTGTTTATATCTTCATTCCTCTATATTCTATGGACTTATTTATTTGCTGATCTACTTGTCCGATTAAAAAAAACTAAAACTCGTAAAAAAAATGTTTGGTAAAATATTGCTTTAAAAACATCCAAATACTTTGAATTATAGAAAAAAAACACGTTTTCTTCAGTAAACAGGAAGGCTGTGCTTAATGTTGTTAAAATGATGAACACTATCGGATACAGCATGAAAAACCTGTTCAAGGAAATTGAAAAATGTAAACAGAATTTACGGAACGGGGGTGGGGTGGGGGTGGGGGATGAGGTTTTATAATACATTGAAATATCTTGTTAAATGGCGCATGGAAACAAAACTGTGATTTTGTTTCTTGATATCAAGGAATTATTTTCCATATCACAAAATGGGATGACAGACAATATAGATTTTGAACTTTAAAGAAACTGTATGTCCTCATTTAGTCATTTGCTTATTCGTTGAGTTAGCAGAGGTCATAGAGAGGAATGCGCTCTGCCAGGTTCTTCTTTTTTTTTTCGTTTCTTCTTTTTTTTCTTTTCTTCTTTTTTCTTTTCTTCTTTTTTTCTTTTCTTCTTTTTTCCTTTTCTTTTTTTTTCTTTTCGTATTTTTTCTTTTTTTCTTTTCTTTTCCCCCCCTCGTATACAGCTCCGATGTTTTTTTGGTGCACGCAACTTCTTTTTTTTTTTTAACCTTCCATTAAGGTTTCTGCATTCCGACTTCGGGAAGGATGTCTCAACACGACACCAGTGTGCATGCGTTTTGTAACATGCATTTTTGTCGTCCGTTTCTACCAGCTCTGTTGACTGACACTTTCCAAAAAGGCAGACCTGTTTTACTCTGTACGCAAGATGTTCTGCGTGCGTTGGTAAGGAGGAAGTCTGTTTGTAGTCTCATCAGAAGGACTTTCAGGGGGAGTGGAGTCGGTACTGATGTCAACTCCAGGGGAACAGGCGTCTCGGTGGTGGCTCGAACCCTGGCTCGAACCCGGGCCATCAAATCGCGAGTGCAACGCTCTAACCACTAGGCCATCCATCCATCCACTGAATCAGCCAGCCAGCTATCCGTCCGCCCGTCCGCCCGTCTGTCCGTCCGTCCATCCATCCATCCATCCATCCGTCCATCCGTCCGTCCGTCCATCCATCCAATCGTCTGTCCGTCCGTCCGTCCATCCATCCATCCTTCCATCCATCCATCCATCCATCCATCCATCCATCCATCCATCCATCCAATCGTCTGTCCGCCCGTCCGTCCATCCATCCATCCGTCTGTCCGTCCGTCCATCAGTCCATTAACCCATCCTGCCATCCAGCCAGCCAGCCATCTGTCTGTCTGTTCGCTTATCTGTTCCTCCTTTGATCTTTCTCTCAGTCGGTTCCTTTGCTTTTCCGTTTTAGCATCTAGCTGTTGCCTGTCCTGCTTTATTTGTTAACTTTTTTGTTTGTTTGTCTGTCTGTCTGTCTGTATGCCTGTCTGTCTGTCTGTCTGTCTGCCTGTATGTCTGTTTTCCTGTCTGTATGTATGCCTGTCTGTCTGTATGTCTGTCTGTCTGTCTGTCTGTCTCTCTCTCTCTCTATCTCTTTCATTGTGTCTGTTTATTTGTCTTTTTCACCAATCTTTGTCTATGAATGTTAGTCCACAATCATTTGAAGACAAGAAAAACAATTCTGGCCTATGAAAACAAGGATAACAGCAACAACAACAGCAACAACAACAAACCAACCGGCGTTGCCATTTCAGGGCCATTCTGTGATCAAAGAAGCAATAACTGACAATACAGAGACCCCCAAAAAATCAATGAAGTTTATATACAAAATAAGCAGAAACAAACCCGCAATAACTTTTTTAGAAAAGGAATCTTGATGTTGTTTTCTACCAAACACGAAATCTACTTTTTAAAAGCGAAAAAAAACAACCCGATTACAAAAAAGCCTGGAATAAAACAGAAACAAATCAAAGAGAATGACATAAGCAAACTGAAAATGAAATAAAATGAAATAAACAATAATATGATTTCGATGAAATAAAATTTGAAAAATATAAGACATTACAGAAAATGAACCAAGAAACAACTCCCCCTCCCCCCCCATCCCCAAATCTCTTTCCCTTCCCACCGACCCACTCCCCTCAACAAAGAAAGACAACCCCATAGACAAATAAACACACAGAAACCGACATCTGTCGGTAACCATTTTATTTCAACTCTTCCTCAAAGAACTATGTTTTTGTTTGTGTTGCGCAAACATAAAAATAGGATGATAATTATCTAATCCGGTCTTTAATCCTACTGATTGAAATGATGATATACATTAACTCAGAACGCCCGCCAATTTTGTTTGTGGAGCGAGAGAGAGAGAGAGAGAGAGAGAGAGAGAGAGAGAGAGAGAGAGAGAGAGAGAGAGAGAGAGAGAGAGACAGACAGACAGACAGACAGACAGACAGACAGAGAGAGACAGACAGACAGACAGGCAAACAGACAGACAGACAGTCAGACAGACTGTCAGACAGACAGTCAGACAGACAGACAGACAGACAGAAAGTCAAACGGACGGACAGACAGACAGACAGACAGACAGACAGACAGACAGACAGACAGTCAGACAGACAGACAGAGTTTTACTCCATCTTATTCTTCAGGTAGTGGAGTGTCTGCCTGTCTGCTAGCCCATCTGTGAAACACCTCTGTTCTTCCTGGCTGTTTGTTTGGTGTTTTAAAAAAAATCTCTTTCTTGTTGCTTTCCTTCCTACCTTGATACCTTTCTTCCTTCTTTTCCTTCCTTCCTTCCTTCTTAACGGTCGCGGCTGCTTCCTTCTTTCTAGTCTTTGTAATTTTTTTCTATTTTACGTTATGAGTCCTTCATTCATTCATTCATTCATTTATTCATTCACTGGTTTTAATTCATTAGGTTTGTGTTGGTGGTGTTTGAGTGTGTGTGTGTGTGTGTGTGTGTGTGTGTGTGTGTGTGTTGTGTGTGTGTGTGTGTGTGTGTGTGTACGTGTTTGTGCCCATGCGTGTTGTGTGTGTGGTGTGTGGTGTGTGTGCGTGCGTTCGTGTGTGCGTGTATGTGTGTGTTGTGTGTGTGTGTGTGTGCGTGTGATATCTTCAGTTTAAAATCTATTCACATTTAATGATTTTAGACGAGTGTGTGTGTATGTGTGTGTGTGTGTGTGTGTGTGTGCGGCGTGCGCACGTGTGTGCACATGTGTGTTTAAGCACGCGTGTATGTGTGTGTGTTTGAGCGCGCGCGCGTACACGCGCGTGTCTGTGTTTGCCTTACCAGGCTATTGTTTTCACTTCTGGGAGCTGAATGGCAGTTTGTAATTTGTCAATCGGGAATACAACACCTCAGCATACCGCACAGCGGATTAATCAATGAACAAAAAACCCAATCAACCAAGCAAACAAACATACAAACAAATGCATGAAAATACAAACCAAAAACATGTAAACAAATGCGTGATGGAAGACCCAGGCTAACCAAAAGAAAATATAAGCAAAAATACTAAATAAATAGATGAATGAAATACAAATTGAAAAAAAAGTACCAAAAATACAAATTGAAAAAATTAAGTATGTTGAAATGATACATTATCAAGAAAAGAAAGAAAAGAAAGTGAGGAACAATAAAAAGGAATGAAAGAAGTTAAATAAAGAAGTAAATAAACATTAATATTTGGAGAACGTGAATAATAGCTTAAGAAGAGAGAGAGGAGAGAGAGAGAGAGAGAGAGAGAGAGAGAGAGAGAGAGAGAGAGAGAGAGAGAGAGAGAGAGAGAGAGAGAGAGAGAGTGTTGTTGTTTTCTTTTGAAAACCTGACAGTTGGAAAATATTTTCATGGTCGTTTGTTTGTTTGTTTGTTTGCCTGCATTTTTGTTTTGTTTGATTTCGGTCATTTGCTTGTATAATATTATTTCGTTCTTTGTTTTTGGCTGTCTGTTATTTTATCCTGTCCGCTTACTTGTTTAGCTTCAACAGTTGTTGTTGTTAACTCCAATCTTGATATAGCTTTAGATTTGAAAAAAAGAATGTATTTAATATTCTTTCTTGATATTCTTCGTTTTATCCCTAAAGCTATTCAAGTGAATGAATGGATCTAAACGCTGGAAATCGAAAGCTTTGAGAATAATCGATTTTTCGCCGTTTTTAACCAACCGCCTTTTCCCTCCATTCTCTCTCTCTCTCTCTCTCTCTCTCTCTCTCTCTCTCTCTCTCTCTCTCTCTCTCTCTCTCTTCTCTCTCTCTCTCTCTCTCTCTCTCTCTCTTCTCTCTCTCCTCTCTTCTCTCTCTCTCTGCAAAAGGTGAAGCACATCTCTGCACTAGAAATTGAGCAAGGTTGCACATAACCAGGTCACTCAGTCAAGAATCGAACCAGAGATGTTATGCAAGTCAAGTCAAAGTCAAGTAAAATTATTATTTCCAGATGGTACAGTAAATAAACAATCCATTTGCTTTTTTCTTCTTCTATCAAGCCATCTATCTAAGAACACAAATTTCTTAATGATAATACTGAAGTACTGCATTATTACAACCTTTACCAATAGAGTGTGCCACTACAAAAAGAAGAAGAAAACTCTCTTAGTCTGGCAGGCTGTACTGAGATTACAGCATCCATGCGGCTGCCTTCAGAGCCTCTGGGAAATCTGAAGTCTGAGGTGCTCCATCCACTTAACTACAGAGCCTGTGTATGTATGAGATGAGAGCCAATATCCCAATTATTCATTATTGCGCCAGCTTTCTTGTCCCCTGTGCGCTTTGCTTGTCTATCTTGCCATGTATCCTTCCTGTAAGTGTCTTCTACAGTTGAAGGCTACTGCTGCTGCTGCTGCGTGTGTGTGTGTGTGTGTGTGTGTGTGTGTGTGTGTGTGTGTGTGTGTTGGTGTGTGTGTGTGATGTTTTTATGGGGTGTGTGTGTGTGTGTTGTGGTGTAGTGTGTGTGTGTGTGTGTGTGTGGTGTGTGTGTGATGTGTGTGTGTGTGTGTTGTGTGTGTGTGATGTGTTGTGTGTGTGTGTGTGTGTGTGTTTGTGTGTGTGTGTGTGTGAATGTGTGTGTGTTTGTGTGTGTGTGTGAATGTGTGTGTTTGTGGTGTGTGTTAATGGTGGGGTTTATTTCTATTTTTTCTATTTGATTCTTTTATATCAAGGATAATGGAATAAGCACTTATGTGCTTTTTACATCCAGTCCCCGTGTGTATGCCGTTTTGTAAATTCTGTCACCTGTTCCCACCTGCACACAATGGCCTACTCTTACGAAAAGCGGAACAGGATTGAACGTGTGTGCAAGATGTTCTGCGTACGTTCGCACACGGGGCCTCGGTTTATAGTCTCATTGGAAGGATTTTGGGGGAAAGTGGAGTCTGCACTGATGTTAACTCCAGGGGAAAATATACCCTTGAACGGGAATCAAACCCGGGTCGTCAGATTGCGAGGGCAATGTTCTAACCACTGGGCTATCATCCTGTGTGTGTGTGTGTGTGTGTGTGTGTGTGTGTGTGTGTGTGTGTGTGTGTGTGTGTGTGTGTGTGTGTGTGTGTGTGTGTGTGTGTGTGTGGTAGCTACAGAGAAAAGTCATTATGATTTACGAATCATTCAGATAGAGTTTCTTTTCGTCATTGGGCTGTCTATTTTTCCAGTCTGGTGTTGCTACCTTTCTTCAAGTATAATATTATTGTTGTTGTTGTTGTTGTTGTTGTTATTGTTGTGGTTGTTGCTGTTGTTAATTGAGATCTCTGTATTATGGTATAGTAGTTGATTGTTGTATGGGTGTGGTATATTTCCCCTTTATTTGTTTCTGAACACTTTCTTATGCTTGTCTGTGATTTTTGTTATCTATTTGTCTCTCAATCATATTTCTAGTCTTTTTGTTCATTTTTATCATGCTTGTCTGATGTTGTTGTTTTTTATCTATTAAATTTTGTCTCTCTGTCATATTTCTAATGTTTTCCTATCTATTGAATTTTGTCTCTCTATCATCTTTCTAATGTTGTTGTTATATAGCTATTGAATTTTGTCTCTCTATCATCTTTCTAATGTTGTTGTTTTATACTATTGAATTTTCTCTCTGTCATCTTTCTCGTTGTTGTTTTATATCTATTGAATTTTTGTCTTTCATCTTTCTATGTTGTTGTTCTATATTTATTGAATTTTGTCTCTCTGTCATCTTTCTAATGTTGTTGTTTTTATATATTGAATTTTGTCTTCTGTCATATATCTGATGTTGTTGTTTTATATCTATTAATTTTGTCTTTCATCATCTTTCTTTTTGTTGTTTATATTTATTGAATTTTGTCTCTCTATATCTTTCTAATGTGTTGTTTTATATCTATTATTTTTGTCTTTCTATCATCTTTCTGATGTTGTTGTTTTTTTTTGTTGCTTCATTTTATTTTTTTCTTGATTTCTCTTTCTAAATTTTTAGTGTTGATTGATATTATTGTTTTTTTCTATCATATTTCTAATGTTGTTGGTTTATATTTATTGAACTTTGTCTCTCTATCATCGTTTCTGAATGTTGTTGTTTTAGCTATTGAATTTTGTCTCTCTGTCATCTTTCTGATGTTGTTGTTTCATATCTATTAATTTTGTCTTCTTCATCTTTCTATGTTGTTGTTTTATATTTATTGATTTTGTCTCTCTTCATCTTTTCTGTTGTTTTATATTATTGAATTTTACTCTCTGTCATCTTTCTATGTTGTTGTTTTATATTATTGAATTTTGTCTTTCTATCATCTTTTCATGTTGTTGTTTTATATTTATTGAATTTTGTCTCTCTGTCATCTTTCTAATGTTGTTGTTTTATAGCTATTGAATTTTGTCTCTCTGTCATCTTTCTCATGTTGTTGTTTTATATCTATTGAATTTTGTCTTTCTATCATCTTTCTGATATTGTTGTTTAAAGCTATTATATTTGTCTCTCTATCATCTTTCTAGTCTATCTCTTTTCCTCCAACGTCTTCATCAGTCTAGCCCCCAAAACTGTTCGCCTGTCTGTATACAATATCCTTTGTTTTGACTTCTTTATTCCAACTGAAAAAAACCACTTGCTTTGATATTGTATTCACCATTTTAAACGATTGTTCTTAAACATTAAACTCAAATTTCCAACAAATTGGCATCTCTTCATAAATATTAGGTAAAGCGAAAAAAAAAGAAAAAGAATGCAAGCTTTCTATTATTTAAACCAATTTTCAAAGTCTTAGGAGCAGTTACACCTGCGGCATAGATAATCTGATTACAAACACCCACGCACACACACCCACACGAGCACATGCGCGCGCGCGAGCGCACGCACACACACACACACATAAACACACACAAGCACGCACGCACGTGCGCGCGCGAGCGCACGCACACACGTACACACACACACATACACACACAAGCACGCACGCACGTGCGCGCGCGAGGATACACACACACATACACACACACACATACACACACACACACGCTCACTCACTCACTCACACACACATACACACACAGAGGTACACGTGCTTGCACGCACGCATGGACGCACATGCGCACACACAGAGACGCACGTGCTTGGGAGGATACACAAACACACATGCTCACTCACTCATTCACACACACACACACACACACGCACGCACGCACAAACGCAAACACACACGCACACACACACATCAAAGTAAAGCCCCCCCCCCCCCCCTAAAAAAAAGAGATCACAAGAATTCAAGTCTTCTCTGTTGATTCTCATTCGCTGAACAATTTTCACCTGACAGTTTGGGGTCAGTTCTGATTGGTTTAGGATTGCCTACTAACTGTCCTTGTTTTTAAAAATGTTTTTTATCCCCTTCTTTTTCTATTTTTCCTTTATTTTCTGTCCCGCTTTTGTTTTCTCACACAGACAGAGAGAAAGACAAACAGAGAGACAAAGACACTTTTTATTTATTTCATTTTTGGTAGTGTTGTATAATTATTTTCTTCAGTTTCATGTTATAGTGTTTGTATATGTGGAAAATTGTTTATATATATATATATATATATATATATATATATATATATATATATATATATATATATATATATATATATATATATAAATATATATCTGTAGCTTGATGCCTTTCCCTGCTGTATTGATGTCTGCTTATGTTGTATGGATATTGAATAAACCATACTTAAAAAGCAGAGGAGAGAGAGAGAGAGAGAGAGAGAGAGAGAGAGAGAGAGAGAGAGAGAGAGAGAGAGAGAGAGAGAATGCGAATGCGAATGCGAATAGTTTATTCAGATTTTAGGCCATGGCCCCTTTCTGAAGGGGGTTACACATCATCGTGAACAACAAGAACCACAATATATTTCCCAGCGATCCACAGTCAACTTAAAGTTGCAACAAATAAGTATGCATTTCTAATATTACGATAGTGCAGTATTTACCCTTTTCAATGCATGATAAACATACATGGAAAGATTTGTTAAAGTTGTCTCATGTTTTGTTGACAGAAGAACATTTACCTTAAAGTTACAAGGCTCATCATAATATTTTGGTCTAATGAATTGCATCCTAAGATCGTGTAAGGCTGGACAACAAAACAAGAAATGAATTTCGTCTTCTATTGCACTATGACATAAACGGCATTTCAGTTCATCTTCAGTTCTGTTCTGGTATCTATTTCGGTGACATGCAATATCTGAAACACCAAACCTAAATTTAGTAAGAGCACTTTTAACATAACGATTTATTTTAATGTCAATATACATTTCTTTGAAACAAGATGTTTTAAACAGCCTATATTGAGCAAATCTGTCACTGTTATACATGTGTTCATGCCAATTTTGCCATCTGCAATCTATAAGCCTTTGTTTGAAACTTTTTAAGAAGGCTGAGATACACTGTACCCCTTGATTATCCCATACAAAAGAAAATCCATATGAATTTAAGCATTCACGAACACTCGTAACCCAAGTTTTCTTACCATTTCTGTCTAAATTATACAACACTCCATATGCTTTTAAAGGGATTCTACATTCATCCATACGAGTCAATGTTAACCAGTATTTAATACATTTTACGTATGAGTTAATATATATGGGAAATCTCCCAAGCTCTCCATACACAAGGTCATTGGGCGTTCGAAGGTCTACATTCAAAAAACGTTTCATAGCATATAAGTGTACATTTTCAACCATATGGCTTTTTTCAAAAGCCCAGATTTCAGCTCCATACAACATTATTGGCTGTACCTGAGTATCAAATAGTTTACAAAAAAGAGAAAAATTACAGCAGTCCAATTTATACAGCACACGAAAAATTGCAAAAACTGCTTTCTTAGCTCTGCTTACTAGGTCTTGACATGCAAAGCCAAAACTAAGTCTAGTTGAAAACCATAGACCAAGGTATTTATATACATTCACTACTTCCACCTTTACATTGCCATATGTCCATTTTTCTTGTCGTGCTAAATACCCACCCTTACGAAAAACAACTATATTTGTTTTACCCATATTTACCTTTAACTCTAACCTAGATGCAGCCGTACACAAGTTATCAAGTTGTCTTTGTAAACCAGTCACTGTTGTCGATAGTAAAATAATGTCGTCAGCAAATAACAATATAGATAATTCAATAAGATCAAAAGTCACACCATGTTTACCATTCTGGATGATTTCTAGAGCTAGCTCATTAATAAACAATGAAAACAATACTGGACTACAAACATCCCCCTGTTTTACTCCATGGGTGCAGTTTAAAACGTCTGAAAAATTTGCTCCCGATCTTATTCTTGCCTTCACTTCTTGGTACATGCTTTTCAAACAACGACATAATTTACCTGTAATTCCATTGTTTAACAAAATAGGCCATAATAGTTTTCTAGAAACAGAATCAAATGCCTTTTCAAAATCAACAAAGGCTACATATAATTTTCGATTATTTGTGAATTGTTTCTGGATTGCAGCTAACAAAGTAAACATATGATCTACCGTACTATAACCTTTCTTGAACCCAGCTTGGTGTTCACCAGTGATATCATTTTGATTTATCCATTCTTGTAATCTTTTGTTAATGACAAAACTGTATAGTTTACTACTAATGTTACATAATGATATTCCTCTATAGTTGTTGACATTATTAACATCCCCCTTTTTAAATAATGGCAAAATAACAGACTCTTTCCAACTTTCAGGATAAATACCTGTGTCAAATAAATAATTGAATAACTTTACTAAAAACTGAACAATGGCTCCATTTGAGATCTTAAAAACTCTCCAATAAGACCATCAGGGCCTGCAGATTTATTATTTTTCAATTTTCTTATAGCTAGTAACACTTCTTCTTTTAAAATTGGCCTATTTAACACCTCATCACCTTCCTCTGTTAAATCATCATTCTGTATATTATTTTCTTCAACATCTTTTTCTAGTACACTTTTAAAATGTTGATACCAATCAGAGATAGAAATGTCATTCTGAGGCTGTGACTTCCTTTTACATATTTTACGCACTGATCCCCAAAATAACTGTTGATCATTTACAGAATTTAATAGTTCAGCATATAAGGCATCATTGTAGTCTTTTTCTTTCTTTTTATTAAGATTCTTATATTCCCGTCGTGCAATACAATACTTAACCCTGTCATCATTCTGTCGAGTTTTTCTAAATCTTCTCAAGAGCCTCCGCACTTTACGCTTGAGAGAGAGAGAGAGAGAGAGAGAGAGAGAGAGAGAGAGAGAGAGAGAGAGAGAGAGAGAGAGAGAGAACTCTGAACTCTCTGAAATTATTTAATGTATATCGGCCTTAGGCCACAATACACTTTGAGGGAGAGAGAGAGCGAGAGAGAGAGAGAGAGAGAGAGAGAGAGAGAGAGAGAGAGAGAGAGAGAGAGAGAGAGAGAGAGAGAGAGAGAGAGAGAGAGAGAGAGAGAGGTATTTAATCTTTTAAAAAATATTTTCCCGAGTAAACTGAAATGAGCACTCATGTGCTTTTTTACATGCATTCCCCGTGTGTATGCAGTTTTGCTTAATTTGTTATCTGTTCCCACCGACACACAATGGCCCACTCTTCCTAAAAGTGGAGCGGGTTTTAAGTGTGCGCAAGATGTTCTGTGTGTGTGGAGGGGTGGGGATGGTGGTGGTGGTAGGTAGTAGTAGTGGTAGTAGCAGTGGTAGCAGTAGCAGCAGCAGCAGCAATAACAGCAGCAGCAGCAGTAGGAGAAGTAGTAGTAGTAGCAGCAGCAGTAGCAGCAGTAGTAGTAGCAGCAGCAGTAGTAGTAGTAGCAGCAGCAGCGGCAGCAGCAGCAGTAATAGTAGTATTAGAAGTAGTTGTAGCAGCAGCAGCAGCAGCAGCAGCAGCAGCAGCAGCAGCAGCAGCAGCAGCAGCAGCAGCAGCAGTAATAGTAGTAGTAGTAGTAGTAGTAGTAGTAGTAGTAGTAGTAGTAGTAGCGTAGCAGCAGCAGTATCAGCAGTAGTAGTAGTATTAGTAGTAGTAGTAGCAGCAGTAGCAATAGCAGTAGCTAGCAGTAGTAATAGCAGCAGCAGCAGCAGCAAAAGCAGTAGTAGTAGTAGCAGTAGCTAGCAGTAGTAATAGTAGTAGTAGTAGCAGCAGTAGCAGTAGCAGTAGTGAGGAGGAGGAGGAGAAGGAAAATGTTTTAAGACTGCGTGTGCATGAAAAAGTCACTAAGATTTTTTGGTTCACGAATTGTTGTTCTTTTCCATCATCTTACCATTGATATGTCAACGAACTGCACGCGGAAGGATATCACCTGTTTGTCATTTTCTTCTATCCTGTCCGCACAGATTGAATGAAATGAAAGTTAATAATAATAATACATGGGATTTAGGAAAGGAACACACACACACACACACGCACGCACACACACACACCTATACACACACACGCACACACACACACGCACACGCACACACACACACACACACACACACACACACACGCACACACACAAACACACACACACACATGCTTGAGAAGACATTCAAGGTAACTACAGCCACTAACACAACAAAACTTGCTGTCTGAATGTTCGACAAGGGAGAAGAAGACAAATGTCTGACAGCACTGGCAGCAAGAGTGGAAGAGCGTTGTGTTTTCATGACTGGAAACAAAGAAACAAAGCCAATAAACAGGAAAGGCGATAAACACATTAACAGAGGCTCTGAATAGGAGACAAGAACCCAATTAAAAGCAGACAAAAGTGTTTGGGCTAGTTTTGAAATAAATCACAGTATTCTTGTTCAAGTTGGCACCGCAAGAGCAGCAAATTTTCCGTGTCGAAATATCAAAGGGTTACAAGTAATTGTGTGTATATTATTTTGTTCAACTTTTCTTTCACAGTTTTTCTTTCTTAGATTTAAGCATTTACGATGTCAGTGGCAAATTATGTGAATA
This sequence comes from Rapana venosa, assembly GCA_028751875.1. Lineage (NCBI taxonomy): Eukaryota > Metazoa > Mollusca > Gastropoda > Neogastropoda > Muricidae > Rapana > Rapana venosa. Next base: position 49,673,605 of record CM054149.1, on the reverse strand, counting down.
CATATAAAAAGACGTAAACGAGAGCGTCACCTGAAAGGAGTATAAGGAAATCGATAAATTATTGAAAGAAAAACCCCGAAAGAAAAACAAAGAAATTGACATGACGAAACCTATATATGTGTGGGCATGTAGACAGTAAGACAAACAGACAGAAAGACCGACAGAAAGACCGACAGACAGAAAGACAGACGTCTAGACAGAAAGACAGACAAACAGGACAGACAGACGCATAAGAAGACAAGACTGTCTCTCATCCCTCTTTTCGTAATAAAACAAAGGTTTCATGCACTAAAACTATTGTGGGAATTTTTGTTTGCTGGAACATTTAGATTCCGCCTGAAACATACTGACTTAGATATTAAAAAACAACAACTGTGTGGACAATGAGATAGCAGAATCTGTCCCGAGACCCCCCCCCCCAACCCCCCCAACCCCCCCCCCCCCCACACACACACACCACCACCACCACCACCCTTCCCCGGCCTTTGCAGAAAATGTTCTGGCTCTTCATAACTTTTATTCCACACTAGGGGTGTCAGGGCACATCCAGATAACATTTTCTGGCCTTTTCTTCTGACACTTGTGTGTGAGTTTAAAACTTTTCATTTCAGACTAAGAAAAATAGCTTCACAGCTGCACAACACAAAACATGCTTAGAGCAATACAAAGGAGCTTGGAGCTTCCATCAAGCTCCTTCAACAAAATATGCAAAACTAGTTCACCAGCCAAGGTTAAGCAGCACTGAACGTGGATACCACTTGGATGGGTGACTGTTTGCGGGCTTTGGCTTTATCATAGTTCTTGATTAAACCATTGACGCTGGGGGCAACAGCAAAGTGAGAGGCTGTATGACCAGTGGCTTTCCCACTCATGGAATTCCACTTTACAGCTTAGTCTTTAGTGATCGACTATGACTCTCTGACTAGGAGGCTTGACTCGCACAGTCCTTATGTGCTGCAGCCCTGGGGGCTGGTTGGCCTTTAGAGAACATCTCCAACGCTGACTGTCCTCATGCCCACTTGGCCGAGAGAGTGGGGATGTACTGTGGGCAAGGCATCCCCACAATAATCAAATTTCTGCCCAGTTTCCCAAACAGCAGCTGCCTCCTCTGCTGTTTTGGAGGTCATCGTCGGACTCGACGGACAAACATACATACAGTCCACCAGTTCACCCAGCTGTAAATGGGTACCTGTCCTCTTTAGGGTCAGGGAAGGTAAAGCAGCGAGGGAGAGGAGATGGGCGCCGCCCTCAATATGCTGGCTCCTAGAGAAGCTGAGGTCTCTGACGCCTCGCTCCCCTACGACCTTATAGGTTATGGGACATCTTTTCTTTTATAGTTCATGCAAAGAGAGCACTATAGGTTTTTCTTCCTGTCAGGACCAGATCAAAACCTTTCCCATCCTGATTTGGAATGCCTGAAAGTGAAAGAGTAAAAGCTTCTTTGCGATAGATGATACTATTGCTCAACTTTGAGAATACAGGGTCGTTGGTAAATGTTATAGCAATTGGTACAAAACTATATGTACATGTTAAAAACGAGTATGTTTCTTTTTTGGCCTCTCTACAGTATAAAGAGTACACATGCACGCATGTGCGCGCACAACACACACACGGGCGCACGCACGCACGTACGCACGCACGCACGCACACACACACACACGTGCACTTGCATGCTTGCTTGCAAGTAAGCATACACATTCGCACGAACGCACACACTACAAACGCATACATCATACACACACATGCGCGCGCATACACACAAACACGCACGCACGCACGCACTCACACACACATTGGATTATATTATTACTTGAAATGTTCCAAAGCAGCTGGGCTCAGGGATTCATTCCACGCATTTGGAAACATTCCATCTTAGTGCCAGTCCCAAAGCAGGGTAAACCTAAAAGTGATAAAAACAGCTACAGACCTATCGCGTTAACCTCACACACAGGAAAACTTATGGAAAAAGTCATTATAAACCGATTAATACATTACTGTGATAAAACCCAAATAATTCCTCTTAGTCAAGCAGGTTTTCGAAAAGGCAGATCCACAGCAGATCATCTGATTAAGCTCAGCACACAAATTAAACATCAGTTTGCTTGTAGGAAAAATGTATTTGCCACCTTTTTTTTATATAAAGAAAGCATACGATCAGGTCTGGCATGAACGATTACTGTTTAAGTTAAAGTCTATTGGCTTATCTGGCAATATCTATTATTATGTTATAGCCTTTCTCTCAGAAAGACGTATACAGGCCAAAGTTGGAAATTCCTATTCTACTTTACGATTTCAAACGATGGCTATTCCACAGGGATCAGTCATTGCTCCACATCTTTTCAATATTCTTCACTATGATCTTCCGAAGTGTCTCTCAAGTAATGCCACCCATGTCCAGTACGCTGATGACATTTGTATGTGGATGAATGTCACAATGAACACGAGAACTCCAAAGAGACATCTAAATTATTTAAAAACATGTATCAGATTGAGCTGAACAAACTTTTAAAATGACTATATATTTGAAAAGGGTCTGTCACTATCTCCTTGAAAGACTACTCTCGTACTTTTCAGTAATGGTGCTAACCCGCTAGTTCTACCTGTTTTCCAGATAGATGGTAACATTTTAAATTATAAAACCATAATGAAGATTTTAGGGGTATATTTCACGTCTAAATTAACTTGGAATTATCATTTTGAATATTTAAATACTAAAGCTAGGAGAAGTCTAAACTTCCTGAAAGTTATCAGTAAACAAGTGTGGGCTCATGATGTAGCTGTGTTAAAACATCTGGCGTTATCTTTAGTACGTTATAGACTCATTTATGGTCAGGAAACGTTTTTCAGTGCTCCTAAGTATTTGTTACAAAAAAGATTCTACTGTAAGGCTTTCCAATTAGCTCTAGAGGTACCTTTTCATGCATCACCAATGGGTACTTATAAAGAGATAGGTATTTTGCCATTAGACAACTATCGACAACTGGCTGTGGCTAAACACCTCTTACGACGGGATAGCCTAGTGGTTAGAACGTTGCGCTCGCAATCTGACGACCCGAGTTCGATTCCCGTTCAAGGCGATATTTTCCCCTGGGGTTAACATCAGTGCAGACTCCACTCTCCCCAAAAGTCCTTCGGATGAGACTATAAACCGAGGCCCCGTGTGCGAACGCACGCGTAGTGGAAGGACGTTAAAATGAAGAACTACTATTACTACTACTACTACTACTACTACTACTACTACTACTACTACTACTACTACTACTACCACTACTACTACTACTACTACTACTACTACTACTACTACTACCACTACTACTATTACTACTACTACTACTACTACTACTACTACTACTATTACTACTACTACTACTACTACTACTACTACTACTACTACTACTACTACTACTACTACTACTACTACTACTACTACTACTACTACTTCTACTACTACTACTACTACTACTACTACTACTACTACTACTACTACTACTACTACTACTACACTACTACTACTACTACTACACACACACACACACACACACACACACACACACACACACA
>CM054149.1:49660044-49665044 GCA_028751875.1 Rapana venosa | reverse complement strand
TGTTGTTGTTGTTTTTCATGTCTGTGTCGAACGCTCAGACAGCAACTGGTGTTGTCTAGTTGTTTTAGTTGTTGTTTTTGTTGTTGTTGTTTTTCATGTCTATGTTGAACACTCACACAGCAACTGGTGTTCTTATTTGTTTTAGTTGTTGTTGTTGTTGTTTTCTCTTTAAACGCCACGTTTTCATTGAACGTGAATTAAAACGTACGGATTCAATCACGATCTTAAAATTTAAAATGTTTATGTCTCTCTTATATGAAGCAAGCAGTCTTTGGTAGGATTTGGTTCATTTTTGTGCACAGGAGGAAGCGGTGCTTAGTACTTCTAAGCAATGGTGAGAAACAACTCTCTCTTTCCTCTAAGAGTATCATTGTAACTGTCATTATATATATTTCAGGTGTGGGAAAAGGCCTTTTCTTTATTACGTGACGCTTTTGTATGCGTTGGTTTGATTTTATTTTATTATTTTATTATCATTTATGTATTTAAAAAAAATTCTGCTTTGCTCTTTCGGTTAGTTTTTTGACGTCACAATATTTACCATGCTCCATAGCTGCTTTTGTTCTATGCCACTCCTTGAGAGTCCAGGGTGTGTGCTTGCACACACACAGACATACAGACACACAGACACACATACACAGACACACAGACAGACACACATACACACACACAGACGCGAAGAGAGAGAGAGAGAGAGAGAGAGAGAGAGAGAGAGGAGAGAGAGAGAGAGAGAGAGAGAGAGACAGACAGACAGACAGACAGAGAGAGAGAGGAAGGGTGAAAAAAAGAAATGCAAGAAACAAAATAAGCAGTGAATGTTTATATTTTCTTTTTAAAATTTAAAACAACACAACAATGCCATTTTTAATAGATCCTTTTATTCTTATTATTTCTTCAACATTTGTTGTACCTAAAACTGGTACAGTGCAGAAACAACCCACATTAATGTCACACACATGTCTCTCACACAGGAAACCAACCATCTTTGCCTAGGTGTTGTATGCTGGTTTTCCTGTTGATAAAGGCAGCAAAGCTTTGTGCTGTGGCAAGAAGGAAATGGAAATGACATCCCTTACCCTCCCCATACTGTAATGAGGATACCGTTCCCATGTGTGGTGTCTGATTGCCCTGTCCTGTCTGAGATAGCCTTTCACAGCGTGATTTATGGGGGGTGTTGGGTTTTCTTGGTGAAGTCATTTTTGTTTTTTTGTTTTGTTTATTTGCTTCTTTTTGTGTGTTATTTTCTCTGAGAGAGAGAGAGAGAGCATTTATTTATTATTCAAAATTGTCTTTTTTAACATCAAAAATAGAAATACATGGAACAAAATGAGCAGTGATTGTACATGTCTTTTTGTTTTTTTTAAATCAAGCACACAACAGTGTCACTGTTCATATATTCTTTTCCCCTCATTTCATAAACACGTTTTTGTTGAATTTTCCTTTTTGTTATTTCATCAACATTTTTCCCCCGGTTAAATTTGTCCTAAAACTGGTACAGTACATAAACAACCCACATTAATGTCACACACGTCTCTCTCACACAGGAAGCCAAACAGCTCTATCTGGGTGTTGTATGCTGGTTGTCCTGTTGATAAAGTCAGCAAAGCTTTGTGCTGTGGCAAGAAGGAAATGAGAATGACATCCCTTACCCTCCCCATACTGTAATGAGGATAACGTTCCCATGTGAGGCGTCTGATTGCCCCGTCCTGTCTGAGATAGCCTTTCACAGCCTGATTTATGGGCTGGGGATGTTTTTCTGTGACAGTTTTGTTGTTGTTGTTGTTGTTGTTGTTGTTGTTGTTATTGTTTTAGGGGGGGGGGCGTTATTTGTTCCACAGTTTTGTTGTTTGGTTTTGTTTGCTTTACTTTTTGCTGATGCACTTTTTTTTAGGATGTTTTGGTGCTGCAAGTGCTTTTACTCTAGCTCACATATATACACACATGCACGGATGTATGCAAACGCATGCACGCACGCACACATACGCATGTGCACACACACATACAAGCACATACACCTACATATACACACATGTACGCACACGATCTCACAGACATGCAAACACACACACACACTATTATTTCTCTCTCTCTCTCTCTCTCTCTCTCTCTCTCTCTCTCTCACACACACAAACAGAGAGAGAAAGAAAGAGAGAGACAGACAGAGACAGACAGACAGAGACAGAGAGACAGAGAAACAGACAGACAGAGAGACAGAAAGACAGACAGACAGGCAGACAGTCAAATAGATAGACAGACAGACATGGGTTTAAAAAAAAAATCCTACTGTTTTAGCATAAAGAATGAAATACATATGAAACACAAATGAGGAGTGAATGACATTCCTTACCCTCCCCATGCTGAAATGGGGATAACGTTCCCATGTGCAGCGTCTGATTGCCCCATCCTGTCTGAGATAGCCTTTCACAGGCTGATTAATAGAGGGGTTTGTTGTTCCGTGTTGTTATTTTGGATTGTTTTTGTGTGTGTTTTCGCTTTTGCTTACTTGCTTTGTGTGTGTGTGTGTTATATTTTCTCTCTCAGAGAGAGAGAGAGAGAGAGAGAGAGAGAAGAGGAGAGAGAGAGAGAGAGAGGAGAGAGAGAGAGAGAGAGAGAGAGAGAGAGAGAGAGAAGAGCATTAAAAAAAATCTTTTTTTAACATCAAAAACAGAAAAATATGGAACAAAATGAGCAGTGAATGTGCATTTATATTTTAAATCAAGTAACACAACAATGTCATCTGTCATATAATAATAATAATAATAATAATAATAATAATAATAATAATAATAATAATAATAGTAATAGTAATAGTAATAATAATAATAATAATAATAATATAATAATAATAATAATAATAATAATAATAATAATAATAATAATAATAATGTATGGAATTTATATAGTGCTGAATCTTGTAAAGAAACAAATCAAAGCGCTCATATATTCTTTTCCCGTCATGGCATAAAAACATTTTTGTTGAATTGGCCTTTTTTGTTATTTCATCAAAATTTTGTCGATTAACTTTGTCGTAAAACTGGTACAGTGCAGAAACAAATCCACATTAATGTCACACACATGTCTCTCTCACACAGGAAGCCAAACAGCTCTGTTTAGATGTTGTATGCTGGTTTTCCTGTTGGTAAAGTCAGCAAAGCTTTGTGCTGTGGCAAGAAGGAAATGGAAATGACATCCCTTACCCTCCCCACACTGAAAGTTAATGAGGATAACGTTCCCATGTGGGTGTCTGATTGCCCCGTCCTGTTTGAGATAGCCTTTCACAGCGTGATTTATGGAGGGGGAGGGGGGGGGGTTGTTGTTTTTGTGTGATGGTTTTGTGTTGTTGTTGTTGTTGGGTTGTTGTTGTTTTTTAGGGGGGGTGGGTATTTGTTCCAGAGTTTTATTGTTTGGTTTTGTTTGCTTTACGTTTTGCTGATGCATTTTTTTAAAAGGATCTTTTAGTGCTGCAAGTACTTTTACTCTAGCTCACATATATACACACATGCATGGGTGTATGCAAACGCATGCATGCACACACACATATGCATGCGCATACAAACATGTAAGCATGCAAACACACCCGCACACATACAAGCATATACACATACGCACATGTACGCGCACAATCTCACAGACATGCAAACACACATACACGATTATTTCTCTTTCTCTCTCTCTCTCTCTGTCTCTCTCTCTCTCTCTCTCTCTCTCTCTCTCACACACACACACACACACACACACACACACACACACACACACACACACACACACACACACACACACACACACACACACAGAAAGAAAGAGAGAAACAGAGACAGACAAAGAGACAGACAGACAGACGGAAAGACAGACAGATAGACAGACAGACAGACAGTCAAATAGACAGACAGACAGACATGTTTTAAAAAAAAATCCTACTGTTTTAGCATAAAGAATGAAATACATATGAAACACAAATGAGTAGTGAATGACATTCCTTACCCTCCCCATGCTGTAATGAGGATAACGTTTCCATGTGAGGCGTCTGATGTTCTATTTATTAATTTATTTTATTTTATTCTTCTATATCGAGGATAATGGAATAAGCACGTATGTGCTTTTTGTGTGTTATTTTCTCTCTCTCAGAGAGAGAGAGAGCGAGAGCGAGAGCGAGAGAGAGAGAGAGAGAAGAGAGAGAGGAGAGAGAGAGAGAGAGAGAGAGAGAGAGAGAGAGAGAGAGAGAGAGAGAGAGAGAGAGAGAGAGAGAGAGCTGTGTTTTTCGAATACATCTTTTTAGCAATAACAAAAAAGAATGCCAATGCGCAGTTTGCTTTAAATCAAGGAACAGTAATGTCATCTTCCACATATTTTTTTTGTTACTTCATCAACATTTTTGTGTGTTAAATTTGTCCTTAATCGGGTATATACAGTATAAACCCACATTAACATCACACACACACACATACATCTCTCTCTCATGAATCCAAACAGCATGTTTCTGTTCATTAAGTCAGCATAGCTTTGTGTTGTGGGGAGAAGGAAATGGGAACTAGGTTCTTTGTGCTCCCCAGCTGAAAGTTAATGAGGATAACGTTCCCATGTGAGGCGTCTGATTGCCCTATCCTGTCTGAGATAGCCTTTCACAGCCTGATTAATAGAGGGGTTTGTTGTTCCCTGTTGTTATTTTGGATTGATTTTTGGGGGTTGTTTTTTGCTTACTAGCTTTGTGTGTGTGTGTGTGTGTGTGTGTGTGTGTGTGTGGTGTGTATGTATGTGTGTGTGTGTATGTGTGTGTGCGTGCGTGCGTGTGTGTGTGCGTGAGAGAGAGAGAGGGGGGAGCATTTTTAAAAAATCTTTTTCAACATCAAAAAAAGAAAAAACATGGAACAAAATGAGCAGTGAATGTGCATTTATATTTCAAATCAAGTAACACAACAATGTCATCTTTCATATATTCTTTTCCCGTCATTGCATAAAAACATTTTTGTTGAATTTTCCTTTTTGTTATTTCATCAACATTT
>CM054149.1:49642544-49655044 GCA_028751875.1 Rapana venosa | reverse complement strand
AAAGTATCAGAGGCATATACACACATAAACTTTATTCTCTCTCCCCCTCCCCTTTCTCACTCACATATACGGACAGACACACACACACACACACACACACACACACACACACACACACACACACACACACACACACACACACACACACACACACACACACACACGTGCACGTGCACGTGCACGTGCACATACACATTATTCTGTGTGTGTGTCTGTATGTCTGTCTGTCTGTCTCTCTCTCTCACACACAGGAGCGCGCGCGCACACTCACACACAGGCGCGCGCGCACACACACACACACATACACACACACGCACGCACACGCACACGCACACATACGCACGCACGCACGCACGCACGCACACATACACTTTTTTCTCTGTCTCCCTCTCTTAATCACACACACATACACACACATGCTCGCGCGCGCGCGCGCGCGCGCAAACACACACACAGACACACACACACAAACACACACACACATACACATCTTATTTCCTTATTCATCTTTTTATCTTTTTTACGCCATAGACATAAATGCTTACAGCAAATTCAGCAGTTAGTCTGCCTCTGTCTTTGTTAAGAAGCACAACAACAGTTTCATCTTTCGTCCATGCCTTTTGTTATTTCGTCAATTTTACTTTAGTCTACATTTTGTTTGTTGAATAATATATCCTTAAACCGGTACGGAATTATCTCTTCTTATTTCTTTCTCACACGCAAGGAGCAAAAAACATGTTGTAACCTGCTCCTACGTGTATGCCTTCATAAAGAAATCAAAAGCTTAGCGACAAGAAATACTGATAAACAGAAAAACAAAAGTGTTTGCATCTTAGGCTTTGTAAAAATTGTGAATATGTTAGAAATTTTTTCCTTTCTCTAGGGTGTGCTTTGTATTGGGTTTTGTTTCTGTGTTTTCTGTTATTTGTGTTGTATGTTTCCTTTGGGGATTTTTATGTTTGCTTGTTATTCGCGTTAATTAGTCTGCTTTTTTCACGTGAAGACGACCTGTCTCGTTGTATATTTTTGTTTTTATTTGTGTTAATCAGATTTATATGAAGAGCTTCTATTTTCAATGGAAAAAAAATGCAAACTGAACTAATACGGGCATGTCACACAAACACCTGAATTTGCCAACACTGTCCTACAGGGAACAGTACAAGGAAGGAGTCGAAGAGGCAGACAGAGAAAACGATGGGAAGACAACATCAGAGAGTGGACTGACTGGGCTTGGGTGGAACGATTTCTTACAGAGAGCTGGGTACCGCGAGGAGTGGAGGAAGCTGGTTGCAAATTTTTCTATGGGGTCTGCAAGACTATGGGTTAGGTGAAAGTGAAGGTGAATCCGGTTTTATTTGTTGTTACAGTAGTTTTGATATTCCAGCGCTACTATTATTCCTTCACCTCTTCTTTGCACTCGCTAGACATCAAACTGCGTTCTGTAATACCTTTGATATATTTGGCACTTTTTCTGTCTGTCAGGATTTAAGGTTTTAAATACATTCACTGGAAAAAAAAAGGAGAAACCCTATAAAATGTGATTTAAAACTAGGCAGTTCATTTACTTTTAGGAAAGACATATATGAATTCCACCTGAAGTGTCAACGCATACATTAATTTATAAAGACCTGTAATTACTAGATCTCGGAAGAACAAGCTGCCTTCAGACATGAAAGGAGTACAACAGAGCAGATTAAATTTTATGACTCCAGGCTTATCATCAACAAATATCTCCAACACCCAAAATAAATCTATTCAGCAATTTCATCAACTTCAAGAAAGTGTTTTATAGAGAGTAATAGAGTGTGGTATAACGGGCTATGGTAAAATCCTCAGATGTTTATCGTCGACAAACTCCCCAATACCAAAAAATAAATCTGTTTTAGCAATTTCATCGACTTCAAGAAAGCGTTTGATAGAGCGTGGCACGACAGACTGTGGGAAAATCCTCCGAATTTCAACTTTCGTGAGGAGTTTGCGCAAATCATGCAGGCCATCTGTAACTGTGCCAGCAGTGCAGTTCTTGTGAACAGTCATGCAGATATTTTTTCCCAATAACAGTAGGGGGGTAAGACAAGGATCCGTACTAAGCCACTTTATCTAACCTTTCTCTTGAGACAATCATCGAAAAGACACTTTCTGAATGTCACACCACTGTATCTCTTGGTAAATCAATCAGCAATGTACGGTTTCATGATGACATTGATCTCTTGTGTGAGTGAGTGAGTGTCAAGTCAAGTCAAATTTTTATTTGTGTGTGTGTTTGTGTGTGTGTCTGTATGTATTTGTGTGTGCGCGCGCACGTGTGTGTGTGTGTGTGTGTGCGTGCTCGTATGTGTGTGAATGTGTGTGTGTACGCGCGCACGTGTGTGTGAGTGTGTGTGTGTGTATGTGTGTAAAGAAACGAATAAAAGAAATAACCATATTCTTTCTATAGCTCTTGTCTTTTCATACCACCCACATACCTTTTTTTAATTGAACCTATCTTAAAAAGGAAACAGAATTATCCCATCTCTCTCTCTCTCTCTCTCTCTCCTCTCTCTCTCTCTCTCTCTCTCTCTCTCTCTCTCTCTCTCTCTCTCTCTCTCTCTCTCTCCCACAACAGAAAGAAAGCATGGCTTTTAGACAAGGCAGATTTATTAAAGGAAATTCCTTAAGCTCTCAGACTGAATTGAGGATAGCGAACATACTTAAGTCGTTGAATGCCATTCTTTGCTCAAGCTACTTCTCAGCGTGTGATTTGTGCGCGGTAGCTGTATTTTATATGGCTATTTCTTCCTTTAGCTTTTGTTTCTTCCTTTCTTTTCCTGTCATTTGCTCTGGGAGGTTTTATGTATTTTATGCAGATACATCATTTATGGTATTATAGAGCTGCAATTAGTCTTATGTTGGTTACACACACGCGCACGCGAGTGCGTGAACATACACACACGTGTGTGCGCGCGCATGCCTCCCCCCTCTACACACACACTGATTTAAATGCATTTACATACACAGATATACATAGACAACTGCAAGCGCATACGGATAACACGCACGTGCGTAGCACAAACACAAGAACACGCACGCAAACATATGCACACATACAAACCCACACACACGTACGCAAACATAAAGGTTCTTCACTGCCTGTCCTACCTTTGCCTTAACGCATGGACTTTTCTCATTGTTCATTGTTCACTGTTCTCTCTCTCTCTGTCTGTCTCTCTGTCTCTGTCTCTGTCTGTCTGTCTGTCTGTCTGTCTGTCTCCTCTCTCTCTCTCTCTCTCTCTCTCTCTCTCTCTCTCTCTTTCTCTCTCTCTAGTACACCCCAGAACCTAGGTGTTCATTCTGGTACAGCGTCAGGTGTGGCTGGCCAGTCCCACACGGGCATGACAGACAGTGCCTATGGCAGAGGAAGGCACAGATGAAGTCTGACAATGCTGGTCTGTCTGTCTGCCTGGGCTGCAGCCTTTGTTCTCCTTCTCTTTGCCTCGGGCTCCTGAGGAAGTGTTTCTTCGAACTTGGAGAGACCTTTCTGCACAGTCTGTCTCCAGGCTGACCGTTCGAGGGCTTTTAAGTCTCTCTTGCACACGTCTGTGAATCGCAGCTGTGGTCTGCCTGTGGGACATTTTCCCTGAACAAGTTCTCCATAGAGGAGGTGTTTAGGGATCCGTCCGTCGTCCGTGTGCAGGACATGGCATAACTAACGCGTATCCCAGGACCACTGTCACGACAATTACGCGTCTCATGCAGTCTTTTACGTATAGCGAGTGCCTCTCTCTCTCTCTTTCTCTCTCTCTCTCTTTCTCTCTCTCTCCTATCTCGCCAAGTTATTTTAAACCCAAAATTGTAATGACGTAGTCTCCCTGTCAAAGTTTTGCATCACAGTTATGGTTTTTGTTGTACATGATGTAAATTTTCAAAACAAAACGCATGTCTCAACGAATCACAAGAACCCGTTGATGAATGGTTGGTAAAGCTTTTAATAGCAATAAGTTTTGTTCATTGTTCCGGCTCCGCTAAAGAATTACAGTCATCTATCATCGTTTACATACAATACCTGTGCATGCTGTGGATTTTAAACCCTGACGTGGAATCCTTGTCATGATGATTATCTGGGCTGTTGTGGAATGTGTTTTTCGTCTTTGTTAAATACATGTGTATGTGTTTGTACCCAGTCCCTTCCCCACTGTCCCCTTGTGAATAGGCCCGAAAGCTTACCACAATAAACCATTGCCATTGTCATTCTCTCTCTCTCTCTCCCTCTCTCTATCTCATTTTGTCTGTTCTTGTCTCTCCTGTCCTACTTCCCTCTCTACCCTCTCTCCTTTTATGTCTGTCCTAGTCCCTGTCTGTCTGTCTGTCTGTCTGTCTGTCTCTCTCTCTCTATCTCTTGCTCTCTCTCTCACCACCACCACCTTTCTGTGTTAGAAGCCCTTCTAACGTTGTTTTTTTAAACACTACAAACTGAAGACGGCGGAAAGCAAAACAAGTAGAAAAATCACACAAAGAAACAAACTACATAAAACACACACACACACACACACACACACACACACCACACACACACACACACACAAAAGCAGGGGAAAGTAACAAGAAAACATAAAAAAATGTCTTGAAAATAGGGAAAAAGCAAAAGGTAATTAAAAAAGCAAAAATAGTAAAAAGATGTCGCGGCAGCTACTGTAACATCCCCAACCGTTTTGAAACCAAAAAGTTCTGAAAGTAAAAACAACCCAACCAGACAACCTTTTCAAAATACACAAAACAAAACTATAAAAAAACAAGACATAAAAGTGAAAGGAGTAGCGACTGTAAGGTGAATACATACAGAAACATGTTACAGGTAAAAAACCAACCAACAACACTAAAGCACGTTGTTTTGTTGTTGTTGTTGTGTGCACAAAACATGTACTACTGCACAAACTTATAATAAAAAAACAATTACACAAGGAAACTTAGCAGTGCAAGTCAGTTGCGGCATTGCCCGCAATAAACCTGTTGGGGTTTTTTAGACTAAAAGAAAGTAGGTTGAATTAAAGTAGAATTTCTGTTATTAAACGACATTTTAACACAGAAACGAACAAACAAGAAGGAAATAAAATAAACAAATTAACACACAGACAAGATAACCTTTACTACTGAAACTAAAGTTTTGTTAAAGTGTAGGGTTTCTTTGGATACATGAGCACTGAAGAATTGGTTTACAACTAGTAAACCACCCTTATTCAAAATAATTATCAAGAAAACCTCTTACGTATCATATCAATTTTTTAAATTTCATTACAAAACCAGGTGTTATATACAACACTTCTTAAATCATTTTTAAAAAGTTTTTTTTTTAAAAACCAGGCAGCTGGGAACTTTACACACTTATAAAATCTTACTCTCAATTTGAAAAATTCGTGTTCTATCTCGTTAGCTTCTGAATGTAGATTGCCAGAATAGATGTAATTCTACAGGCTGACTATTTGTAAAAAACAACAACCCCCCCCCAAAAAAAAACAAGAACCCCCCCCCCCCCCCCCAAAACCCAGCCAAACCCTGAAGACAGCTAAGTTTATTTATGCTTTGTCCACAGAATGTTGGGGGTCCGTCAGTATAAATCGCATCCCTACCTTCAGGAAAATAATGTTGTGCTAGAAATTTCCTCTTTTCCATCCCTCTCTTTGTTTCTACCTTGTTTTTTTTCTTCTTCCTGTCTCCTTCTTCTTGTCTATTTTCTGTCTTCTTGGTCGGTTCTCCTGCCTGTTTTCCAGAAATATTCAATATATACCAATTCTCTCCCACGCAGAAGTCAGATGTGCTGGGCCTGACTTGTCAGGCGCTTAAAGGCAGCACAACGCATTTTGGCTCCTATGACAGGCAACAATAGTTGCTGTTCGAGCGTTCGAAGAAGAAGAAGAATGGCACACACCACGGTGCCTGCAGAAGTCAGGGCTTTACCAGGTTGAAGTGCAGGGCCCTCAGTGACTCCTCAAGGAGTTAAGGGAAACGCCAAACAGAAGTCGTTTTACTTTCTGTAACGCACAAACTGCTTGAACGCAGGGTAGATGCAGTGTGGTGTGAATGATTTGTAATGCACGCAACGGCACCTTTTATGTGTTTGTTTTATTTTTGTTTATAGAGATGCTAAAAACTGAGACAGAGAGACAGAGAGCCAGCCAGACGGATAGAGAGACTGACAGACAGACAGACAGATGGGCAGAGACAGACAGACAGAGAGACAGACAGAAACAAAGGCAGAGACAGAGACACAGAGACAGATGAGTTCCACTTTTTAGGGAGAGAGAGAGAGAGAGAGAAGAGAGAGAGAGAAGAGAGAGAGAGAGAGAGAGAGAGAGTGATAGACAGACAGACAGACAGATAGACAGACAGACAGACAGATAGACAGACAGACATACAGGTAGAGTTCCACTTTTCAGCAGAGCGAGAGAGAGAGAGAGAGCGAGCGAGCGAGAGAGAGAGAGAGAGAGAGAGAGAGACAGAGACAGAGACAGAGACAGAGACAAAGAGACAGACACACAGACAGATACACAGACACACAGACAGACATAGACACAAAGACACACAGACAGACAAAAAGAAAGACACATAGGCAGACAAACAATGATTACATCTAAACCGGGCGATAAAAGCACTTGAAAAAGTAACAACAAAATTGTACTTTATCAGGTGTATTAAGGTTTTCACTTTGGTCCTATAACCTTTAAACAAGATTTATCGTAAACTATTGAATCACACACTTTGGACGAAATCTATTTCTTATTCAACTGCACTTCATGTTGAAAAATTCACTTTTCTTATATATATATATATATATATATATATATATATATATATTATATATATATATATAAATTAATATATAATATATATATATATATATATCTGGTTGCTTTCACGCAAGTCTTTGTAATCTGATCAATGATTTTACTTCAAAGGTTATACACGACAGGATTTGCCTGTATGACAATATTTTGACTAATGCATGTGAAGTGATGTTTCCATCATTTTGATAAAGTACATTGTATTGTCAAGAGGACGAGATAGCTCAGTGGTCAGAGACTCGCTATCCCCCAGCCAAAGTTAAGCAGCATCGAGCATGGTTACCAAGTGGATGGGTGACCGTTTGCGCGCCTTGGCTTCAGTACAGTCCCCCAGTTTACCCAGCTGTGAATGGGTACCTGGCCTCTTTAAGGTCATGGAAGGTGAAGCAGCGAGGGAGAGGAGATGGGCGCCCCCCTCAATATTCTGGCCCCTAGAAAAGTTGAAGTCTCTGATGCCTCACTGTCCTACGACCACATAGGTTATGGGAACACCTTTACCTTTTTTACATGTTGGAGTTGAATCAGTGAAACTGGAGAAAAAATGGCTGCTTTTCTGTACGGCTGCCACATCCTTTTTTGTCGTATCCGTGTAGAGAGTCTAATGGGGTATCAGGTAATGGAAAGAGGGAGGCTGCGTTTGAAGTTTTTTTTTGCTGTTGACCTTTGACAGGTACAGTATATATAAATTGGCTTTCTTCTTTACTCCTGCGATCCTTTCTTTATAGTATCCCTGTACAGTGTTGTATGAAGCACCAGACGTTTTTTTTCTTTCTCTTTGGTTTTCGTTATTGGCCCTTTTGCGTACACGAGCATTGTTGTCTACCGTAAAGGTAGCCGCATGCCGGCTTTGGGAATAATGTCTAAACCTGACATCCTGGAAAGTCCTTCGGATGAGAATATATATAAACCGAGGCCCCCTTGTGCAAAGGCACGCAGAACATCTTGAGCACGCGTCAAAAGCCTGTTCTGGGTTATGGAAGAGCAGGTCATTCGTACCAGCATATTATAACGGATGACAAGCAAGTATGATTAAAAAAACAGCGCATGCACACTGGTGTCGTGTGCAGACATCATTCCCGAAGTTGGAATGCAGTTACCTTAACGCTAGGCTGCTTGTCCCGTTGAACGCGTGTAACCACAAGCCCGACGCCAACCATTCGAAAAAATACTATCTGTATGTGCCTTTGTTTCTCTATGAGAGTGGCTTTTTGTACAGAATTTTGCCAGGAACAACCCTCTTGTTGCCTTGGTTTCCATTACGTGCACTGAAAACACGTTGCACACAGGACCTCGGTTTGTCGTCTCATCCGAAAGATTAGTACCCAGACCACGACTTAAGGCCTAGTAGATAGTAAAAAGTTCAGGCACAAACAGGGCGGAACCCGTACTTCTTCCTTTCTAGGCAGGCCTCTATTGCAAATGTCAACCAATAGCCACGGCATAAAGGCAGCTTGTGACGCCTTTCCTCAGCGTTCCCAAAGAACCCACTTAACCCTTTCCAGACTGGGAGGATCACGCGGCGCTCCAACAAGTGGAGGCCTCCAGATTTCAACAGGATATGTGGGGTCAGACTAGGAGGGATGGACAGGAAGCTGCGGAAATTAAACCCCGGAACACTAGCTGCGTGATAGCTCAGTGGTCAGAGCACTTGCTTTCCCCCAGCCAAGGTTAAGCAACATCGAGCGTAATTGCCAGTTGGATGGGTAACCTTTTGCGCACCTTGGCTTAAGTACAATCCCCCAGTTCACCCAGGTGTAAATGGGTACCTGCCTCTTTAGGATCAGGGAAGGTAAAGCAGCAAGGGAGAGGAGCTTGGCAAGTGAGGTCTCCGATGCCTCACTCTCCTACAACTTTATAGGTTGTGGGACACCTTTACCTTTTAAAACTAGCTGCCCCGCCCAGGGCTCAAACACACCCACCCTTGCCTCTCCAGGAAAGAGTCGTGTCCCAGCCCAGATTTGCTAAGCACCCCATGCCCAGATTTCCTTTGGGAGCCGCACCACACACCAGCCCCGGGTGTCAAAGAGTTAACCGAAACACAGTCCAAATCATTAGAAATGTTGCAGCTTGACGTAATCAGAACTATAGTAGGAGCTGTTCGTGGCACAAATCACGAAAAATTGTACCAAGAGTCTGGATTCTGTACTCTGAAAGAGCGAAGAACCAGACACAAACTCTATCAATATCACAAAATGGTAAATGGTTTATGTCCCCTCTACTTAGTTAATCTTGTTCCTGCACTAGTAACACAGATAAATCCCTATCATAGAAGAAGGCCTTTTGAACGCAGCTTGCCACGGTGCAGCACAGAATTATATAAAAAATCTTTCATTCCTTCTACTACTTTATTGTGGAACTCTTTACCAGATTGTATTTTAAGTCAGCTCAAACGATATTTATCTGCAAACGATCCCGTTGTACCTTTGTATTTTTATCATGGTGAAAGGAAAGAGCAGATATTGCATTGTCGAATTCGACTCGGAATAAGTGATTTAAAATATGATATGTTTCATCGCCACATAGCAAACGATCCATCATGTGCCTGTGGTAACGCCCAAGAGACAGCCGAACACTATTTGCTGTTCTGCCCTAACTTTGATCTAGTACGTGCCTACACAATTGCCTCCCTTCCTCCCGAGTATGTTCATTTTCAAATTCTTTTATCAGGCAGCCCTGAATTTAGTATGAAAACAAACATTTATATTGTTGAAATTGTCCATCAGTTTATATCTGATTCAAAAAGATTTTTGTAGTGTTTCTTGTTGGATGGTAGCCTATTTGAGGTTGTCTTCATTCAGGCTGGAGGTACTCAATTAACTCTTCTTGCTCTCCCCTGATGTATGTGTGTTTGTTGAAAAGAAAGCAAGAAACATTTTGTAATAGTGAATAGAATTTTGTTTTGCAATGATTACTGACATAGTACACTATTTGTTTAATAATTGTCCTGCTTATGTAAATTATATCATTGGTATTATATTAACCTATAGCATTTTTGGCCTTGTGGATGATATTTTCCTAAATTGCTCTCTCTCTCTCTCTGAGGTTTTCCTATTCCAACTATTTTTGTTTGTTTTTATGTGTTTCTTCTACAAATTGATATGCTTCTTTGTGTTGTTTTCCTTTTTCTTACATTAGCAAAGATTGTAATTGATGAAAATGTTTGTTGTTGTTGGTTTACATTTTTCAGCTCAGCAGCCGTTATGTTCATGTTAATCTTCATTGTTTAATTGAGCACACCATAAGCTATAAGCTTGCTGTTGCTATGATTCCAAAATGCTGTTTGTTTTCAATGTTTATACTCATTTCTGAATAAAAACTATTTAAACCAATGGACATTTTCATGAGCTTACACATATAGCTGCAGGACTCAAGGCTGATGTAATGAACTTGCAGCTGAAGATAGTTATATAATTATCATTCGAGATGTAAACACAATACTGTCTGACGACATAGTTTTTATGAAATGCTATGTCGCATCACAGAATATCTGTGTAGTCGTAAAAAATCCGTCTGACAGTTATCGCGTGTTCAGCGCATCCAAAAATAGACTTGAGAAAGGAGATTGTATGTGGGCAATAACCAGGCTCCAACCTTGTTAAGTGCAAGTAGTCGAAGAGGTTGGCGGTCACCCGTAAAGCGCCAGTGAAGGGCATATGATACTTGGTCTCTCTCTGAGCGTAATACGACCAGCGTTTTCATCACGAAAAGGTGCGATGTCGGGTTGAGATCGATTTCGAGTCTTTAAGTCTGCTGATATTTTTTGTATCCACAACTCCCATAAATACCATCTTTGAAATATGGTTTATTATTATTAGAAGAACTACATGGAACAGTACAGGGACAGAGGTGAGGAGGCAGATAGAGAAAACGATGGGAAGACAACATGGGGATCGAACCACCACACACTTAGAATCAGGACATTTCGCTTTCTAGGCAGGTGTCTTACCTCTAGACCACCAATCCACCTGGTTGAAGATAGGTCACGTTGTCTTTCAAGATGTTACGTGTTCAAAATCTTCAGCGGTACCCCAACAGCCTGCCAGACTATGGGATAATAATAATAATAATAATAATAATAATAATAATAATAATGTATGGAATTTATATAGCGCTGAGTAAGTGGATATAAGTGAAGAAGAAGAAGAAGAAGAAGATAAAGAAGAAAGTGTGTGTGTGTGTGTGTGTGTGTGTGTGTGTGTGTGTGCACGCGCGCGTGTGTGTACGTGCATCAATACACACAACCTCGATTCATAATATCATCCAAAGGCATTGCAAGGACATGGAGTTCTAAACGAAAAGTTATTTTTCATCTTTGCCTTAGTGCAGTTCCGTCATTTCCTGGCTGTCTTTATGTATCTATATTCTTGTTTTCATCTCTGTCTCTGTGTGTCTGTTTATTCCCCTGTCTGTTTATCTGCATCTTTTTTTTGGTCAAACTTTTGCTACATAAATTTCATCTTTCTACATCAGTGTTTTGTGTGTACTATATCTTTGATTTCAACACAATGCACGATGTTTCATTTCGGATCAACATAAAACCAGTTCTTCACAAAACTTTGGGTAAAACTTGACCGTGAAGGCAAACCCAGGATGAAGGCAGCAAAACCACAACAAAACTTTCTATCAAAAAGAAGCCATTGTGTTAACACACTACAGTGTAGCGTTGCATTGTCAACACTACCATAATACAAAGTAGAAATAATGGATTACCCCACACCTCTTTCTCCTAAAAGTACAAAAGTATCTACATATTAATTTCTTAACACACACCAACAAAGCGTGCGTGTGTGCGTGCGTGTGTGCGCGCGTGTGTACTCGCAAAATTAAGTGATGCCTCTCAGGACCATACTGTACTTTGCATTAAAATTTTCTATTCTTACCAACATTAGAGCGTATTTTTTTAAAGGTCTTGTGAACCGCGCGCGAGCGCGTGCAAGGGGAGAGAGAGAGAGAGAGAGAGAGAGAGGAGAGAGAGAGAGAGAGAGAGAGAGAGAGAGAGAGAGAGAGAGAGAGAGAGAGAGAGAGAGAGAGAGAGAGAGAGAGAGAGAGAGAGAGAGAGAGAAGATTATCATCTCTCTCTCTCTCAAAATAATTATAATCAATGTATATGTTTTGACGTTAATGTTCAGGTCAATTGAGGATTATGTGTTTGTTGAATACACATGTCTCCTGTTTCTTAAAGTCATAGGCTGAAGTTTTGTTGTCATTGGTTTAGTTGCTTTTTTTATATTTTGTTGTTGTGTTGTTGCTGTTGTTGTTGTTGTTGTTGATGATAGTCCTTAATTAGAGCAAGGGCCGGATGAACGAAGTATGTGAATGCTTATTCTGTAAGCCTTGGAAAATAAAGATAATTAATTCATTCGTTCATTCTTTTATTTATTCTCTCTCTCTTTCTCTTTCTCTCTCTCTATAATCAGATCTGTCTTTCTCTCTCTCTCTCTCTCCTCTCTCTCTCTCTCTCTCTCTCTCTCTCTCTCTCCCCACACACACACACACACACACACACACACACACACACACACACACACACACACACACACACACACACACACACACACACACACACACACCACCTCTATGACCTTAAGAACACACTGGATGACAAGTTTCGGAGGTGGCTCGAACCTTCCCAGTCAACTTGCGGAATCAACGCTCTAACCACCAGGCCATTTCGCACCCCCTCCC
>CM054149.1:49632544-49637544 GCA_028751875.1 Rapana venosa | reverse complement strand
TACAATGCAATACAGTACAATGAAACACAAAGCAATGCAATAGAATGCAATACAGTACAATGAAACACAAAGCAATGCAATACAGTACAATGAAACACAAAACACTGCAATACAGTACAATGAAACACAAAGCAATGCAATACAGTACAATGAAACACAAAGCAATGCAATACAGTACAATGAAACACAAAGCAATGCAATACAGTACAATGAAACACAAAGCAATGCAATACAGTACAATGAAACACAAAGCAATGCAATACAATGCAACACAATACAATGCAATACAGTACAATGAAACACAAAGCATTGCAATACAGTACAATGAAACACAAAGCAATGCAACACAATGCAACACAATGCAATACAGTACAATGAAACACAAAGCAATGCAATACAATGCAGTACAGTAATGAAACAATACAAAGCAGTACAAGGCAACACAAAAAACAATACAACACAATAAAGCACAACAAAAACTTGTCCATCTTCCTGCCAAAAGACAATGAAACAGATGAAAAAGAAAAAAAGGTGGAGAACGTATGGCAATCGATTGCTATTCAATGACATACAAAGGAGATATCAATGGACTGATTCTAGATAGAGTAGATGAATGAGAGTCTATAATGGACTCGCTAAAAGGGTCTGGTGGTTAAGAATATATGGTAATCGATTGGTGATCAATAGCGTACAGAAGAGATATCAATGAACCGACTCTTTATAGAGAAGGTGAATGAGAATTTGATGGATTAGCTCTCAAGGCTTGGTGAACTGCAGACAAATCAATCGGCTTGTTATATTGGGTGTGTGAAAAACTGTGCTGCTACGTTTGAGAAAGACAAAGACAGACAGACAGACAGACAAAGACAGAGATGGAAAGACAAAAAATAAAGAGAAGGAGAGAGAGAGAGAGAGAGAGAGAGAGAGAGAGAGAGAGAGAGACAGACAGACAGACAGACAGACAGACAGAGAGAGAGAGAGGGGTGAGAGAGTGAAAGAGAGAGGGAGAGAGAAGAGAGGAGAGAGAGAGAGAGAGAGAGAGAGAGAGGAGAGAGAGAGAGAGAGAGAGAGAGAGAGAGGAGAGAG
This sequence comes from Rapana venosa, assembly GCA_028751875.1. NCBI lineage: Eukaryota > Metazoa > Mollusca > Gastropoda > Neogastropoda > Muricidae > Rapana > Rapana venosa. Next base: position 49,636,458 of record CM054149.1, on the reverse strand, counting down.
AGAGAGAGAGAGAGAGAGAGAGGGACAGTGAGAGAGACGGATAGAGATAGAAGACAGACAGACATAAAAAGAGAAAGCAGAGAAAGAGGGCTGAGAGAGGACAAATAGAGAGGAGAGGAGAGAAGGAAAAGACAGCGAAAAGAGAAAGAAGAGAAAGGGATGAGAGAGGAAGATAGAGAGAGATAGACGACCGACGAAGACAGGAGACAACAGTACAGACGACAGAGACAGTGACAGTGAAGAGACTGAGAGACAGATAGAGAGACAGAGACAGAGAGGGGAGCAGAGAAGAAGCTAGAGACAGACGCGACAGAGACAGAAGTGACAGACAGTGAAGTGAATGAAACATACTTTAATATCCAGAGAAGGCAATAGAAAGACGACAGCATATAATCTAGGAATCATAATCGCCCAAAAAAAGACACAGATTTGCGACAGAGAGAAAGAAAGTTAGAGAGAGAGAGAGAGTGTAAGAGAGTAGAAGACAGGAGAGAGAGAAAGAACATATTGAATATCAGAAGAGGGAATAGGAGAAAGGGAGAGAGGAAGAGAGATAGAGAGAGAAGATGAGAGAGAAGAGAGAGACAGATGCGAGAGAGAGAAAGGAAGAAGGTAGAGAGAGAGAGAGAGGTGAGAGAGAGAGAGAAGCAGAGAGAGAAAGAAGCAGAGTGAATCATAGAAAGAGAGAGAGAAAGGGAGAAAGAGGGAGAGAGAGAGAGGAGAGAGAGAGAGAGAGAGAGAAGAAGAGAGAGAGAGAGAGAGAGAGAGAAGAGAGAGAGAGAGAGAGAGAGAGAGAGAGAGAGAGAGAGAGAGAGAGAGAGAGAAAGGTAGGATATTAGAAGCGACACAGAGAGAGAGAGAGAGAGAGAGAGAGAGAGAACAGACAAAGTAAACAGACTGAGCTAGGGCACAAACAAAGAAGCAAGTGACAAGAAAAGAGAGAGACGGAGAAGAGTAGAAACACATACTACAGCAGAACACACACGAACACAACACACACACACAAGAGAGCAGACAATACAATCACACAAAACGAGAACGACACTCCACACACACTAAGACACCCTAGCACACATCACAATACGCAACAAGACGAAGAGACTAATACAAACCACACACACACACACACACAACACACACACACACACAACACACACACACACACGCACACACGCACAGCACACACACACACACAACACACAAAACGCACACACACACCACAACGCAACAACACACACTCATACACACACACAACCACGCACACAAACACACGCAAGTCCATTCTCTAGACAAACGACAACACAATACAACCCTTCACATATAAACACACACACAGAAAAACAACCACGTCTTACTTAGTACACACAACACAAAGAAATACACTGTCTCCTATAAACACACACACACGAAAACACACAGCACACCACTAACACACACACACACACTACGCAAACAACACGAACACACAGAATACACCTGACTTCCTAAACAACACGAACAACAACAAATACACACCAGTGGCTTATGTAACTAAGGGAAAAAAGGGGAAAAAACTCGTTTCTTGTATATACGACAACAAGAATACACCAGTCTTTACTTATAACAAACAGAACAACAAGAAAATACAACCACGTCTTCTTTAGTAACACACGAACAACAAAGAAATACAACCTTGTCTTCCTTTAGGAACAGCACGAACAACAAAGAAATAACAACCTCGTCTTTCCTTTAGTAACAACACGAACAACAAAGAAATAACAACCTCGTCTTCCTTAGTAACAACACGAACAACAAAGAAATAACAACCTCGTCTTGCCTTAGTAACAACACGAACAACAAAGAAATAACAACCTCGTCTTCCTTTAATAACAACACGAACAACAACGAAATACAACCTAGTCTTTACTTAGTAACAACACGAACAACAAAGAAAAAACAACCTCGTCTTTCTTTAGTAACAACACGAACAACAAAGAAATACAACCTCGTCTTGTCTTAGTAACAACACGAACAACAAAGAAATAACAACCTCGTCTTCTCTTAGTAACAACACGAACAACAAAGAAATACAACCTCGTCTTTCCTTTAGTAACAACACGAACAACAAAGAAATACGAACGTCGTCTTCTCTTAGTAACAACACGAACAACAACGAAATACAACCTCGTCTTGACTTAGTAACAACACGAACAACAAAGAAAATACAACCTAGTCTTCTCTTAGTAACAACACAAAATTAACAAGAAAGAAATAACAACCTAGTCTTCCTTTAATAACAACACGAACAACAAAGAAATACAACCACGTCTTGACTTAGTAACAACACGAACAACAAAGAAATAACAACCTCGTCTTCTCTTAGTAACAACACGAACAACAAAGAAATAAAAAAACTCGTCTTGCCTTAGTAACAACACGAACAACAAAGAAATACAACCTCGTCTTTCTTTAGTAACAACACGAACAACACAGAAATAACAACCTCGTCTTCTCTTAGTAACAACACGAACAACAAAGAAATACAACCTTGTCTTGCCTTAGTAACAACACGAACAACAAAGAAATACAACCTTGTCTTGCCTTAGTAACAACACAACATTAACAAGAAAGAAATAACAACCTCGTCTTGCCTTAGTAACAACATGAACAACACAGAAATACAACCACGTCTTGACTTAGTAACAACACGAACAACAAAGAAATAACAACCTCGTCTTCCTTTAATAATAACACGAATAACAAAGAAATACAACCTCGTCTTCTCTTAGTAACAAAACGAACAACACAGAAATAGCAACCTCGTCTTGCCTTAGTAACAACACGAACAACAAAGAAATACAACCACGTCTTGACTTAGTAACAACACGAACAACACAGAAATAACAACCTCGTCTTGCCTTAGTAACAACACGAACAACAAAGAAATAACAACCTCGTCTTGCCTTAGTAACAACACGAACAACAAAGAAATACAACCTGTTTCTTAGTAACAACAACACAAGAAATAACAACCTCGTCTTGCCTTAGTAACAACACGAACAACAAAGAAATAACAACCTCGTCTTGCCTTAGTAACAACACGAACAACAAAGAAATAACAACCTCGTCTTTCCTTTAAACAACACGAACAAGAAAGAAATAACAACCTCGTCTTGACTTAGTAACAACACGAACAACAAAGAAATACAACCTCGTCTTTCCTTTAGTAACAACACGAACAACAAAGAAATACAACCTCGTCTTTCTTTAGTAACAACACGAACAACAAAGAAATAACAACCTCGTCTTCCTTTAGTAACAACACGAACAACAAAGAAATACAACCTCGTCTTCCTTAGTAACAACACGAACAACAAAGAAATAACAACCTCGTCTTGCCTTAGTAACAACACGAACAACAAAGAAATACAACCTCGTCTTGCCTTAGTAACAACACGAACAACAAAGAAATATACAACCTCGTCTTCTCTTAGTAACAACACGAACAACAAAGAAATAACAACCTCGTCTTCTCTTAATAACAACACGAACAACAACGAAATACAACCTCGTCTTGACTTAGTAACAACACGAACAACAAAGAAAATACAACCTAGTCTTCTCTTAGTAACAACACAAAATTAACAAGAAGAAATAACAACCTCGTCTTGACCTTATGTAAATACCGAACAAAAACAACCCTTTCCGAAACAACAACAAGAAATAACAACCTCGTCTTCCTTAGTAACAACAGAACAACAAAGAAATAACAACCTCGTCTTCCTTTAATAACAACACGAACAACAAGAAATACAACCTCGTCTTCCTTAGTAACAACACGAACAGAAAGAAATAACACCTCGTCTTCCTTAGTAACAACACGAACAACAAAGAATAAACATCTGTCTTTACTTAGACAACACGAACACAAGAAA
>CM054149.1:49620044-49627544 GCA_028751875.1 Rapana venosa | reverse complement strand
ACACACACACACACACACACACACACACACACTTCTTTCAACATGTGATGCTCTAGTAAACAGCCTGTGTTAATGCACTATACCAGGCACCAAGCATGACTTCACCTACGAGATGTTTGCGGATACGTTCGGGTTTGTTTGCACAGTTTTACGCTGGTAATAAAGAATGGAATTTCTTCGTAATAGTGAGCGCCTAGTGTAGCATCTTTATGTTTTGCCCCGAGCTTAACTTGCTTACCCACTCCACTCCTCTGAAAGTCTTTCGGATGAGACTATAACCCGAGGTTTTGTGTGTAAACGCACACAAGAACATAATTATTGCTGACACGTAAACATCCGTTCCGCCTTTTGGAAAAGTAGACCAAATCGTGCTGATTCGAACAGATGACAACTTGTTTTAAAAAAAAATGCAGGCACACTAATGTAACAATGAAATTCTCCTTCCTCTTATTTCAAAAACGTGAAACAGAGAAATCTCTCATTGAGCCCCATTTTCTCAAAAAGACTTTCGCGACGAAATTGATTTTCTTTTTTAACCCTGTTCTGGTCCGAAAATGGTACTAGCTCCTTTTCTTCTTTTCTTCAAATAAAAAAGTCAAAGGAAATGTATCGGAGAAAAGGTCGAAGGGTCGAGTTTGCTGTGACATTCTTTTAAGGGAAGAAAAGGGAAAAAGGAGACGATTTTGTTAATAGCAATTTTTTTTGAAAAGTAGAAAGGGGACAAATTCTTAGTGGGTATCTTCCTTTTCTATTGGAGGAGGAGGTGAAACAATGTGGTTTTGTTAGGCAGAGGGGGTGAAACAATGTGGTTTTGTTAGGCAGAGGGGGTGGAACAGTGTGGTTTGTTAGGCAGAGGGGGTGGAACAATGTGGTTTGTTAGGCAACTGCTAAGGGGAAAAAAACACAACATTTATCTATTTGTAAATTTTCGGAAGGTGTAAAGGCGATTTTTTAAAATTATTAATAAAAAAACTAAACGAAGTGATCTCTCTCTCTCTCTCTCTCTCTCTCTCTCTCTCTCTCCTCTCTCTCTCATCTCCTCTCCTCTCTCTCTCTCTCTCCCTCCCTCTCTCCCTCCCTCTCTCTCTCTCTCTCTGTCTCTCTCTGTCTGTCTGTCTGTCTGTCTGACTCTGTCTGTCTGTCTGTCTCCCTTTTTATTATTAGTAACAAAAAAGTGGGAGGGGAGGGTTTATTGGTGACATGTTCTCGAACAAATTCTGGCTTCAGACGGGGACCAAACCTGTTATATTTCTCGCAGTCGGAATGCGGCTACCCTAATGTTGGGCAAAAACGGTCGCTGAAGCAAAAATCTCACCAGTGATGAACCTAGGAACTCCAGCCGAGGAAGAAAAACACCCTGGTTTTTTGTCTTTTGGGTTTGGTTTTTGTTGGTTGTTGGTTGGTTGGTTGAGTGTTCTTTGCTTTTGGCCAGGTTTAGTTCTGTTTGGCCTGGTTTAGTTCTGTTTGGCCTGGTTTAGTTCTGTTTTGCCTGGTTTAGTTCTGTTTGGCCTGGTTTAGTTCTGTTTGGCCTGGTTTAGTTCTGTTTGGCCTGGTTTAGTTCTGTTTGGCCAGGTTTAGTTCTGCTTGGCCTGGTTTAGTTCTGTTTGGCCAGGTTTAGTTCTGTTTGGCCAGGTTTAGTTCTGCTTGGCCTGGTTTAGTTCTGTTTGGCCAGGTTTAGTTCTGTTTGGCCAGGTTTAGTTCTGTTTGGCCTGGTGTAGTTCTGCTTGGCCAGGTTTAGTTCTGTTTGGCCTGGTGTAGTTCTGCTTGGCCAGGTTTAGTTCTGCTTGGCCTGGTTTAGTTCTGTTTGGCCAGGTTTAGTTCTGCTTGGCCTGGTTTAGTTCTGTTTGGCCTGGTTTAGTTCTGTTTGGCCTGGTTTAGTTCTGCTTGGCCTGGTTTAGTTCTGTTTGGCCTGGTTTAGTTCTGTTTGGCCAGGTTTAGTTCTGTTTGGCCTGGTTTAGTTCTGTTTGGCCTGTTTTAGTTCTGCTTGGCCTGGTTTAGTTCTGTTTGGCCAGGTTTAGTTCTGTTTGGCCTGGTGTAGTTCTGCTTGGCCAGGTTTAGTTCTGTTTGGCCAGGTTTAGTTCTGTTTGGCCTGGTTTAGTTCTGCTTGGCCTGGTTTAGTTCCAAGTAGAAGGTAGATACCTGGCCCCCTTTTTGCAGATCAAATATTTCAGCCTCTAGACTTCCTACGTGCGGATGCCGGGGCCCCGTCAGGATAAACAGCATCCTCACCTTCAGCATCCCCAGCTTCCCCATCTTCTGGAAATTCTGTGCTAAGAATTCCCTCTTTTCTACCCTTCTCTTTGTTCCTGCCTTGTTCCCTTTCTTCCTGCCACCTCTTTCTTTCTTTTTTTTATTGTCTGCCATCTTGGTTCACTCTTCTGCCGTTTTTGTCCAGAAAGACTTAACAGATAACAATGCTCTCCCGCACACCGAAGTGGGTGACGCGCTGGGCCTGACTTGCCAGGTGCTTAACGGCACCGCCACGCATTTTTGCTTATTTGACTTGACGGGAGTAGTTACTATCTGACCGTTCGATAAAGAAGAAGAATTCTGAAGAAGAAGAAGAAGAAGAAGAATTCTGAAGAAGAAGAAGAAGAAGAATTCTGAAGAGAAGAAGAAGAAGAAGAAGAAGAAGAAGAAGAAGAAGAAGAAGAAGAAGAAGAAGAAGAAGAAGAAGAAGAAGAAGAGAAGAAGAAGAAGAAAGAAGAAGAAAAAGAAGAGAAGAAGAAGAACAAGAACAAGAAGAAGAAGAAGAAGTCAAAAATTGACTCTAGATAAAACACGAAATTAAAACAGAGACTGGAATCAGACCTTTGTCCAGGAGTGAGGGAGGAAAGAAATCTGTCTGTCAGCAGGCTTGTAGTTGAAGAATGGGATGGCCTGTGGTCGAATTTCTGATTGTTAAGAGCTTGATGGACAGTCGAAATTCTATTCCTGGAAAGCACAAAGATGCAAGTTCTCTCACAAGAATTTCTGTCTGTACTGCTAACACACACGCAAGCGAGTGCGCACGTATACGCATACGTGTGTGCTCGTGCATGCATGCACGCACACGCACAGACACAGAGATAGATAGAGAAAGAAAAACAGAGACAGATACACAGACGCACATTTGCTACACAAACAGAACACAACACACACACACACACACACACACACACACACACACACTCACGACACAGACACCACACAGAGTACTCTCATATATATATATATATATATATATATATATATATATATATATATATATATATATATATTATATATATATATATATATATATATATATATTATTATATAATATGTATATGTATATAGATAGATAGATATATAGATAGATAGATAGATAGATCGATAGATAGATAGATAGATAGATATATAGATAGATAGATAGATAGATAGATAGATAGATAGATCTATACATTATACCTACTATAGGATGTGAGTATGGCATTCTCTCTCCCTCTCTCTCTCTCTCTTCCCACCCCCCCTCTCTCTCTCTCTCTCTCTTCTCTCTCTCTCTCACTCCCTCTCTCTCTCTGTCCTTCTCTCTCTCTCCCTTTCCCTCTCTCTCTCTTTTCCTCTCTCTCTCTTTTCCTCTCTCTTTCCCTCTCTCTCTCTTTCCCTCTCTCTCTATCTCTTCCCCCCTCTCTCTCCCCCTCTCTCTCTCCTCTTCCCCCCCCCCCTCTCTCTCTCTCTCTCCTCTGACCTTTGGCCAAATCCTAGTCTCGTGCCAGAGCACGGCACAGAGAAGCAGCTGCACCAGAAGGTGGACATGTCGGCAGTGTAGTTGTCCATTCCAGGCTGCCCTGACCTCCGGGGAAAGCCAAGTCCTCCCAGCTGAGTGTCGGTGTGTCTGTCTATCTGTCTGCCCGTGCCTGTCTGTCTGTCTGTGCCTGTGTCTGTCTGTGCCTGTGTCTGTCTGTCTGTGTCTGTCTGTCTTCCCTGTCTATCTGTCTGCCCGTGCCTGTGTCTGTCTGTCTGTGCCTGTGTCTGTCTGTCTGTGTCTGTCTGTCTTCCTGTGTCTGTCTGTCTGTGCCTGTCTGTTTGTCTGTTATGTTATGTATGTATGTATGTATGTATGTCTGCTTGTGTCTGTCTGTCTGTGCCTGTCTGATTGTCTGTCTGTTATGTTATTTTATGTATGCATGTATGTATGTATGTATGTCTGGCTGACTGGCTGGCTGGCTGTCTCAGTCTGTCTCCGTCTGTCTGTCTTTCTGTCTGTCTGTCTTTCTGTCTGTCTGTCTGTCTCTCTCTGTCTGCCTCTCTTTCTCTATCCATCTCTCGCACTTTGTATGTGTGTGTGTGTTTGTGTGTGTGTGTGTGCGTTTGTGTGTCTGTCTGTTTGTGTGTGTGTGTGTTTGTGTGTGTGTCTGTGTGTGTTTCTCACTTCAGTTATCAAGACAGCTAACTGTCGAGTCAGTAACTTCAAGAATATTTGAAACATGTCGAAAATAGAATCAGAGTCGGATTACTTTGCTCCCCTCAAGGTTTGACACTGTCAGTTTTCTTGGTAGAAACTGATATTTTCGTTCACTCATTGATTTGATTTGATTAAAAAAAAAAAGATTTTATATGTTGCTCTAGTTAGATAGTGGATCGGTGGTAGAGAGGTAATGCACCTGCCTAGAAAGCAAAACGTCCGGGTCGTAACTGTGCGGTGGTTCGATCCTCGTTTGGGCCTGAAAATTTTCCCGCATCTATTAGACCATGAGTGGTGGTCTGCGTGCTAGTCTTTCGGATCAGACGATAAACCGAGCTCCCGTGTGTTACACAAAATTATTTAGCGCATGTAAAGAAACCCACGGTAACAAGAGAGTTTTCCCTGGCGAAATTCTGTAGAAAAAGTCACTACTGATAGGGAAACAAAAACAGTTGCAGACAGGAAAAGAAAAAGGGTGGCGCTGCTCTTGTGGCGACGCGCTCTCCCCGGGGAGAGCAGCCCGAATTTCATACAGAGAAGTCTGCCGTGACTTGAAGTGGTATGAAATATGAACTGAAAAGAAACTGATGAATTCTTTCAAACATTGATATATTTTTATTTATTAGAAAAACATTTTTTTGTTTGTTTCTTGGCTAGAACTACCAGATTCAATAATTGGTGAACTTGTGTATATGCGACCGGTATTTCGCTCAACGTCTAGGTAGCCATATTCCGACTTCGGGTAAAGTTTGATACTGAGTTTTTCGTATGGCTTGACAAAACAATCTATTTTATTCTTTTTATTTTATTTTATTCTTTTATTTCGCGGATAATGGAATAAGCACTCATGTAATGTTTTACATCCTGCCCCCGTGTGTATGCAGTCATCAGTTCCCACCGGCACACAATGGCATACTCTTCCAAAAAGCGGAACGAGTTTAAACGTGTACACAAGACGTTCTGCATACGTTCGCACACATGACCTCGGTTTATAGTCTCATCTGAAGGACTTTTGGGGGTAATAGAGTCGGCACGGATGTTAACTCCAGAGGAAAAATCCTCTTGAACGAGATTCGAACCCGGGTCAGTAGACCACGAGCGCAATACACATCACTCTAGCCACGAGGCTATCCTGTCCCCCAAGGACTTACCCAGAACATACCCACAGGTGTATGAACTCACCGGGTGATGGTACAATGTCTGTAAGGTTGGTTTTCAAAGGGCATGTAGAAAGAAGCGTTTATATGATACACTAGGTCAGAAGCTGTGCCAGTTATTTAAGCAAGCAAAAGTGTCAAAGCCTTCTTCATAAAGAATGTTTTCCCCCTGGGGATACCGTGGTGCTGTCAGTATAAATAACATCCCCACCTTCTGGAAATTCTGTGCTAGAAGACTTTTCTTTTATATAACTCTCTTTGTTTCTACCTTGTTCCTTTTCTTCCTGTCACCATCCTCCTTTATTTTCCGCCTTCTTGGTTCATTCTCTTGCCTTTTTTCCCCCAGAAAGACGTAAAAGATAACAATTCTCTCCTATGCCGAAGTCGAATGCGCTGGACCTAACTTGTCAGGCGCTTAAAGGCAGCGTGATGCAATTTAGCTCATATAACAGACAACAATGGTTACTGTCAGAGTGTTCGAAGAAGAAGAATTGCAAAGAAGAAGAAGAATTGCAAAGAAGGAGAAGAAGAATGCGAAGAATGCGAAGAATGCGAAGAATGCGAAGAAGAAGAAGAGAAGAAATGCGAGAAAAATGCGAAGAAGAATGCGAAGAAGAATGGAAGAAGAAGAAGAAGAAGAAGAAGAAGAAAGAAGAAGAAGAAGAAGAAGAAGAAGAAAAGAAGAAGAAGGAGAAGAAGAATGCGAAGAATGCGAAGAATGCGAGGAAGAAGGGAATGCGAAGAATGCGAAGAATGCGAAGAATGCGAAGAAGAAGAAGAAGAAGAAGAAGAAAAGAAGAAGAAGAAGAAGAGAAAAAGAACAAGAACAAGAAGAAGAAGAAGAAGAAGAAGAATGCGAAGAATGCGAAGAAGAATGCGAAGAAGAAAAGAAGAATGCGAAGAAGAAGAATGCGAAGAATGCGAAGAAGCAAGAAGGAAGAATGCGAAGAATGCGAAGAATGCGAAGAAGAAGAAGAAGAAGAAGAAGAAGAAGAACAAGAACAAGAACAAGAACAGAACAAGAAGAATGCGAAGAATGCGAAGAAGAAGAAAGAGAAGAAGAAGAAGAAGAAGAAAAAGAAGAAGAAGAAGAAGAAGAAGAACAAGAAAAGAAGAACAAGAACAAGAACAAGAAGAACAAGAACAAGAAGAACAAGAACAAGAACAAGAACAAGAACAAGAAGAGCAACAACAACAACAACAACAAGGACAACAGGAACAAGAAGAACAAGAAGAAGAAGAAGAACAACAACAACAAGGACAAGAGGAACAAGAGGAACCAGAAGAACAAGAAGAAGACAGACAGTTATGCTTTAAATGTGATGTTGAGATTGTCGTCAGCCATGACAAGCTCTTAGTATCTCAACCTATCTTTCCTTCACCTATCTTGTAGTCTTATAGACTGTTGGGGCACCACTGAAGATTTTGCAACCAGCTTCCTCCACTTCTCGCGGTTCTGAGCTGTCCGTAGTATGTCGTTCCCCTCAAGGCCAGTCCACTCTCTGATGCCATCTCCCCCCCCCCCCCCCCCCCCCCCCCCCCCCCCCCCCGCGTTTTCTCTGTCTTTTTTCTATTATTCTGTGATCAGACCCTATACCCATACTTAAAAATAACAAGATAGAGAGACAGACAGACAAAAGACAGCCATCAAAACAGACAGACAGATTGACTGACAGCCAGCCAGACAGACTGTCAAATAAACAGACAGAGAGAGACACAAAAACAGAAGGAGACAGAGACAGAAAATAAGTGACAATGATTCAGAAAAAGCCCACAGAGAGAGGGAGACGAACGTTATTTATCTAATAAACTATCTTTATGTTCAATGGTTATAGACAAGCTTTCACATTCATTTTACAAAGAGAGAGAGAGAGAGAGAGAGAGAGAGAGAGAGAGAGGAGAGGAGAGAGAGAGAGA
>CM054149.1:49610044-49615044 GCA_028751875.1 Rapana venosa | reverse complement strand
TATTTTCTGTCTTCTTTGTCCATTCTTATGCTTTTTTCCCCCAGAAAGACTTGAAAATAAGAATTCTCTCCCATGCCGAAGTCGGATGCGCTGGGCCTGACTTGTCAGGCGTTTAATGGCAGCTTATATGCTCATATGACAGATAATAATACTTCCTGTCTGAGCGTTTCTCAAAGAAGAAGAAGAAATATCTTATTTTCGTTTCTCGGTGCAATGGGGATATGCTTTGTGTATGGGACGTTTTTGCCCACCATTTAGGTAGCGACATTCTGACTTCAAGGATGATGTCTAAGTATGACATCAGTTTGCATACTTTTTAAAACAAAACGAATATTCGTTCTTACAGGTAGGCAATGACCTCGTCTTTAATTAAGGCACAACGGGCTTGAACATGTGTGCAAACATTTTTGCGTACTCTTGAACACGGTACCTTGGTTTACAGTCTCAACTGGAGGACTTTTGGGGAGTTGAGTCTGCAGTAATGTTTTTTTTGTTTTTGTTTATTGAGTTTTCTCTTTTAAAACATTGTATGCACTGATGTTAATTCCAGGGGAGAAAATCCTCTCAAACCGATGCCTCCGGGGATGGTTCAAACCGTGTGTTAGTAATCATTTCTTCGTGGGCTGGTTTTGGTTTTTATGTTTGGTTGGTTGGTTGGATGGGTTTTTATTTTTTGGCACCGATGTTAACTCCAGGTAAAACTCCCCTCAAACCAGTGCCAGGGGAGTGGGGGGGGGAGGGGGGGCCTCAAACCGTGTCTTAGGATAATGTCCCTGTGTACTGATTTTGGTTTTACTGTTTGGTTGATTGGTTGAATGAAATTTTTGTCTGCACTGATATTAACTCCAGGTAAAAAAATTCCCTCAAATCAGGACCTTGGGGTGTAGCTCAAATTCTGCCAGAATAATTTACCTGGGTAATGATTTTGGTTTTTTCTATTTGGTTGATTTTCTTTTTATCTCACTCCAGGGCAAAACTCTCCTCAAACAGGTACCTTGGACAGTGGCTCAAACCGTGTCTTGGTATACTGTTCACTGTGGACTGGTTTGTGTTTGTCTGTTTGGTTTTCTTTCTGTCTGCACTAATGCCAACTTCAAGGCAAAATTCCTCTCTAACCAGCGCCTCAGGGGATGGCTCGAACCGTATCTTAGAATAATTTCCCTGTAGACTGGTTTTTGTGTGTTTTGTCTCTTTGGAGGGTTTTTTTAAGCAGTAACATAGCTGGCACGTGCAATCTGTCTCTGTCACTGTGGGTCAGTGAGTCAGACGTGGATGTGTTGCTGATTTAGGATTCCGAAATGAGCTTCTGCTGGGGCTGACCTTCATTCCTGATGTCAGCAGACGTCATTTATTCATGAGGTAAATGACGTAATGACAGGACAGACCCTCTGGGGAAAACTTTGGAGGAGTGTGTGAGAGTAGGAGATATAAATAATAAAAAAGGGATGTGTGAGAGAGAGAGACAGACAGAGATACGAACCACACACAAATATACATACATACATACACACACATGCACACACACACACACACACATACACACATACACACACGCACTTGCACACACACACAATCTGTACTAGGTGTCTATCATATTTGATGTTTGTTTGTTGCACTGATATTAACTGCAAGGGCCAAAACCTCCTCAAAAACCAGTGCCTCGAGAATGCATCAAAAACCATATCTTAGTATAATTTTCCCGTTGAGTGGTTTTGGTTTTCTGTTTCGTAGGTTGATTTCCTTTTAGTCTCCCCTAATGTTAACTCCATGGCAAAAATCCCTCCGAAGGGTTCCTGAGAGGATGGCTCGAACTGTATCTTAGAATAATTTCCCCCATAGACTAGGGTTTTTCGCTTTGTCTTTTTATAATTTTTATGAAAGCGATAACGTAGCTGGCACGTGCAATCTGTCTCTGTCACTGTGGGTCAGTGAGTCAGACGTGGATGAGTTGCTGATTTAGGATTCTAAAATGAGCTTCTGCTGGGGCTGACCTTCATTCCCGATGTCAGCAGACGTCATTTAATTATGATGTAAATGACGTAATAACTGGACAGACCCTCTGGGAAAACTTGGAGGAATGTGTGAGAGTAGGAGATATGAATAAAAAAAAGGGATGTGTGAGAGAGAGACAGACAGACAGAGATACGAGCCACACACACATAAATACACACAGACATGCACACACACACACACACACACACACACACACACACACACACACACACACGTGCACACGCACATGCACACACACAATCTGTACTCGAGTCTATCATATTTGATGTTTGTTTGTTGCACTGATATTAACTGCAAGGGCCAAAATCTCCTAAAAAACCAGTGCCTCGAGAATGGCTCAAACCATATCTTAGTATAATTTTCCCGTTGAGTGGTTTTGGCTTTTCTGTTTCCTAGGTTTGTTTCCTTTTAGTCTCCCCTAATGTTAACTCCATGGCAAAAATCCCTCCAAAGGGGTTCCTCAGAGGATGGCTCGAACTGTATCTTAGAATAATTTCCCCATAGACTAGGGTTTTTTTGCTTGTGTCTTTTTATAGTTTATATTAAAGCAGTAACGTAGCTGGCACGTGCAATCTGTCTCTGTCACTGTGGGTCAGTGAGTCAGACGTGGATGTGTTGCTGATTTAGGATTCTAAAATGAGCTTCTGCTGGGGCTGACCTTCATTCCTGATGTCAGCAGAGTCATTTATTCATGATGTAAATGACGTAATGACAGGACAGACCCTCTGGGGAAAACTTTGGAGGAATGTGTGAGAGTAGGAGATATAAAAGGTGTGTGTGTGTGAGAGAGAGAGAGAGAGAGATACACACACTCTCTCTCACGCACACACATACACACACGCGCGTGCACGCAAACACACACACACACAATCTATACAGGCGTCTGTCATTTTTGATGTAGTTATTTTGTAGTTTCACTATGAAGCTGTCAAAGAATATCGTGTTAGTGTAATTTTAACGCACACTTGCATGCATACATGCACACAAACACACTCAGAGAGAAATGTATATATTCATGTGCGCATGCATGCCCACACACCTGCATGTAGATGCAGATGCTCACATATGCACATGTCCATGTACATACAAGTATACGTACATGAAGATACACACATGCACACGTGCATACAGACCACCGTGCATGCACAAACACAAATAAACACGCACATGTATGCACACAAACACGCAGATACGCAGGAACACAGACACACTCACACACACACATGTGCACGCGCACACATACACACGCTTACATATGTATACAGGTGTATACGTGTGTGCGCACGTACACACACACACACATACTTAAAATTGCGCCCATCAAATCCAACCTACCCCCACTCAAAAGGCCATCAAAAGCATCAACTGACCTGATTTATTCATGATCTAAATGGCACGCTGATAGATTAGTTTTGTGCAGGAGTGAGTGAGAAAGCATGTGCGCATATCTGAGAGAGAGAGAGGGAGAGAAAAAGAGAAAGAGAGAGAGAGAGAGAGGAGAGAGAGAGAGAGAGAGGAGAGAGAGAGAGAGAGAGAGAGATAGAAGAGAAGGGAGAAAAAAGCGAGAGGGAGAGAGGGGGAGAAAAAGGAAAAGAGAGAGAGAGAGAGAGAGGAGAGAGAGGGGGAGAGAGAGAGAGAGAGAGAGAGAAAGACAGACAGACAGACAGACAGACAGACAGACAGATATGAGAGGAAGCAAGACAGAGACATACAGAGACAGAGACATACAGAGAGAGAGAGAGAGAGAGAGAGAGAGAGAGAGAGAGAGAGAAGAGAGAGGGTGTAAAAGAGAGAAGGTGGGAGAGAGAAACAGAGAAAACGAGACAGTCAGAACAGACAGAGCGAGGAAGAGAGGGGGAGGAGGGAGATGAGAGAGAGAGAGAGAGGGGGGGGGGGGGGGGGGGGGGGGGGGGAGAAGAGAGAGGGAGAAGAGTGGTTTAGACCGAGACCGAGACAGACAGGCAGACATACAGACAAACAGAGAATACAGACAGAGAATTGTCCAATCTTGTAGTCAAAACGACACTCATCATCAAATCACAGAAAGATTCACAGAAATCTGCCACTCTCTAAAAAGAAAGAAAGAAGAAGGAAGGAAAGAAAGAAAGTAAGACAGACCCACAGACAGACGACAGACAGACAGACAGATAGACAGAAAGAAAAAAAAGACAGGGTTTTTTGTGTGTTTTGTCTCTTTGGAGGTTTTTTTAAGCAGTAACATAGCTGGCACGTGCAATCTGTCTCTGTCACTGTGGGGTCAGTGAGTCAGACGTGGATGTGTTGCTGATTTAGGATTCCGAAATGAGCTTCTGCTGGGGCTGACCTTCATTCCTGATGTCAGCAGACGTCATTTATTCATGAGGTAAATGACGTAATGACAGGACAGACCCTCTGGGGAAAACTTTGGAGGAGTGTGTGAGAGTAGGAGATATAAATAATAAAAAAGGGATGTGTGAGAGAGAGAGACAGACAGAGATACGAACCACACACAAATATACATACATACATACACACACATGCACACACACACACACACACATACACACATACACACACGCACTTGCACACACACACAATCTGTACTAGGTGTCTATCATATTTGATGTTTGTTTGTTGCACTGATATTAACTGCAAGGGCCAAAACCTCCTCAAAAACCAGTGCCTCGAGAATGCATCAAACCATATCTTAGTATAATTTTCCCGTTGAGTGGTTTTGGTTTTTCTGTTTCGTAGGTTGATTTCCTTTTAGTCTCCCCTAAGGTTAACTCCATGGCAAAAATCCCTCCGAAGGGGTTCCTGAGAGGATGGCTCGAACTGTATCTTAGAATAATTTCCCCATAGACTAGGGTTTTTCGCTTTTGTCTTTTTATAATTTTTATGAAAGCGATAACGTAGCTGGCACGTGCAATCTGTCTCTGTCACTGTGGGTCAGTGAGTCAGACGTGGATGTGTTGCTGATTTAGGATTCTAAAATGAGCTTCTGCTGG
>CM054149.1:49602544-49605044 GCA_028751875.1 Rapana venosa | reverse complement strand
ATATACTCCCATAGGGAAACCATCAAACCTTTAGACAATAGAAACCGGTATGGAAGTACCATAGTGACAAGCTCTGCAGGGAGAGCAGTATAACTTTACAGTAAAAAATCTGCCCTGAGAAAACGTGACCAATAAATCAATACAACATGTATGTTCAGTATCAGAAGAGAAGTAAAGAAAACATGTAAAACAGATAGATAGATGGATAGATAGATGGATAGATAGAGATAGAGATAGATAGAGATAGATAGAGATAGAGAGAGATAGAGAGATAGAGAGAGATAGATAGATAGATAGAGATAGAGAGATAGATAGATATGTGGATAGATAGAGAGATAGGCAGACAGGCAGACAGCCAGACAGACAGATGTACATATAGAGATATAACAAGTTGACAGACAATAGAATAAGAAAGCGAAGATGAAGTAACTTTCTGTGTCAAAATAAACAAGTAGCCAATTAACACTCAGGGTATTCTGTGGGTATGTCGCGGGTCCTGTCAGTGTAAATAGCATCCACACCTTCTGGAAATTCTGTGCTAGGAATTCCCTCTTTTCTATCCCTTTCTTCGTTGTGTGTTGTTGGTCCCTTGCATTGTAGGTTATATTCTCTCATAAAACATGTACATCTCCTTCAATACAAAATGTTCAATTCCTGTGCAGTATGTAGCATGTTGACATTGTGATTTTTGTACACATCTCAAAGTATCAATTGAGTTGCAGGGATTTTTTGTAATGCCAAAAAAATGATGTAGAAATATAGTTATCTTAAGTTTCTTTCATTAGTACTAGAACAAAAGCAACAGAATAACAACAATCAAGAAAAAGAGCAGTTTAAAAAAATAATAAAAATGAATAGATAAAGGTAGTGTTGCAAAGAAACAAAGTGTTCAACAAAGAAGTCTTCACCAAAGTACACAGTAAATGTGTACAGCTACTTGGTGTTATTCGGCGGAAGGGAGAGCTGCTGATGTCCACTAAATAACAGCACAGCCTGCATCAGCCACGAGAGAGGGGAGAGGATGCCAGCATTGCCCTGGTGTATATATCATCCTTTCTTCGTTTTTGCCTTGTTCCTTTTTCTGACTCTCACCTCCTTGCCTTTCTTTCTAAATTTTGCCTTCTTGGGCCATTTTCCTGCTTATTTATTTGCCTCATGATCCGGTGATGTTGCCAATGAGAGAAGCTAGCTGGTGATCTCTCTTTTTTCTTTTCCCCTCAGTCTTGCCTTGAAAAACAGTTTTCATGAGGTCTGTATCTGGGTTTCCTATCTCGTGACCTACATATCTTAGTGCCCATTCATTCATTGAAGTAAGAAGAATTCCTTTGTTCCCAATGGTGTAATACGCTTAATAATAATAGTAATGAAAATAATAATAATAATAATAATAATAATAAAAATAATTAAAATAACAACAATAATAATGATAATAATAATAATAGTTATAATGATAATATATGAAATGTATATCACACTAGATCTTGTAAAAACAAAACAAAGTGCTGCATTCAACATATTATTACACGCATAACCAATAACATCTGCATCTCACCTCATCTGCTCCCATAACCCCCTTCGGGGTCGTAGGGGCACTGCATTGACGAACGTTGCACCAGCTGGCTCCGTTTGCGGCGGTTGTGTGCAAGTGCCTGGGTTGTGGAGAAGCTCTTCCCTGTCCATTCAGTGATGTTGTCTGCCCATTTCTTCCTCTGTCTGCCTCGCCTTCTCTTCCCCTGCACTGTTCCCTGCAGTATGGTTTTGGACAGCCCATCTGATCTAGTCACATGTCCGTACCATCTGAGCTTCCTTTTCTTGACTGTGGTCAGCAGGTTTTCGTAGTGCTTTACTTGTTGGGTGATGGTTTGTAGGACTTCGTTGTTGGTAGTGTGGTCCATGTATGAAATGCCAAGGAGTCTTCTTAGGCATCTAATCTCTAGAGCATGGATCCTGATTTGTAGATATGCATTCAATGTCCAGGATTCGCACGCATACATATTATATGTAGAGATGACTAGTGCATGCAGTAGCTTGACCTTGGTCCTGAGAGAGAGATGTTTCGGTCTTTCCAGATAGTCTTGAGCTTTGCCATTGCTGCTATCGTTTGTGCAGCTCTTGCGAGGATTTCGGTTTTTGAACCTTCTTCACTAATAATAGCTCCAAGGTACTTGAAGTGATCTACAACCGCAAGTTCTTTTCCACTGACTTTGATCTTGGTAGTGATTGGCTGGGGACTGTTTATCATGAGTTTGTTTTCTAGGCACTGATCTCCATGCCATATCTGGAGGATGTTTTGTCCAGGTGGTACACTAGGTTGGCTAGTCAACCAATAACAAATAAAAGGTAAAGGTGTCCCATAACATGTCCCATAACATGTGGTCGTCGGGGAGTGAGTCTTCAGAGATCTCAGCATCTCTAGAGGCCAGCATATTGATGGCGTTGCCCATCTCCTCTCCCTCGCTGCTTTAGCTTCCCTGACCCTAAGAGGTGGGTACCCATTTAC
>CM054149.1:49593192-49602044 GCA_028751875.1 Rapana venosa | reverse complement strand
CACACAATTTCTCACCAAAACGTACGTGCGCGCGCGTACACCACACACCACACACACCCACACACAACACACCACACACACACACACCACACACACACACACATTGCGTGTACATATGCATAGACACGCACACACACATCTCCTCAAATTTTACATCTCACATTACATTTTTATAATAGCCTTAACGTCATATCATCAAAGTATCATAGCCACACATTTGCACGGCATCAAACAATGAGCATTAGTTGAAGCATGAAAAAAACAACAACATCCCCCAAAAAAACAACAACAACAACAAAAACAAAAAAACAAACAACAACAACAACAACAAAAACAAACAAAAAAAAACAAACAAACAAAACAACAAAAAAAAACACCAACCACAACAACCACACAACACCCTAACAAACAAGCAGTAGAGCATCAGCACACACACACACACACACACAACACACACACACACACACACACCACACATACACATACACACCACACACACACACACACACAACACACAACACACACACACCACACACACACACACACACAACACACACACACACACACAAATCCTTGTGGTACAAGACAACTTAAACATTGCATTAGAGATTAATCATGTCATACACCTTTTAACCTTAAAAGGCACAAATGTCACTTTCTGTTGGGTGCCTTCACACAGTGGATTCTTTCCAAATGAGTGGGCTGATAGAGCTGCTAAAAGAGGTGCAAAGCATGAACGGAAATCAGCAACATTGCACGTGCCTTTATCATTACAAGAGGGCTACCACTTTTAGAACAAACATCATGGAAAAAGGTCACAGAAACGTATCACCTAAAAGAGAGATTTCTAAACAGATCTGTCATCAAAACTGATAAAGCAAGAGTCGTGAGTCATTCTAAGGCTTGCTCAAATATCTCCACAGCACGAAGAGTGAATAGTTTGTTTTATAGAATAAAACTTAATGCATTCGTAACAAATTCAGTAGACACAGTAAATGTCTGTGTGGTGAGAATATTTCTATACTCATATAATATTTGAATGTAAGAATACAAAAGCTTTTTTACCCCAATTTTCTGAAAACTCCCTTAGAAGCATATTCAATAACTTGAATTTGGCATTTGATATTGCAAAAGGTCTCTGGCAGAGTCCTATAGGACATTTGTTATAGTTTCATTAACGTTAATAACTTTTTATGTTTTTGTTTCGGTTTTTAATTTTTTTTTTTATATTGTATCTTTTGCTTTGTGCGGTTTCTTTTCATGATTAGACTACTTTTCCCCCTTCGCTTTTTTCAGTAGGGCCTCCACCACCACCTCAATACTCATACACCCCTTGTATATATGTGGTTGTTTTTTTTTTTTTTCTCGTCTAATATCACTGAGAGTGAACAGACGTAAAATCGAAGACAACAACAACAACAACAACACACACACACACACACACACACACACACAGTTCAACAAGCATGCTCACCCAATGTATATTACAGGAAATTAAACAAGTGTGTGTGGTACGCTTTTTTAAAAGATGATATGCTACTTTTCTCTTTTATAAAGACTGGGATTTCGTTCCATAATTTGCTGCCAGAATAAACAAGAGATGACATGAAGAGATCGGTTCTTGGACGAGGAGTAACAACACTACTTTTGTTACGAACAGTTTTAACAGGGAACCTCTGACAAAGATAAGGAGGAGCTAGTTTATTCATGATCTTATACATAGATACACCTTTATTAAAGAGACAATGTAAACTAAAAGGAAGAATGTTTAACTCTTTGTAGCTATTAGTTTCTAAGGAAGTAGTTCTAAGGAGAATTAACTTGAGAGACCGTTTAAAATTACTCTCTCAAGTTGTCGTATACAGTTTTTACTTGCCAAATCCCAGCATGTAGATGCATAGTCAAGATCAGGTTTTATGTAAGCATAGAAGAATAGTTTTCGAGTATGTTGATCCAGGAAATGTTTTATTCGATTAAGCTGGAATAGCTTCTTAGATATTTTTTTAGAAACACTAAAAACATGATCTGACCATGACAAATTATTATCGATATTTAGACCAAGTAGTTTATATGAACTGACTTCTTCTAGTATTTTATCGTAAATCTTTATTCCATTTAGTTTGATTTTAAAGTTTTGGCGCTTTTGTCTTGTGGCAATCACCATGAATTTTGATTTCAAAGGATGGAGAGCCATGTGATTACACTCTGACCACGCTGCTAGATCGTTTAAGTCTTTTTGCAATATAGTAGCTACAGAGTTTACATCATGATCAGCTGTATGTATGGTAGTATCGTCAGCAAAGAGTTCACAAGTGGATGAAACATGGAGAGAAGATCGTTGATATATATAGAAAAGAGGACTGGCCCTAGCACGGAACCTTGAGGAATACCATACTTCACAGGCAAAAGGGACGACATAATTGAATCTTGATAAACAGCTTGTCGCCTTTTATCAAGAAACGAGGTAATCAGTTTTAGAGAGTCTGCGCATAAACCATACATAGCCAGTTTCTTTACTAAGAGTTTGTGGTCAATACAGTCAAATGCCTTGGCAAAGTCTACAAAAACTGCTCCAGTTATGATGTTATTGTTGATATTTAAATGCCATTGCTCTATGAGATTACTGAGTGCAGTATGACATGAATAATTTTCTCTAAAGCCGCTTTGATTAGGATGAAATAAGTTATGCTCAGTAAAGTATGACAGAAGATGTTGCTTTAAATGCTTTTCTAAAGGTTTAGATAAAATAGATAGAATCGAAATAGGTCGATAGTTGGAAGGGTCATTTGGATCTCCAGATTTAAGAATAGGTACAACTTTGGCAACTTTAAACATTTGAGGATAGGAACTTTTTTCAATGCAGAGATTATAGATATATGTAAGATGTTCAGATATTACTTGCGCGGAAATCTTCAAAATTTTGCTGTCTAAATTATCTAAGCCACGGGATTTTGTTTGTTTTAATGAACAAACTCCTTATGCACTTCATGCACACCAATATATTTGAATGACAGTTTAGACTTTGTTGACTTAGAGCTACAATATTCCTGTAAAATTGGTAAGTAATTGAATTCTGAGCGGTCAATATTTACAATTTTTTCAGCAATAGAACAAAAGTGTTGATTTATATTATCTGCAGATAGACCTGTACCTGATGAAGCACTTGATGAAGATGATTTACCGGCTAACTGATATTAATTGCTTTCCAGAGAGACTTTGGGTCCTTAGATGATATTAACTCACTGAAATATTTCTTTTTTGCAATTCGTTTCATGAATGTCACTCTGTTACGTTGTTCCTTAAATTTTTCATCTCTTCCTGTTGATTTTAGTAAATTATCTCGGACGGTTATGGCTTCAGTGATTTCATCAGTTAACCAGGGTGGTTTATCTTTAGCTTTTACACGTTTGATTCTAAGAGGGCGTGACTATCAAAGATAGATGAAAAAATATTATACCAGATTTCAAGTGCTTCATCTGGTCAGTAAACTGATAGACATCGGAGAAGTTAGCTTTACATAAGTCGGACAAAAATTTTTTTTCATTAAACGTTCTATAGCTGCGGAAAGAAATGTATTTGTGTTTGCATCTGGTATTTAGCACCTTTTTTTGACCAAGTAAAGCATACAGGATAGTGATCACTAAGACCATATACAGGTACAGACAGTTCTACAATGTTAGATGGAGTGGTTGTGTATATATGGTCAATCAGTGTTTCAGAACGTAGAGTTTTCCTTGTAGGAGTAGTTACCAATTGTGACAGATTATACACCTCAAAGATTCTTTTCCATTAGGCTTAAGTAAATCAATATTGAAATCACCAAGTAAGATTAATTCAGTTGAGTAGCTACAAACATCATCCATCATTTGTTCAAAATTATCAAACCAACTAATGCGTTCATCTGGGTTTCGATACAAAAATCCAACTAGTATTGGTTTGGCTCCTTTCAGGCGTATTTCTAGCCATATACATTCAATGCCATAGTTATCAAATAATGTTATCTGCTTATAATTTACTGAATGATGTATATAGGTTTTCTAATTTGGTTTTGGCATCTCGTCTGATAGAATTATAGCTCGGAACTGATATTATATCATCTGCTACATTATGTGACAACCTTGACTCAGAAAAGCCAAAAATATGAAAGGGACTATTTACATTTGATAAAATGGAAGGCAAGTCTGAAACTTTATTTAGCAGATGACAAACATTTAAAAAGCCTACTTTGAATCCATATCTAGTTAGCCAACCATTGGAATTGGACAGTTTTGCCATATTGTATACAATTAGGCAAAACTATATAAAAAAAATTGTTCACTCTAACAATCTTATTCTGAACTCGCACAATTTTAGCAAACCCACAATACAAAAAGGTTTCAAAAGTAGACTTATAATTAATGCAAAATTATATCTCTACAACATTTACACCACCAACAAGCACAAAAGCAAAGAGCAGAAAGTCAAAATTTGGAAATGAAAATACCAGTCTAATACAAAATTAAGTAAGCAAAGAAAGCGAAAGCAAACACAACTTCAAAGCCAATGTGAAACAAACTGCAAACTCTGAATCAATCCAAAAGTAACCTTGAATGACCAGTATTAAACAACACTCATAAATTTTATCAAGAGAAAATACTCTTGCCTGACTTTATTATCTTAATCAGTTCATTTCAACATCCCACAGAGTCAATGTCTGTTCACACACACACACACACACACACACACACACACACACACACACACACACACGCGCGCGCGCGCGCGCGCGCTGAAATACATACACCCATATGCAATCAAAACATGCACGTGCGCCTCACGAAGCACTGCCTGCATGCCTCCCCTACGGTCTGCACCATACACACCCAGTCCAGCCTGCAGAGCACTGCGCGCGTGCCCCCCCCCCCCCCCCCCCCAGGGTGCACAACATACATGCACATAAGGCACGTGCCATAGGAAAATAGAACATTCACACACCAACCCCCCCTCCTCAGTAAGCACAGCCGCATGAACCCCTCAGGAAGCACAGCATACTTGTAGTTTCAGGATGCACGGCATGCATGTACCTCCCATCAAGAACAACATACATCAACCACCCAGGAAGCAATAAATGCACGCTCCTTCCACCAAGCACAGCAGGCATGCACCACAAGTAGGCACAACAGACATTTTCACATGGATGCACACAACACACACACACACACACACACACACACACACACACACACACACACACACACACACACACACACACACTCATTAATCTAACTGTAAGCTTTTTTCTGATTGAACCAGTCTTGAAGGAGGGAGAATAGTATTATGATTTTCTTTTTCTAGCTAGTTTGTTTGTTTTTGTTAAAGCATGTTTGCTGCCACTCACAACTTTTGACATTAGTGATTTGCACTTCAAGAGTTCTACTTCATGATAACACTTTTAATAAATGTAAACAAAGGGACAAAATCACTACAGTGTGATCATTCTTCATTGAGGGGGAGAAAAAACTCTTCATGAGGGTCTACACTGAGAAAGAATTTGGGATGCCATATTGAGGAGTTGGTAAGCATATTGTCCTGGTTGGGACACCAGACGGGGGTCGGGCCACTGGGTGCTGGGTGGTGGCACTGGTGCAGCAACAGTCTGTAGGGGCTGGGGAGGAATGGGATAAGGGGGATAGGGAAGTGAAGGGAAAGGATTCCATTGGGTCTGGAAGGGGTAGGGGCATGGTCTGGGATGAAGGGGAATGGGAACATCAGAGGATTGCTGAACATTTGCATTTTCACCGTTATGAAGCTGTGAAGAGGAAGATGAAGAGGACTGGAAGGGCTGACTCCTGGAGTCAGCCAGTGGCTCTGAAGGGACCCAGTGGGCAGGAGCAGGACCGTCATGTAGAGGTGGCTGTCTGTTGGTCTGCTGACCCCTCCTCCGGGAAGGCAGCATGGGGTAGTGCGTCATGGAGGAGACGGCAGGTACTGCAGGTGCCCAAGTGTCACGTCCACGGGATGGGCGAGGTCCGTTAAAAGACACCGTCCTGCCTTGTCTCGTGTCGTCAACTGCACTGAGATGTTCTGCCGGCAGCTCGTGCATGAGCACACCACCAGGCGGACCAGCCTCCTCAGGATGTTGATGTGAGTGAGCTGGCCGAGGGAGGAACTGCTTGAAGTTGACAGCTAGCCTGGCCACTCCCTTCAGGCTGGGGTGAATAGAGTCTTTATAAAGTGCCTGTCTTGGGGCACCATTCGGCGTCAGGAAAGTGTCCTGGTTATTAATCAGGTTTACCCGGGCTGTGGCGCAGGCTGTATGCAGATTTTTGTTGGAGGGCAAGATTGCATTATTGAGAGGATGTCGTCCCCAAGCTGGAATATTGAACTGAAGGCTATGTTTGCTTCAGGGAAAGATTCTTTTTAAAAAGTGCCATCAGCTCCACCCATTGCTTGGTGGATATCAGTCCTGCAGGACAGTCATTTACGCCAACATGGACTATCAGTTTCTGAACATGTCTGCATTTTGCTGGAAGTGTTGTAAGCCATTTTGTCAAGTGCTGTAGTGTCACACCAGGTATGCACAGCTTGAACACACGGTTCTGTTGACTTCCTAACCGTCTTGTATCGATGTGTCTTATGCCAGAATCTCCTACAAGGACAGAGCTGGAATTGTCTGGAATTTTAATTTCTTGAAGAATTTGCTCAGGGTTTTTTTTCTCGGATGACTTCTCATTGAGCAGATTTTGTTCTGAGGCATTTTGAGTGTCAGAAATAGCCGTACCCACTTTGTTTTTACCCTCGAGATCAGGTGTCGGGTTCGATAATGGGTCAAACCGATTTTGTATCGACACAGGGGATGTTATGTGGAGATGGGGTTCAGGAGTTTTAGCTATACATTCTGTTGCAGTGAATCGTTCTGGAGTATCTATTTTAACACTACTGTCAGCACTGGCTGTAACCTTGCATGTGTTGTCTTCCTCAAGTTCTGGAAGCAAATAAGGATCTGGGGCTCTGGCAGCCTCAAAGGCCTGCTCATCTGCTTTCATCCTCACCATGTCGCACTGGGTTGAGCTTGTCATGACTGGAGCTTTGTTCATCAGGAGTTTAGTTTTGATTGAAGTGTACCACATGTGTTTTTAATGAATGATTTTCTTTGCTTGTGGTATTGATCTGGGTTTCCAGTTGAGAAATATACTTGTTAAGGTTTTCCAATTTCAGTTCCATACTTTCTATTTTGCTATTCAAATGTTGCTTGATTTCATTTTTGATGGAAACCTGTGCATCATACAGTTGAGAGTTGAGTCTGTTTTCAAGGTCACCAAGTTGCACTGTCACAAGCTCGTGACTTTCTTCAAGGAATTTCAGTTTTAGGTCCATAGAGTGGTCAAAAAGTCTTTTAGGACACATTGTGCGCCTTCTACTTCGTTTGCTGTGTGTTTGCTTGTGTGACTTAATGGTTCCAGACATCGCATGATGAAGGTTAGAAGCCAGGCCTACTGAGGAGTCACCCTCCTCTTTTGTTGGAGTTGTCTGCGGTGTTTCTTGATAGCCTCTGACTGCATTCTCTTTCGAAATACCATCATAATTTTCAACAGGGACAGCTGCCTTGAGTTCAGTGTCAGTCTCGTCACTGAAACTGCTAAGGAGAGAGGATATAGGGGTGAGTAGGATACGGGCTGTAGAAGTCATACGTACAGGAGGAGAAAGCTGGATAGAATGATAAACATCTTCGAGGAAAGAAATAGGATGAGCTATCAGCTGATTTTGCAGACTGTCAATGTTGTCATTCAGACAAAAATCAGACACAAGATCGCGGAGAAGTTCACATTCTTTTTTGTCCCACTGCCTGCAGTCATTGCCTTGACAGAGTAAGGTGCCTGTGCCTTCCTTTTTAAAGTATAGAGACAGGGTTATTCTTTTAGAGTCCTCCACGTAATTCTAATGACTGATTTGCAGAGACCTGTGGGAAAGGGGTAGCTGATCCAGTTGGGAAGAGAAATAACATTGTCATCATCATCGAAATCAGTGAATTCAATTCTGACAAGTTCTTCTGTGACAGCTGAGTATCTGTAAATTAAGCTGTTTCGCCATGCTGTTAGCTCTTTTTCAGGGCAAGAGAAACGTTTTTGAATCGAATCCAAAGTTGCCTGAAGTTTATTTTCTTTGACAGAAAGTGGGTGTTCCATAATTGAAGAGAATCACCATTTTCACATCCACTCTTTCAATCACAGACATTGTCTCGTGGGATTGCTGCTCAATTCATAGTTTCACCATTTCAATTCATCTTTTACAACATACTTTTCAAATTGTTATTGATTTTCTTGATATAAAAATAGTGGTCAAAGAATTCAGTTTTGTGTGGTGCCTGTGTTCGACCAGATTTTAACAGTTCATGCCCTTTGATAAACAACAACAAAACCCCACGTGTGTAGGCTCAACTTGCACGTGCACAGATGGTACACATAGGTGTGGACAAGGGAAAAGCTGTGATTACTGTTTATAGTTTTGAAATTCAAATGCTCTTCTTTAAGTTTACTAATTATTAATTAATTGATTACGCACCTTTTGAAAGTCTCTACCACACTCTAACTTCACAGTCGCACTCAAAGGGGCTTCACACACTAGTTCACAAAATTTCACAACTGTTGATGACTTTGATCACCATCAAATTAGGTAATACTGAAGAGCCACGTCAAACACAACCCACTAGTTCAGCTCACTTTCACAGTACCTGAGAGAGAGAGAGAGAGAGAGAGAAGAGAGAGAGAGAGAGAGTGAGAGAGAGGAGAGACAATGATAATGACAATGACAATGACAAAGGTTTATTGTGATAAGCAAGATGCCCATTCACAAGGGGACAGTGGGAGGGGGGC
>CM054149.1:49570692-49583192 GCA_028751875.1 Rapana venosa | reverse complement strand
CGTGACCAATCCAATCCAATCCTGTTGTTTATAGCCCCGCCGACCACAGAAGCCATAGCAGGGCTGTCACCTCGTCATATTTTCAGAATCTCATATTAAAACTGTGCAACTATATACAGACAAAACAGGGTTTTAAATCAACTTGTCTGTCGTTCGTTTTGTCAGTGCCCTGGTCAGCTATAAGGGTCAACCCAGGACGGTCACCACATTGTAAAATCCCGACCACTTTGTTAAGTATTATCGCCCGATGTATTGGCATACAGAAATTTTGAGTTGTTAATGTTTCTGTGGAAAATTACTCTTGATAATGCCAATTTTATTCCTGTCTGTGGCATAGTTTTGGTTTGCAGTTTTTTCGTGTATAGGGAAGGAAGAGTTCAGTGGTCAGAGCACTTGTTTTCCCCAAGCTATTTAGCAGAATTTGGCGTGGTAACGAAGTGGATGGGATACGTTTTCTCACTTTTGCTCTAGTACAGTTTCCCAGTTCACCAGCTGTAAATGGGTACTTGCGCTCTTTAGGGACAGGAAAGGTAAAGCAGCGAGGGAGAGGAGATGGGTACCGCCCTCGATATATGATAGAAGAAAGAAGATTTGCCAAATAGAAGAAGAAGAAGAAGAAGAAGAAGAAGAATTGCGAAGAAGAAGAAGAAGAAGAGAGAAGAATTGCAAAGAGCGAAGAAGAAGAAGAATTGCAAAGAGGAATTGCAAAGAAGAAGAGGAATTGCAAAGAAGAAGAAGAATTGCGAAGAAGAATTGCAAAAAAGAAAGAAGAAGAATTGCGAAGAACTGCGTAGAAGAAATAAATCAATAAATAAAGACACAAAGAAAGAATCACAGAAACAAAGAAAAAACATCAACAGCAACAACATCAACAACAACAGCAACAGCGAGAACAGCATCAACAACATCAACATCATCAACTATAACAACATTAACAACAACACCAACAACAACAGAATAACAACAGCGAAAATAAATAACAACAACATCAACAACACTATCACGAAGAAAAGAAGCAACAACAACAACAACAAGTTGATACACTTTATGGCTCTTCCCTGACCGGAGACTGGTTACTTATCAGGGGCAGCTAAACAGGAAATGGAGTCTCTATCTCCTCCCCACCCTTTTCTTTTTTCTCCCGTCACCGCCCAAGGACACTCACACCCACCACTCTTTTTCCACCTTAACCCTCTTTTCACCTTACTTACTCTGTGCTCGGTGGGGATGGGATAGCTCATTGGTTAGAGCACTCGCTTTCCCCCAGCCATTGTTAAGCAGCATCGAGCGTGGTTACCAGTTGGATGGGTGACTGTTTGCGCGCCTCGGCTTCAGTACAGTCCCCAGTTCACCCAGCTGTAAATGGGTGCCTGTCTCTTTAGGGTCAGGGATTGTAAAACAGAAAGGGAGGAGATGGGCGCCACCCTCAATATGCTGGCCCCTGGAGAAGCTGAGGTCTCTGATGCTTCGTTTCCCTACAACCACATAGGTTATGGAACACCTTTACCTTTTACCTTTTACTTTGTATCTGAGAGTGATCGATCAGAAGAAAGAAAGAAAGAAAAAGAAAAAGAAAAGAAAGATAGAAAGGAAAAAA
Organism: Rapana venosa; assembly: GCA_028751875.1. NCBI lineage: Eukaryota > Metazoa > Mollusca > Gastropoda > Neogastropoda > Muricidae > Rapana > Rapana venosa. The sequence goes on along the minus strand of CM054149.1, from coordinate 49,581,595 downwards.
AGAAAAAAAGAAGGGAAAAAAAGAAAAAGAAACAAAAAAGAAAGATGAAAGGACGAAAAAAAGGAAAGAAAGAAGGAACTGCTAAACAAAAAGAATAAAAGAAGAAAAAGAGTAGAAGAAAAAAGAGAAACAAGAAAAGGCCTCAAACCACCACCACCATCTCTAGCACAACCCACTAATTCAAAACAATGCAATGACTAAAGAGATAAAGACAATCTCTCACTCAGCTAAGAGGACTGTTCACATCCACAAGATCCTTAACCCTCAACAGCACCAACGGTCCTCATCTCCTTCATAACAGCCCGATATGGCCCTTTGTGGTCAGCAGCGCTATAAACAAGATTTGGATTTCCATGATACTAGACACTTCAAGAGTCAATGATCTATTAATACAGAGCTATGAGGACCAAACCAGAAGACCGGATAATGCCTTTTTCTGGACAATGACCTCAACTTCATGCTGGCTATCTCATTGGCTGAGACCAAAGTGTGAAGCCTTCACTATTATTGGTAGTTTCTGGTAGACTGTTGAATCCCTGACCACTGTGTTGGGTTTAACTCTTTCTGTCTGGAATCAAAGACTGTAAGCGCACTCGTTGTCGAAGAAATGTTTTAAACTGGTTAACAGAAGCCTATCACCTTTCCACAGTCTCGTAGACCGTTGGGGCACCACTGAAGGTTTTGCAACCAGCTTACTCCATGATCCCTTCTCGCGGTTTTCAGCTTTCTGCATCAGCCCATCATTCTCTCTGAGATGAGAGACTGTAAGCATGCTTGTTGTCAAAGGAACGTTTTAAACTGGTTAAGAGCAGCTTATCTTCTTCTCCTAGTAGTCTCATAGACCATTGGGGCACCATTGAAAATTTGCAACCAGCTTCCTCCATGAACAGCTTATTATTGGCCTTAATCTTAACGTTGTGGGCAGGCCTACTTTGTGGATAACATAGCTGCCCTGGTAAACATCAAGCACCAAAGATTTCTTCTGTGCTGGATTAGTTGATAAATAATGCTTTTTCATTATGCTGGAAAAAAACAACGGTTCTATTCAATGGTTTAAACAAAAATTATGTGGCAACTGATTTTGAGCCTCCACTAAAGGGGATTTTTTCCTCTGAAGTTAACACCAGTACTGACTCCACTCCCCAGAAAGTCATTTGGGTGAGACTATAAACCAAGATCCCGTGTGTAAACATACGCAGAACATCTTGCCCACACGTTAAAACAGGTTTCACCTTTCGGAGGAGTAAGGCATTGCGTGCCAGTAGGAACGAACTCCTTTTTTAACGGCATCCACACCGGTATTTTGATCAGACACAATCCCTGAAGTTGCAATCTTGCTACCTATTGGTAAACTTTGGAGATCTAGCCTAAGAGCGAAAAAATATATAGTAACAGCTGTTGTTTACTGAGTAAGGAAAAGGTTAGGGCAATAGAAATTTGAGCATTTGTTGGTATTTCTATCAGCAGCTCTGCTGAATGGACGAAGTCATTAAAAGTCACATAGGAAAGGTTAGGCTAGAATGAGAGAGCAAGAGAGAGAGAGAGGAGAGAGAGAGAGAGAGAGAGAGAGAGAGAGAGAGAGAGAGAGAGAGAGAGAATTTATGTGCAAGAGAAAAAGATGTGAGCAATACAAACGAATTGACCTTATAAATCGAGAATAGTCTAAACCTGTTTGAAAGTGTAAGTGAAATGGGTGAATATAGATTCTCTCAATGTTACACCATGGTGGTATTTTGCTGTTGTTTTCGTTGTTCTTAAGCGTTCCCTGGTTAAAGCATAGGCACTTAAAAACAGAGAAGATGACAAAGAATGTACACATTATCTCATCACAACTAGGAATCACTATAAGACAAGCGTGAGGGTATGAGTGGGTTCGTTTTGGTGTTTTTGCTTTTCTCACCATGTAAGCAACCATACTTTGACTTCATATGAATTTTTATTCCCTTTTCATGGAGGATAAATTGACTGTTGTGCTAGAATACTTTTTATTTTATTATATATATGTACACTTTACTTCCAATAATAACTGAAAAAGCTTTTGGCCTGGGCCAGGTGCCATTCTGTGAGGATTCATGACTTCTTCCTCATCGTCAAACGCTCAGACAGCAACTGTATTTGCCTGTCTTATGAGCCAAAATGCGTTGTGCTGCCATTAAGCGCCTGAAAAATCAGGCCCAGCACATCTGACTTCGGCGTGGATGAAAACTGTTATATTTTGTGTCTCTCTGGGAAAAAAAAGGCAGGAGAATGGACCAAAAAGGCAGAAAATAGCCAAGAAAAGAGTGATGGGAAGAAAAGGAATGACAGAAAAAGAGAGGGATAGAAAAGAGGGAATTCCTATCACAGATTTTCCAGAAGATGGGGGATGGTATTCGTAGTGACAGTCCCCTAGCATCCCCACGAGGTAGGATCTATAAGACAAGATGTAAGATGATATGCCATACATGCAATCAGAGACATCTAAATGATTTTTTTTCAAAAGCAGGGAATCGTTTGTAAGGGATTGCATCATGACCAAAGCCTACAAACTAAATGTATGACGATGGGCGCACGCTATAACCGAGTGGTTAAAACCGATTTCAAACCCGCAGGTCTATGAAGTTATGGGTTCAAATCTCGGCATCAGTATCTGCTGAATTAAGAGTGAGGATTCTTACGATCTCCCAGGTCAACTTCAAGTGCAGACCTGCCAGAGCCTTCATTTCCTTTGTGTATATACACATACAAATAAACTATCTACATTACAGATCCTGTAATTCATGTCAGTCTTCAGTTGAGGATGACAAAATCACGGACTACCCAGCATACATCCCTGAAGTCGAAATGGAGCTACCTTCATGGTGGACAAAAAAACAAAAATACACGGTCGTCTACGCAAAATCTTACCATTAGTGAACCTCGGAGCTCTAGCCGAGGGACGACAACAAATGTGTCGAGGAGACCAGTGATGAATGACAGAAAGTAGAAATGCTCTTAGCACTGCTGAACCCCGCGAAGACTGGGCAGTGACCTGCTACAGCCGAAAAGGGAAGAGTCACTCTCCCTTCACCCTCACCCCTATCCCCTTTTGCTCTCTTCCTCCATCACTCACAGGCACGCTCAAACTGCACTTATCCACCCTGGTCCTCTTTTTGATTTACTGTACTCTGAGACTGACACTGATGAATTAGACGCCCACCACTGCTATTGGCGATGACAAAACAAGCAGAAGGAAACAACCAGAAAGAAGCTACAGTGACGAATCCAACACCAGCACTACCACTGCTGATGACGACAAAGAAGTAGACGACGACTTCAATCACTGCTGCTACAGTGATGAATGTGACATCACCACCACAGTTGATGACGACAAAGGAGTAGACGAAGACTAGCACCACCATTGCTACCTCTGCTGACGTGATCGCCATAACTACTATCATCATAAACTATAGCAACAGCTGTAGGATATATAGAACGTCACAAAAAGACCAGTTCACCAGATGAAGAGATAACCTATACCTGAAGGGTTTTTCAATCTGGACACTAGCAACTCTCTTCTTCGAAGACAAGCATGGCGCCTGGGTAATGTTGAACTGATAGAAATCATCTTCGTTGAAGGCTCAGACAGTAACTATTGTTGTTTGTCATGTGAGCAAAAATGCACTTCACTGTCGTTAAGCACCTGACAAGTCAGACCCAGCACATCCGACTTTGACGTAGAAGATCATTGTTATCTTTTTAGGTTTTTTTTCTGGAAAAAAGGCAGGAAAATGGACCAAGAGGCAGAAAATAGGAAAGATGTGACAAGAAGTTAAGAAACAAGGCAGAAACAAAGAGAAGGATAGAAACGACAGAATTCCAAGCACAGAATTTCCAGAATTTGGAGATATTTATACTGAAAGGCCCCAGGAATCCCCATGGGGAAATACAAATCTCAGACCAAAAGTGAGGTTGGGGTGAGGACATGTTCACACCATGACCTCATACCACAGCTGGTCATCTAATTGGCTGAGATCAAGGCTGTGGGACTCTCTGATTGTAGTTCTCCTCATATTGTTAATTCCCTGAATGAAGAATGATATTTACCACACACACAGACTTTTGACAAGTCTAAACATGATGAGCTTAATCCTCCTAGAAAGAATATTTTATCTGATTAAAACAATCTTAAATTTAGCCCTAACCCCCCTCCCCCTCCGCTCTTAGAAAATTGCCAAGAGGCAGAGTGGATATTGGAATGAGGAGGAAAGGTGGGTAAACGGACACGGAACATAGGATGAAAATACTGGAGAGAATGAAGGAGAAGGAGGAAGAAGAAAGCGTGAAAATAAAGAAGCAGAAGAAGAATAAGGAAAGGTAAGAAGATGGGGATTAGGCAGAAGAAAAAGAGAAAGAAGGGGAAATGAAAACAAGAAAGATCAATACTAACAGAGACAACAACAAGAACAACACCAATATGATAACATAGAAAAAAATCAAAGAAAATCAGTTACTGCGAAAAGCCGTTCACATCTGCAGGATTCTCACAGACTGGACAACAGCAGCAGACGGCTGTCCTCATCTCCTTGATGGCAGACACCTCACAATGAACAGTTAATTAACAGAACTGTGAGGGCCACACCACGAGACAGGATAATGACCCCTCTGGACAATGACACAGGCAATGACAGGCTGAGACCAAAGCTATAAGCTACGGTGATTGATTGGCTGGCTGAGATCAAAGCTATAAACCATGTCGATTGGTGGCTTCCAGTGCATTGTAGATTCTCTGACTAAAGTGTGGTGGTTGCCATTCATTCTATGTGAGATGATACACTGTAAGCCCACATGTCGTGAAGTAGACATATGAAACAGGCTGGAGCAGTGTATATTTGGCCCTGACCTCCCAGATTTGTATTGTGTGAATAGCAGAGGTGCCCAGGTAGCCGTGTTCAAGATCTGCAAGTTTTCTTCTGTGCTAGATTAGCAGACATGCTTCAGACATCCATGTGATCATTGGCAGCATGAAGTCAAAGAGGAGTGAAGTTAAGGAATGAGCATCTCACGCCAGGCAAGGACTCGGCGATGTAGTGGTAGTGCATCTGTATAGAAAACTACAAGTTCTTGATTTAATTCCCACCTGATTTGATTCCCACCTGAAGCCAGACCAAACAAGAACATAGTAGCGTAAGAAAAAAACAATGTAGCACAGCTCCTGTGGTAGCACTCTCTTTCCAGGAAAGAGCAGCCTGAAAAATGATCAATACAGAGTGTCTGTCATGACAGAAAGTAGTAAAACTAAAAGCAAAACAAAACAATGCCACTTAACTCTATTTGCTATGGAAATTAGGAGCGACATAATTATATTTATCTCCAAAGCATAATGAAAAAAGCAGAAAGCAGCAGTAATCAGAGTCGTTATTCCATGCATTTCCCCCTCAAGCAATGGTATTATGGCCACAAAAATGTGCCTGTATAATAACCATGGAATTGCTGAAATCCATGAAAGATGCTTTATTCTTTTTTTTTGATTGCTCAGACAGCAACTATTGTTGTCTGCCATATATGGCACCTGAAAAGTCAAGCTCAGCACGTCAGACTTCTGTGTGGGAGAGAATTATTATTTTTTACTACTCTTTGAACAAAAAGGCAGGAGAATGGACCAAGGAGGCAGAAAATAGACAAGAAGGAGATGACAGGAAGAAAAGGAACAAGGCAGAAACAAAGAGAGGGATACAAAAGAGGGAATTCCCTGCACAAAATTTCCAGAAGATGAGGATTCTATTTATACTGACAGGCCCCAAGCATCCCCATGGAGGAAATTAAAATCTATGAAATGGTGTGACTTCTTGCATTAACTTGAGAATGTCCTGGGATAAAACGCTGAAGTTTGCGGGCAACGTATTAGGGGCAAGCTAAAGTCAATGATTCTTATTCTTCTCCAAGAATTGTACATACCTGCAGAGATAATGAACCCCATCGATTACTCTGTCTGGGGATTGACATTAGTGTATAGTACACTGGCTCAGAATCTATCCAATAATTGTAATGGAAGAAGAACAATTCATGGCAGGGTCTGAAAATCAGCTCTATGTCTCTGCCTCCTGGGTCGTCAAGTCAAATGCTATGATATTTCCGTACAGTGGAGACAAACGGCTGATCACAGGGTCTGGGAATCTACTTTATGGCTCTTAATCAAGTGAAGACTTGTTGGCGACTGGCTGAAAAGGAAATAGAGTACATTTCCCTCCACAGAGAGAGAGAGAGCTCCTTTCTATTTCCGTCGTCTTTTCATCACACTTTGCGACCCAGAGTCTGGAATCACAGTTTTTCCTCCCGTGGAGATGCTGGAGGCCTGTCAGTACAGTTTATACAGCAGAATTTCCACCTTCTGGATATGCTGTGCTATCGATTCCCTCTTTTCTATCCCTTTCTTTGTTTCTGCCTTGTTCCTTTTCTTCCTGTCACCTCCTTCTTGTCTATTTTCCGCCCTCTTGGCCCATTATTCTACCTTTTATTCCAGAAGGACAAGATGTTTATAATAATTCTCTCCCACGCCATAGTCAGATACGCTGGGCCTGACTTGTCAGGTGCTTAACGTCACTGCAATGGATTTTCACTTATAGGACAGACAATAGCTGCTGTCTGAGAGTTTGATAATGATGATGATGATGATGATGATGATGATGATGATGATGATGATGATGAAGGAGAAGAAGAAGAAGAGGAATCAGTGTCAAGCCTCTGTGAGACTTAGCCGTATACTTATGTAATAAAATGGCACAGTTAGGGATAAAAGTAAACAGAGGCAATTTTCGTTTTTTGTGTTTGGTTCTTTTGAGAACCTGTAAACATTTGCTGTATTCTGGAAAAGAAAATATCCTAAAAGCAATTACATTTACTCAACAAAATACACGACTTTTTGCACTACTTTGCAAATCATAGTCCTTTTCACATGCACCTTCCATCGTCTTAAATAAATATTTGTAGCACTTTCTTTTTCTAAGTTTCTGTTGGTGATATTTACCATCATGATCCTGGATGAAATCACCTATTTAAAACAAATTCTGCCTCTGTCATCACACTTCTCCATAATTTATTTTCGTCCCATCTCAAGAGATCCCAGGTTTATCAGCAGTGAGATTTTGCGCATTTAACCGATTTTACTAACTGTTCATTTAGCTACATTCTGACCAGTATACATGTAATATTTTTTAAAATGTCAAGTATTTTTTCCGGCATACAATAGACAACTCTTCCGAAAGACGAGCGTGCTTTTAATGTTTGCAAATGATGTTTTGCATGTGATCGTTCGCAGAGCTTTGGTTTATAGTCTCATCCAAGGATTTCGAAGGGTTGGAGTCATTACTGATATGAACTCCAGGGGAAAGTCTCCTCAAAGAGTTGCCTCGGTGGTGGCTTGATCCCAGGCCGACCAATCGCATGTTCAACGCTCTAATTACTCGGCTATCCTGCCCCACCCTCTCCTATACACACACATACCCCCCCCCCCTCACACACACACACACAAGAATAGGTGCCGCCTTCATAAGGTGGGCGGCTTTGCTATGGGCTCATGTACTTTGCCCGACACAGGCTTCAGTCCCTAAATTGAACATCTCGGCTGAAACATGGATAATTAAAATCACAACAGCAGCAATAACAACTATGAGTTCATTGAAAGTGAGGAATACGATATTGAGTGTTATCCACTCCTTATACGTAGTTTTGAAAGTGTGTTTCAGCTCATTTGACAAATATTACAAGTGTCTTGGGCTTGGCGTGTGTTATTAGAAGAAAAATCCAGCATTATTTATGTATTCATTTTTTTACCTTGGGGATAATAGAAGAAGCAGTCATGTACTTTTTACATCCAGTCCCCGTATGTGTGCGTTTAAGTTTTGCATGTATTGAATACAAGTTTGTCATCCGTTTCTCACCAGCACACAGTGGCCTACTCTTCCAAAAAGGAGAACAAGTTTTAACGTGTGCGCCATGATTAGGGATCCAAAATATGTGATGTAGATAGTGTCCTGCGAATGTTGAATAAAAAAAAAACCCAACCCAAGTACTTAAGTTTTTCAACACCTGTGCCGGGTCTTCCCGTATAGGTGACTTCTCAGCAGCTTAATTTTAATAGGCTTCCTGTGATCTCGAGACAACGAGCCCACAACAGAACAAGCCCAGAAATGGCTTTAATGATGAAACCAGAATGAGCGGCTTGAGAACAGCAGGACTAGCACATCACAGAAAATAAGACAGAAAAAGGCAATGAATCAAACAAACAAACAACACAAATAAAAAGACACCTTCAAAAATACACAAGGAAATAATGAGACACACATACAGGACAAAGCGAGACTGAATAATACATAGAAAAGACATAAACAGAGATAAACAGACACACAGACAGATGGAGTGAGATAGAAGGAATCAAATTAGTTTCCAGTTACAATTAACCTCTTTCCTTTATTTTTTGAAAGGCTATCTCCCCGGCTGTCCCCCTTTTCGACTTATTTGTCAATCACTACAGATCTTCAAAGTCTTCAGAATCCAACAAAATAAGATTATCTGACACACGACCTAAGGAATGAAAGACTAATCAACATTTGGTTAATAGGGTAGCCTTCCTCTTTTATACGTTTCTCCTTTTTTTCTGTAAAGCAAGGCGAATTAGCACACAAGACAAGGCAAAGCAAGGTAAGGTAAGACAGGGTAGAGAAGGAAAGGACAAGACAAGACATGATAAAGCAAGGCAAGAATAGGCAGCTCAAGGCAATAAAGGGCAGAACAAGACGAGAACAGACAGCACAAGGCAAGAAATGACATATCAAGGCAAGAAAAAACAGGGCAAGTCAAAGTAAATAAGGATATGGCAAGTCAAGGCAAGAGAAGGAAGACAGGGCAAGTCAAGGCAAGAGAAGACAGGGCAAGTCAAGGCAAGAGAAGACAGGGCAAGTCAAGTTAAATAAGGATGTGGCAAATAAGAAAAGACAGGAAAATATTTGAATTTTTTCAATCCAAGGATAATGGAAAAAGTAATATTGTGGGGTTTTTTTATAATCAGTCCCCATATGCAAACAGTTTCGTAAATTGTGTCATTGAAATTGGGCAGACAACATCACCGAATTGACTGGGAGGAGCTTCTCCACAACCCAGGCATTTGGCCACAATCACTGCAAATGGAGCCAGCTGGTGCAACGGTCATCACTGTAGTGCCTCTACAACCCTGAAGGGGTGATGGGAGCAGGTGAGATGAGATGAAATTTTCCCACCGGCGCAAATGACCTACTCTTCCAAAAGCTGGAACAGGTTTTTAAGTGTCTGCAAGATTTTCTGCAGGCTTTCATTCACTCATGGTACCTCATTTTATAGCCTCACCTGTAATACTTTCAGGAAAGTGGAGACCACTTAACGTTAACTTTAGTGGAAAAGTTCCCTTGACTGGGTATCTCTGCGGTGGCTCTGACTGGGGCTGTCAGATTGCCAGTGCAACACTCTGACCACCAGGCTAACCCTCTCCCAAGACAGGGCAAGGCAGGGCAAAAGGGGGCAGGGTAGGGCAATGCAAAGTATGGCAAGTCAAGGCAGGGCAGGGCAGGGCAAGGCAAGTCAAAGCAAGGCAAGACAAGGCAAGGTATATCAAGGAATGCAAGTCAAAGCATGGCAAGTCAAAGCAAGACAGGGCAGGGCAGCGCATGGTAAAGTAAGGCAAGGCAAGACAAGGCAAGGCAAGGCATGGCAAGGCAAGGCATTGCAAGTCAAGGCAAGGCAAGGCAAGGCAAGGCAAGGCAGGGCAGGGCATGGCATGGCATGGCAGGGCAGGGTAAATTAAGGCAAGGCAAGACAAGACAAAGCAAGACAAGCAGGGCAAGGCAAGATTAAAGAGGACAGGGCAGGTCATGACACGGTAAGTGTAGACCTTACACTCGAATGACCCACATCTAGAATTCCCTCAGTCTGGCTTCGCGACAAAACCACTACGTTTCTTAGCAGGGGGCATGGTAAGTAGCGTCTTTGTAGATCAACTCACAGAGTGGGCTTGATTAAAAAGGTTTTAATTTCAACTTTAGGGGATACAAAATATAGGCCATTGTGGCTTTAGACTGGCTGGTTCAGTAACTGGCGCACACCCACACCCACACATACACACATGCGCGAAACCTAACCCACAGGTAATTTTTTTGGAACTAACCAAATGCTGACACAAATCAGGGGCCTTAGCATGGTTGTACTGTTTACTGTGATCAGGAAGAACTGTGCTTCCTTACTGTACCAGCACTAGAACACGGAGACAAAGTAAGAAACACACATACACATGCGCACACTCGCGTCTACGCTCACTCACACATAAACACACACATGTGCGCACGTGTGCGTGCGCTCGTGCACGCGCACACACACACACACACTTACACACTATTTTACTCTAACATTTCCTTTGGCAGAGCACCCAACAATGCAACAAAGAAATAGATATCCTCTCTCTGTCCTCTCACTGACCAGACAGCCAACAAAGCAACAAAGCAGTCAGTCAGTGTCCACATTCTCTAGTCTTCCAGATCAAAGAGACCCCTGACCATTCCTGCTGAGCGGGTCAGACTGCTGTGCACAAAACAGGAGAAGACAGGATAATACAGGGAAGGACAGGTCAGAACAGGACATGAATGATGGCTGAAGAAGAGGACAGGACTTAGTGAAATCAAAGGACGGGAAGAGGAATCTTCACTATCACTGCCCTCACACAATGCGGGCACTCTGATTGGCTGAGATGAAAGGCAGCAGCAAGTCTGATGATTAGTGAACAGGTCGCTTATTGCCGATTCCCAGAAAAAATGTAGATTTTTTGGCAACTAGATTTTGAGGTCTTTAGTAGTAATTTTGTCACTTCATGGATAGTAGAGCAAAATTTTGTATTGTAAATTCAATATGGGCCTTTTAAGAT
>CM054149.1:49505692-49568192 GCA_028751875.1 Rapana venosa | reverse complement strand
CAGATCAGATTTGGCCAAAATATCAATTTTTGTAAGCGCATTATTTTCTTTTATATCTGATAGAGTCTATCTGCATACGGTGGACACCATCAACTTCGATAGCATGACATGATGGGCGTTTGTCTGGTCCACGTAAGGGACAAAGAGTCCCAGTGTGCCGAACACCTCAGTGACTATCAAAGATGCCTCCACACATTCAACAGGATTGTCTATCCTGATATTGTTACTCAGCGTCAAGGACAGGGCGACGGAACCAACACAGCTGAGTGGAGACAGTTGATTTTCATCCCTGTGGGTCCGTGAAAACCTGTTCCACCTTTCGGATGAATAGGCGGCCATTGTGTTCTGGTGGAAATGGATGACAGAATTTATGCACGGAACTGCATGTAGTCTAGGACTGGACAAAAAATGCAGGAGTGCTCATTCCATTATCCTCGGAAGAAAAGAATTTAATAATATGTTTACAAGTCGTGGGATTAAATCTCGGTGGCAGTGTCTGTGTATTAAGTAGGGGTGGATTTTGTTTTTTAGGATGTCCCAAATCAAGTTTAAGTGCAAACATGTCAGTGTCTTTATTCCTGTTGTGTATAAAAAAAAACCAGCAACACACACACACACACAGAAGATCAAATATGCACGTTAAGGATCCTTTGATTCATGTAAGCTTTTTATTGGGTTACAGAATTATAATACTCGGTATGCACCCTCTACCTGCAAAGGGATGGGCTCCACAAGGTTCAACTTGTGCAAGAGACATGGTCCAGCACAGTCAGTTCAGTGCATGCCCCAACGACTCCTAAGAGACTTACAGGAGAAGGGAGAGAGAGAATTCATTTTTCTTCATCAAACACTCAGGCATCAACTATTCGCGTCTGTCATATAAGCCAGAATGTGTTGTGCTGCCGTTATCACCTAACAAAAAAAGTCAGACCCAGCGCATTCACCTTTTGCTGTGGGAGAGTATTGTCTTTCTGGGGCAAAAAAGCAGGAGAATGGACCTTGAATGCAGAAAACAGACAAGAAGGAGGTGACTAAAAAAAAGGGAACAAGGCAGAAACTGAAGCGAGGGATAGAAAAGAGAGAATTTGTAGCACAACATTTTTAGAAAGTGGGGATGCTAGTTATACGTGACAGGCCCCCAGCATTCCCACGGGGGGGAAGGGGGGGGGGGAGAGAGAGAGAGAGAGAGAGAGAGAGAGAGAGAGAGAGAGACAATACAGGAAGTGATAAACATCCCATTGTTTCTTCTTCATTGTTTCATAAATGCATTGTCATTTTTGCAGTGTCATAAAAAGTGTGGAAAAACTGTAATAAACCACTTTTAAAAGTTGACTTTTTAAAAAAATGAGTTAAAAAAGGGAAGAAGGTAAAAGTTTTGTAAAAAAAACAATTTATCAACAGCTCAGGCACTCATGCATTGCTTTAACTGTGCGCTGTGCATTCTTGGACATTTTGCCAGTTCCAAGTGCGAAACCACGCATTTAACATGCACGTAGTGCGTGCGCACGTATGCATGTGCCTTCATGTGCATGTGACAATGCATTAGGATATACCCTTGCGTAACAGTGTACTTTCCAGAGCAAACATTTGCAAATGTCTGCATATGTTCGGGAATTATGAGAGAACACAACAACGAAAAACCGGAAAAAATAAAACCGGTTTTTTTTTCTATCTCCATATGATTCCTTCGAACGGTGAATGAATTGAAAATGGACATTTCACATCTGCTAATGTCTGAGCGGAACATTCCAAGCACTTGTCAGGAATGATTACGGCATAAAAACAATCGTGCTGATGCATGGGGGTGAATGGAGTTAGAATGCACGTGACTGTTGTCATGATGCAACTCATTCCCCACTCCCTGTCTGTCTGGTTCTCTGTCTCTGTTTTTGGTTCTCTTTGATTGCTTTTCTGTCTGTCTTTCTGTTAGGATTCTCTTTCTCTGTCTTTCTCTGTCTCTCTGTCTCTATTCTGTCTCTCCCCTTCTCTCTCTCTCTCTCTCTCTCTCTCTCTCTCTCTATCTCTCTCTCTTTTGTGCCTGTCTCTATCTATCGTTTCTCGGTCTCCGTCTGTCACGGAATGACTGTGCCTCGCATTTTCGTGCATATGAACGACCACCCTAGCTGCTGTCTCAGCCTTTAACGACAAAGAGGTATGGTATGGTGTGGTATGGTATGGTATGGTGTGGTATGGTATGGTATGGTGTGGTATGGTATGGTATGGTATGGTGTGGTATGGTATGGTGTGGTATGGTTGGTATGGTGTGGTATGGTGTGGTATGGTATGGCATGGTATGGTGTGGTATGGTATGGTATGGTGTGGTGTGGTGTGGTATGGTGTGCTATGGTGTGGTATGGTGTGGTATGGTATAATGTGGTAGGTATGGTATGGTGTGGTGTGGTATGGTGTGCTATGGTATGGTGTGGTATGGTACAGTGTGGTATGGTGTGGTATGGTGTGGAATGGTATGGTGTGGTATGGTATGGTATGGTGTGGGATGGTATGGCATGGTGTGGTATGGTATGGTGTGGTATGGTATGGTGTGGTATGGTGTGGTATGTATGGTATGGTATGGTGTGGTATGGTGTGGTATGGTATTGGTATGGTATGGTATGGTGTGGTATGGTAAAGGTATGGGTGTGGTGTGGTATGGTGTGGTATGGTGTGGTATGGTGTGGTATGGTGTGGTATAGTATGGCATGGTATGGTGTGGTATGGTATGGTATGGTGTGGTATGGTATGGTATGGTGTGGTATGGTGTGGTATGGTATGGTATGGTGTGGTGTGGTGTGGTATGGTGTGGTATGGTGTGGTATGGTATAATGTGGTATGGTATGGTATGGTGTGGTGTGGTATGGTGTGCTATGGTATGGTGTGGTATGGTACAGTGGTGGTATGGTGTGGTATGGTGTGGAATGGTATGGTGTGGTATGGTATGGTATGGTGTGTATGGTATGGCATGGTGTGGTATGGTATGGTGTGGTATGGTATGGTGTGGTATGGTATGGTGTGGTGTGGTATGGTGTGGTGTGGTATGGTATGGTATGGTATGGTGTGGTATGGTATGGTATGGTGTGGTATGATGTGGTATGGTATGGTGTGGTATGGTGTGGCATGGTGTGGTATGGTATGGTATGGTGTGGTATGGTGTGGTATGGTATGGTGCGGTATGGTGTGGCATGGTGTGGTATGGTATGGTATGGTGTGGTATGGTATGGTATGGTGGGTATTGTATGCTATGGTGTGGTATGGTATGGTATGGTGTGGTATGGTGTGGTGTGGTGTGGTATGGTATGTATGGTTGTATGTGTGGTGTGTATGGTATGGTAGGGGTATGGTATGGTTGTGGTATGGTGTGGTATGTAGGTGTGGTTGGTGTGTTATGGTGTGGTATGGAGTATGGTATGAGTTTGTGGATGTAGATGGTGTGGTATGGTAGTGGTATGGTATGGTATGGTTATTAGGTATGGGTAGGTGTATGGTGTTGGTATGTGTGATGGGGATGTGGGGGTATGTTGTATGGTTGGATGGTATGGTGATGGTATGGTGGTGTAGTGGTGTGGTGGTATGGTGTGGTATGGTGTAATATGTGTGTATGTGGTATGGTATGTGATGGGTTGGTATGGTATGGTATGGTGATGGTGGTATGGTATGGTATGGTGTGGTAGTGGTATGGTATGGTGGTATGTGTATGGTATGGTGTGGTTGGTATGGTGTGGTATGGATATGGTATGGTGTGGTATGGTGGAGTATGTATGGTATGGTATGGTGTGTTGGTATGGTGTGGTATGGTATGTGTAGTATAGGTGGTTGGTATGGTATGATGGTATGGTTGAGTGGTATGGTATGGTATGGTATGGTATGGTGTGGTATATGGTATGTGTATGGTGATGGTATGGTATGGATGTATGGTGGTATGTGTGTGGTATGTAGGTATGGTTTGTGGTATGGTTGGTATGGTATGGTGATGGGTATGGTATGTTGGTATGGTGTGTGGTATGGTATGGTATGGTGTGTTGGTATGGTGGTTGGTATGGTATGGTGTGTGTAGGTTGGTATGGTGTGGTATGGTATGGTATGGTGTGGTATGGTATGGTATGGTATGGTTGGTGTGTGTGGATGGTATGGTGTGGTATGGTATGGTTGGTATGGTATGGTGTGGTAATGGTGTGGTATGGTGATGGTATGGTTGGTTATGGTGTGGGTATGGTATGGTATGGTTGGTATGGTGTGGTATGGTATGGTGTGGTATGGTATGGTATGGTGTGGTATGGTATGGTATGGTATGGTATGGTATGGTATGGTATGGTATGGCACACTATGGTATGGTATGGTACAATATGGTATGGTATGGTATGGTATGGCATGGTATGATAAGGTACGACATGATATGGTATGTATGGTACAATATGGTATGGTATGGTATGGTGTGGTATGGTATGGTATGGTATTGTGTGGCGTGGTATGGTATGGTATGGTATGGTATGGTATGGTATGGTATGGTATGGTATGGTATGGTATGGTATTGGATGGTATGTATGGTATGGTATGGTACGGTATGGATGGTATGGTATGGTATGGTATTGTACGGTATGGCATGGTATGGTATGGTATGGTATGGTATGGTACAAAATGGTATGGTATGGTATGGTACAATATCGTATGGTATGGTGTGGTATGGTATGGTACAATATCGTATGGTATGGTATGGTTTTGTACGGTATGGTATGGTATGGTATGGTATGGTATGGTATGGTATGGTATGGTATGGTATGGCATGGCATTGCATGGCATAGCATGGCATGGGTTGGTATACTATGCCATGCTATGCTATGCTATGGTGTTTCACAGGGTTGCATGGCAAATTTCTCTACGTGAAAATTTGGGCAGCTCTTCCACAAAGGAGCACACTGCTGCTACAAGAGGAACGCCACCCAGTTTGTCCACATATCTCCTGTCCCCAATATATATATACTGCACTTTTTCCACAGTCTCGCAATGTTTTCTTTACTGTACAGCATCCAATTGCTACGCAGTGCATCATGCAGTATTGCATAATATTCCACGTTCTGGAGGCCAGATGTCTGCTGTTTGCTGATAGTGTTTCTATAGCAACCATTGTTTTCCGACTCTCCAACATCCCACTTGTGCAGGAACGCGTTTGTCAACAATGATACTCATCCCAGGAGATGGGGTGTAAGGGTGTGGGGGGATGAGTGAATCAAGCATTTTCCCTCTGATATGAGTTAACATGTCACAGTCCAATCCAATCCAATCTGGTTGTTTATCGCCCCGCTGATCACAGAGGACATACCGGGGCTGTTGCCTTGTCCATTTTTTTTATATTTCAGATTAAAACTGTGCAACTACATAATTAGTAAAACAAGTGTTAAAACCAACTACACAGCTGTTCCTTGTATCAGTGATATACATAGCCTCCCACAAGGGTCCACCCAGGATGATAACCGCGTTGTGAGACATGCCACAGAAACTTAGTACAAAAAAGGTAGTGTTAGAGTAGTCGGGTTATTGGCTATCATTTTGTGTGTCGTTTATAAGGTTCTACCACAACACGTGACCGTCCTGGGTTGACCCTTAACGGTTGGCCAGGTTGTTGGTGCAATGAACAACAGGTAGTTTGGTTATAAACCCTGCCTTCCCCCGTAGGAATGCTGGTGTGTAATGGTGTGGCTTGGTATGGTATGGTATGGTGTGATATGATATGGTATGGTGTGGTATGGTATTGTGCGGTATGGTATGGCATGGTATGGTGTGGTATGGTGTGGTATGGTATGATATGGTGCGGTATGGTATAGTATGGTGTGGTACGGTATGGTATGGTATGGTATGGTATGGTGCGGTATGGTATGGTATGGTATGGTATGGTGCGCTATGGTATGGTATGGTATGGCTTGGTATGGTATGGTATGGTATGGTACAAATGGTATGGTATGGTATAGTACGTATGGTATGGTATGGTGCGCTATGGTATGGTATATCATGGTATGGTATGGTATGGTATGATATGGTATGGCATTGTATGGTATGGTATATATGGTATGGTATGGTTTGGCATGGTATGGTTTGGTATGGTATTGTATGTTATGGTATGGTATTGTATGGTATGGTATGGTATGGTATTGTATGGTATGGTGTGGTATGGTATGGTATGGCACGGTATGGTATGGTATGGTATGATATGGTACAATTTGGTATGGTATGGTATGGTACACTATGGTATGGTATGGTATGGTATTGTATGGTACAATATGGTATGGTATGGTATAGTATAGTATAGTATGGTATGGTATGGTGTGGCATGGTATGGTATGGTATGGTATGATATGGTCCAATATGGTATGGTATGGTATGGTACACTATGGTATGGTATGGTACGGTATGATATGGTATAGTACAATATGGTATGGTATGGTATGGTATGGTACAATATGGTATGGTATGGTATGGTACAATATGATATGGTATGGTATGGTACAATATGGTATGGTATGGTATGGTATGGTACAATATGGTATGGTATGGTATGGTATTGTACTGTACCTTATGGCATGTTATGGTATGGTATGGTATAGCATGGTATGGTATGGTACGGTATGGCATGGCATTGCATGGCATAGCATGGCATGGGTTGGTATACTATGCCATGCTATGCTATGCTATGGTTTATCACAGGGTAGCATTACAAATTTCTCTACGTGAAAATTTGGGCAGCTCTCCCTGAAAGGAGCACACTGCTGCTACAAGAGGAACGCCTCCCAGTTTGTCCACATCTCTCCTGTCCCCAATATATATATAAATATATACTGCACTTTTTCCACAGTATTGTAATGGGTTTTGTTTTTACTGTGCAGCATCCAATTGCTACGCAGTGCATCATGCAGTATTATATAATATTCCACGTTCTGGAGGCCAGATGTCTGCTGCTTGCTGATAGTGTTTCTATAGCAACCATTGTTTTCTGACTCTCCAGCATCCCACTTGTGCAGGAACGCGTTTGTCAACAGGGATGTTCATCCCAGGAGATGGTGTGGAGAGGAGGTTGGGGATGAGAGAATAATATATTTCCGTCTGATATGAGTTAACATGTCACAGTCCAATCCAATCCAATATTGTTGTTTATCGCCCCGCTGATCACAGAGGCCATATCAGGGCTGTGGCCTTGTTCATATTTTAGATATCAGGTTAAAACTCTGCAACTGCATAATTATTAAAACAAGTTTTAAAACCAACTACACAGCTGTTCCTTGTATCAGCGATATACATAGCCTACCATAAGGGTCCACCCAGGAGGATAACCGCGTTGTGAGACATGCCACAGAAACTTGCTACGAACAAGGTAGTGTTAGAGTAGTCGAGTTATTGGTTGATATCATTTTGTGTGCCGTTTATAAGGTTCTACCACAACACGGTGACCGTCCTTGGTTGACCCTTAATGATTGGCCAGGTTGTTGGTGCAATGAACAACAGGAAGTTTGGTTATAAACCCTGCTTCCCTCTGTGGGAATGCTGGGCGGCCCCTTTATGTGTAAATAGCTTCCCCACCTTCTGGAAATTATGTGCTAGAAATTTCCCCTTTTCTTTCACTCGCTTTGTTTCTGTCTTTCTCCTCACCTCTCTATCCTCCTCTCCTTCTCATGCCCATCTTCTGCCTGCCTACCCAGCCCATTCTTCTGCCTTTTTTCATGCGAATCTGGGGGGGAAGGAATCTTATAAACTTGCTGATGAGCTGCTCTGAAGTCGGAACGTGTCGGCTGAGGCTAGCAGGCAGACCTCCTGCAGAGTTACAAGCACAGGAGAAGACCAGGCACTACACATTCTACCCAATAATTGTGGCCATGCAGTAATTGTGGTTAAAGCCTGTTTAAATCTGTGTAACAGGTGCACAGTTTTAATCTGTGATTTAAATGTTGAGGAGGTCACAACCATGATTATGGCCTCTGTGGTCGACGGAGCTAGAAAATAAATAACACGATGATGGAATTTGATGAAGGATGGGGAGAGGAGGAGACTGCTGTGGAGGAGGGTTTGTCAGACGTGACAGTGACAGGACTGGGGATGCTGGGTTGTTGATATCGGGGAACGTTGGAGCGTGCAGACGTCAGGGCTCTGTCCTCAGCCTGGTATTGCACTGCTGCCACTACTGGCTGTCTTGTTCGTGTAGTGTAGTTGTGTGTGTGTGTGGTGTGTGTGTGCGTGTGTGTGTGATGTGTGTGTGTGCGCGTGTGCGCGTGTTTGCGTGTGTGTGTGTGCGTGTGTGCGTGGGTTGGGTGGGCGGGTGGTGGTGGTGTGTGTGTTTGTGAGTTGATGGATGTGTGCATGTGTGCATGTGTGTGCTGTGTGTGTCAATCTGTCTCTCTTTTTCTCTGTCTGTCTGTCTTCTTCTGTCTGTCTGTCTCCCTGCCTCTCTCTCTCTCTCTCTCTCTCTCTCTCTCTCTCTCTCTCTTCTCTCTCTCTCTCTCTCTCTCTCTCTCTCCCTCTCTCTCTCTCTCTCTCTCTCTTCTCCTCTCTCTCTCTCTCTCTCTCTCTCTCTCTCTCTCTCTCTCTCTCTCTCTCTCTCTCTCTCTCTCTTCTTCTCTCTATCTGTCTCTGTCTCCTGTCTGTTTCGTCTGTCTCTCTGTCTCTCCCTCTCTCTCCTCTCTCTCCCTCTCTCTTTCTCACTCTCTCTCTCCCCTCTCTCTCTCATGGCGCCTAGTCACCCTGTGCGCAGCGTCTCTTCATATTTGTGTAAAGTCTTTAGAATAAGAGATATCTTGGTTTCTTAAGTCATAATTTTAACTGATTTTTGTTCTGGTGGTTGTGGTTATACAATAACATTTTGCTTATTGTGATTTTCCTTATTTTTCTCACTAAAATACTAAGCAGTTCAGCAACCCCCTTCATGTATGGGCCAATGGCCTTTTTGTGAATAGATCTTTCGAGTTCGAGTTCCAGTTTGAGTTCTCTCTCTCTCTCTCTCTCTCTCTCTCTCTCTCTCTCTCTCTCTCTCTCTCTCTCTCTCCTCTCTCTCTCTCTCCCCCCTCTCTCTCTCTCTCCTCTCTCTCTCTCCCTCTCTCCTCTCTCTCTCTCTCTCTCGCTCTTCGCTCTCTCCAGTCAGGTTTTTAAAGTTATATGCTCACAATAATTCTGTATAATACATCTTGGATGATTTGATTCTTTTTTTTTCTTTGAACAAAATTGTGTTCTTTGTTGTTTGGTTGAGAAGTTTCTTGTTTTTTTAAAGTTCTTTTGCCCAGAGGGCTGGTTGTAAAAAAAAAAAAGCATGTTTGCTTATGCCATAACCCTTTTTAAATAAAATTCATTCAATTCAGTTTAATTCAATTCTCTCTCTCTCTGTCTCTGTCTCACTCTTCATCATAGACTTTTCATACGTGTTTTTATTTCTTATTACAGTTAAAACCTCTACTTTCTTGCCTTTCCGCATCCCCCTCCCCTCCTCCCCCCCCCCCCCCCCCCCAAAGATAATTGGCTTTGTTACAACAAGTTTTTAATTGCAAAAATAAATATGTTGAGTGAGATGTCCGTGGAGACATTGCAAAAATAAACCATAATGAGAGGCACGTGTCTGTTATTTGTTTTATTATGGTTGTGGATTATTATTTTCTTTTAAATGTACGCATAATTGGCAAGGGGATATTGAAGTTTTCAGAAGATCAATGCGTTATAATATGTTGTCCATGTTCATCTGTGATGACACTTTATGAGGGAGGGGGGGGGGAGTTCTGTCATCCTATTGTTAACTGATTATAAGGAAACAAACTTGCTGTGTTTGTTTTACCTTCTGTGTTTACACACAAACTTAGACACAGACAGACAGACAGATAGACATAACACACACGCGCGCACGCGCGTATGTGCACATACACACACATGCACGAACGCACGCTACACACACACACACACACACTTTTTCTTCTTCAATTTATGTTGATGTCTCTTAAGGTTACCTTTTTTCCTCTCTGTGCGTACGTGCGTGCGTGCGTGCGTGGGTGTGTCTGTTTAATTTGTTATTTTTTTAATTCTTTTTCTCCGAGGATAATGAAATAAGCACTTATGTACTTTTTTACATCCAGTCACCGTGTGTATGCAGTTTTTTCAATGTTGTCATCAGTTTCCACTGGTACACAATGGCCAACTCTTCCCAATAGTGAAACGGATTTTAATGTGTGCGCAAGATGTTCTGCGTGTGGTCGCACACGGTGCTTCGGTTTATTGTCTCATCCGAAGGACTTTTCGGGTGAGTGGAGTCAGCACTGATGTTAACTCCAGAGGAAAAATCCTCTTTAATGAGCCTATCCCGTTCCCCCTGTGCGTGTGTGTGGGTGTGGGTGTGGGTGTGTGTGTGAGTGTGTGTGTTTATGTGTGCATGCCTGCATGCGTGCGTGTATGCGTGTCTCTTTGCATTTTATTCATTTCTGTCTGTCTGTCTGTCTGTCTCTGCCTGTCTGTCCGTCCGCCTGTCTGTCCGTCTCTGTCTATCCGTCTGTCTGTCTGTCTCTGTCTGTCTGTATGTCTGTCTGTCTTCTCTCTCTCTCTCTCTCTCTCTCTCTCTCTCTCTCTCTCTCTCTCTCTCTCTCTCTTCTTTGCGCTGAAATGCTTAAGGGCGTCTCTCCTTACAGCAATAAATTTCACTCACTTCAACTCATTTCAATTCAATGCAATGCAATTCAATTGTCTCTCTCTCTCCTTCTCTGTCTCTCTCTGTCTCTCTCCGTCTCTGTCTCTCTCTCTGTGTTTTTTTAAATCTGCCAATTTTTTGTAGCATTTTTTTCCTAATTATTCTATCTGTACTTGCAGCTTAGTGTCAAATCTGGCAAAGAGAAAAACAAAAGATAAGCCAATTGTTGACAGACAGTCTTGACAGCAAACATATCAAGATGGGATATAGGCAATCTTCACAATCCTTTGTAAATGGTTTTGTTTCCTTTTGTGGCTTCTTTCTTGGCTTGTTTGTTTGAGGCTTTTTTTGTTTGGTTGGTTGGTTGGGGCTGGTTTTGTTTTTATGGGTTTTCTCTTCCCGCTTTTATGTCGTTTCTAAGTGTCACCGGAATGTACTTATCCAGTTATAGAGGTGTGTTTTTTTTCATTTGCTAGCTTGTCTATCTATAGTTGTGTTCTTTTGGGGTGGGCGTGAGGGAACAGTTGCAGAGGTTGGTTTTTTAGTTGCTTTTTGTAGTTGCTTTCGTTCTTTCTTTGCTGTTTTTATACTGTCAAGTCAAATTTTAATTTCCAGATGGTACATTGAATAACCAGTGTATTTGCTTTTTTTCATTAAGCCATCTTCCTAACACATTTGTTAATGCTATACTGAAATACTACATTATTACAACCTTCATCAATAAAGTATACCAATTAAAAAAAAGGAAACCAATAAAATAATACACTGCAAAATACAAATTACACACACATACATACACACGCCCACACACAAATACACACGCACACACACATATACACACGCACACACATATACACACACACGCACACACATATACACACGCACACACACATATATACACATGCACACACACATATATACACACGCACACACACACACACATATACACACGCTGCTGGCTTGAGTGTGGGTTTTTCGCTTTGTTTGTTTTTGGTTTTTGTTTGTTTGGAGTGGGTGGTGTTTTTTGCTGGGGTTACTGTCAGTTTTGCTGCTGTTGTTGTTGTTGTTGTTGTTGTTGTTGTTGTTGTTGTTTACATGCCTACACTATCTTAGCCATGCTTTTTACCATTTCGTATGACAAATCCTATGGCATAAAACAACGCTAAAGAAGCTCTCTGTCTCTCATTCATTTTTTGGTCAAATTTCTTTTTGCGCGACAGTGTAGGCTAGGGTCGGCGTGGTATGCTTTTTTTCCTTTATATTCGTTTTTTTGTTATTTTTCTCATAAAATAAAACAATCAATATGCTGAATATATTTTCGTCTTTCAGTGAAAATTGATTGATTTATTATCTTTAATGCGATGCAGTCTTTTTTTTAAAAAGAGACAGTTAAGTAAATTGAATGTATGTCATCCTTGAGCCATATTGTAATGGATACATGTTGCTTTGTACAGAAAACTGAAAACTTATTATTCCTAATCACATGAGCCCTACATGTGTGTGTGTGTGTGTGTGTGTGTGTGTGTGTGTGAGTGTGTGTGTGTGTGAGAGAGAGAGAGAGTTTCGATGGTTTTATTGTATACAGCTTTCACCCATTGAGAGTCAAATTGTGAGAAAGCTATTGAAATGCCTGGGTTTTATCACAGCTCTTGATTAAACCATTGAAGCTGGGGGCCACAGCTAAGTGAGAGGCTGTATGACCAGTGGCTTTCCCATTCATGGAATTCCACTTTAGTGATTGATTATGACTCTCTTGACTAGGAGGCTTGACTTGCACAGTCCTTATGTGCTGCAGCCCTGGGGGCTGGTTGGCTTTTGGAGAACATCTCCAACGTGACTGTCCTTATGCTCTCTTGGTCGAGAGAGTGGAGGTATACTGTGGAGAAGGCATCTCCACTATGCTCAAATTTCTGCCCAATTTTCGAAACAGCAGCTGGCTCCTCTGCTGTTTTGGAGGTCATCGTCGAACACGGCGGACAAACACGTGTGTACTCTCATCCACAGTAAAAGTGTGAGTAACCTTTGCCAAATTAAAATCATCATGTTGTGTCAAGTATATTTTAATCAGTCAGATGTTTTGGGAGTTTTTTTTTTTAATGGAGATATGATAAAAGAGCAAACAACTCTCTCTATCTATCTCATTCTCTCTCTCTCTCTCTCTCCTCTCTCTCTCTCTCCTCTCTCTCTCTCTCTCTCTCTCTCTCTCTCTCTCTTCTCTCTCTCTCTCTCTCTTCAAAGCCTCCAAGCCTCCCGGGGGACGGGATAGCCTGGTGGTTACAGTGATGTATTCGTGATATGCTCACCCGGGTTCAAGAGGATTTTTCCTCTGGAGTTAACTTCAGTGCCGACTCCACTACCCCCAAAAGTCCTTCGGATGAGACTATCAACCAAGGTCCCGAGTACGAACGCACGCAGAACATCTTGCGCACACGTTAAAACCCGTTCCGCTTTTCGGAAGAGTAGGCCAATGTGTGCCGGTGGGAACGGATGACAACATTTACAAAACTGCATACACAAGGGGACTAGATGAAAAAAAAGCACATGAGTGCTTATTCCATTATTCTCGAAATAAAAGAGTAATATAAAAGAGTAAAATAAAAATAAAATAAATAAATAAGCAAGACCTCATCATAGACCATTTCTTTTTTATCTTTCTTTTTTCAAGCATAGTGGCATTTTTTATTATTATTCTGTATACCCCCCCCCCCCCCTCCCCGAAGATTATTGCTCTCTCTCTCTCTCTCGCTCTCTCTGTCTCTCTCTCTCTCTGTATCTCTGTCTCTCTCTCTCTCTCTCTCTCTCTCTCTCTCTCTCTCTCTATCTGATCCATCAGCCAAACTCAACCAACCATATGATTAAGAGAAAAGAAGAATGCTTTCCCTCGGTAACTCTACATTTCATTTTTGTCCAAAAAAACAGACCCACTGCGGAAAGAATAAAGGGATTTGCTTTATTTTTCGTGACTTTTTCTTTCTTCTGAATCTGTTGACAAGGCAGAGCAGCAGAAAATCCAATGCATCGTATTGAGGATGATAATTAATCCCCGATACAGTGTCATTTGAGCGGGAAATGTCATGTTCTCCTCCCCTGAGAACTGAACATGTGCACCAACACCACCTGTTAATTAGATAAGGAGTTTGTCTGTCTGTCTGTCTGTCTGCCTGTCTGTCTGTCTGTCTGTCTTTTCTTGCGTCCACCTCCATACGGTTTTCTGTGTGTGTGTGTGTGTGTGTGTGTGTGTGTGTGTGTGTGTGGTGTGTGTGTGTGTGTGTGTGTGTGTGTGTGTGTGTGTGTGTGTGTGTGTGTGTGTGTGTGTGTGTGCGTGCGTGCGTGCGCGCGTGTGTGTGTATGTGTTGCTTTTGTTTCTCATTCTGGGCCTTAAATTACATTAGCTGGTATTCTCGTGCATCCGACTTCAGCTTGCAAGAGAATTGCTATCTTTTAATTATTTCCAGAGAAAAGGCAGGGAAATAGACTTAGAAGGCAGAAAATAGATTTTTTTTAAGAGAGAGGGAGGAAGAATACAAGAAACAAGGCAGAAACGAAGAGAAGGATGGGAAAAAATATTGTGGACAGAATTTTCCAGAAAGTGGGGATGCTAGTTATACCAACAGGCCCACGGCATTCCCATGAGGGAGCAGATAATGTCACATTGCAAGGCATGGCAGGAGATGGGATAGCCTGGCGGTTAGCGTGATGTTTCTCGTGATCTGCTGACGCGGGTTCGATTCCCGTTCAAGAAGATTCTTCCTCTGGAGTTACCATCAGTGCAGACTCCACTCCCCTCAAAAGTCTTTCGGATGAGACTATAAACCGAGGTCCTGTGTGCGAACGCACGCGGAACATCTTACGCACACGTTAAAACCCGTTCCGCGTTTTGGAAGAGTAGTAGGCCTTTGTGTGCCGGTGGGAACGGATGACAAATTTTACAAAACTGCATACACACGGGGACTGGATGAAAAAAGGCACACGAGGGCTTATCCCATTATCCTCGAAATAAAAGAATAAAAACATTTTAATTTAAATTTTTTTAATGGCACGTATCCTCCACTGTTTTTAAGCTACTCTTCCCCTCTATTACCTTTAATGGAATACAGCGATAAAACAGTTTCTTCAAACGAAGTTGAAAACTGTGCTTTATACTTTCTTTGATATTTTGTAACTCTACTTTTGTGTTACGGGGAAAAAAGAAAACAATAGTGGAGTTCCAGACGCCTAAAGAAAACGACTTAACAGATAACCATTCTCTTCCACGCTGAAATCAAATGCCCTGGGCCTAACCAGTTACAACGCGGATGCGCAACACGATTTTGTACATATGACAGACAATAGTAGTTGCTGTGTGGGCGTTCGACGACAACGACGACGAGGAGGAGGAGGAGGAGGAGGAAAAGGAGGAAGAAGAATTGCGAAGAAGAAGAAGAATTGCAAAGAAGAAGAATTGCGAAGAAGAAGAAGAAGAAGAAGAAGAATTGCGAAGAAGAAGAAGAAGAAGAAGAAGAAGAAGAAGAAGAAGAAGAAGAAGAAGAAGAAGAAGAACAAGAAGAAGAACAAGAAGAAGAACAAGAAGAACAAGAAGAACAAGAAGAAGAAGAAGAATTGCGAAGAAGAAGAATTGCGAAGAAGAAGAAGAGAAGAAGAAGAAGAAGAAGAAGAAGAAGAAGAAAGAAGAAGAAGAAGAAGAAGAAGAAGAATATATGGAATTTATATAGCGCTGAATCTTGTAAAAAACAAACAAATCGAAGCGCTTGCACTCAATCATTTACAGGCATGCAACTCTCCTTAAACGCACGCACACGCACGCACACACACACACACACACACACACACACACACACACACACACACACACACACACACACACACGGAACAACACTTAGAAGGTGAAAGATGCTGTTGAAAATAAAGGACAGATATGTGGGGGGAAAGTCTCAGGTAGGAAATAAGTGTGTTTTGAGGCTGGATTTGAAGGAATCAAGTGAAGGCTTTTGACGAAGTGAAAGAGGGAGGTCATTCCAGGGGGATGGACCAGAAACAGAGAAGGAGCGACGGCCAACAGTGGTTTGTTTGAATCTGGGTGTTCGAAAGCACAAAGTATCTGCGGCTGAACGAAGGGAACGGGATGGAGTGTACAGGTGAAGACAGTTACAGAGATAAGAGGGTGCAGATTTGTGGAGACATTTGAAACAGAGGGTATTGATTTTATACTCCAGTCTTTGTGAGACAGGCAACCAGTGAAGAGATCGCAGAAGAGGAGTGATGTGTTCAGATTTTTTCTTTCTTAGGACCAGTCGAGCTGTAGAGTTTTGTATGCGTTGAAGAGAGTGGATAGATGATGCTGGTAGGCCAGCCAAAAGAGAATTACAGTAGTCTAAACGTGAAAGAATGAGAGATGTGGCAAGCTTGGAAGTTGCATCAGTGGACAGATACTTGCGAATCGCGCTTATGCGCCGTAATTGATAGTAGCAAGACTGGCAGGTCTGGGTGATGATTTTTTCATAGAGAGTGTGTTGTCAAGAACTACTTAATACTTCACACAGTTGGACAAAGGAACTGACGTTTTGCCGAATTCTATGAGTTTTTGTGATAGAGGAAAGTTTATGTTGGGTCCCTATGAGCATGGCTTCGGTTTATTCCGCATTAAGTTGTAACTTTTCTGAGTCATCCAGTTTTGAATGTCTTCAAGGCAGTAGGATATATTTGTCAGGAGGGAAGGCTAGTTTTCAACAGTATCGCTGCCTGAATTTGAGTATCACGGCATAGAAATGATGATAAATAGGGTGGTGTTTATTATATGTGATGTGGAGCAGTGTAGAGAGTAAAGAGAACAGGGCCCGGGACTGATCCCTGCGGGACCCCACATTCCATTTTGACAGGTTTTGTTTTGAATTTTGTTTACAATAACTTTCTGGAACCGTCTGTGAGGTATGAAGTAAACCAGTGAGGGCTGTGCCATTAAAACCAAACGAAATTTGGAGGCGAGAAAGAAGAATTAGGGGATCTATGGATTCAAAGGCTGCAGATAAGTCAAGAAGAGTGAGGAGGGAGATTTTTCCTGCATCAGAAGCAAGTAGAATGTATCTAAGTATGGACTAGGGTGGTTTCGGTGCGTGGTTGGGGCGATAGGCAGACTGAAAAGGGGGAAGAAATCATTGGAATGAAGGTGATGTTGAGCTCTTGAGAACAACTTTTTCTAGTACTTTAGAGAAAAAGGGAAAGTTTGAGACAGGCCTATAATTCTTCAAATGTTGGGATCGGAGGTCGTGCTTTTTCAGTAAGGTGTGACTATTGCTGTTTTAAGAGCTGATGGAAATTTCCTGACTGAAGAGATGATTTACTATTTTAGTGATAATAGGCAAAGTTGTGGAAGGCATTGTGAGAAAACAGGAGCAGGTATGGGATCAAGGTCGCATGATTTTATAGTCATTTCCTTCAGAATTGTCATGATTTCTTTTTCACTTGTGGGATGGAAGGAAAAGAGAGGAGTGCCAGTGAACTGGGGTCAGGAGGCGCAGGCTGGAATTGAGTTTGATCAAGTCTGGAGCGTATGTTTCGAACTTTGTCTGAAAAGAAGGCAGAAAATATGGATGGAAGTTCAGACAGGCTGTGGGTGTTAGGCAGAGGAGTTGTTTTTGCAACTCCAAGGAGATTTGAGGTGAGGGAAAAAAGAGATTTTGTGGATGTAGCACAGAGAATTTGGGAAGAGTAGTAGTCTGTCTTTGCTGAATGGATTAAGAGTTTGACTTTGTTTATCTGTTTTCGGAAAAGCTGTTTGAAGAAGAAGAAAGAAGAAAAAGAAGAAGAATTGCGAAGAAGAAGAAGAAGAAGAAGAAGAAGAAGAAGAAGAAGAAGAAGAAGAAGAAGAAGAAGAAGAAGAAGAAGAAGAAGAAGAAGAAGAAGAAGAAGAAGAGAAGAAGAAGAAGAAGAAGAAGAAGAAGAAGAAGAAGAAGAAGAAGAAGAAGAAGAAGAAGAAGAAGAAAGAAGAAGAAGAAGAAGAAGGAGGAGGAGGAGGTTCATGTAAAAAATGCTAAAAAAAAAACTCAAACAGAAAAAACCAGGTTTCATCAGATTCATGCACATGGATCTAAATGTGTAGAAATAAATAAGTAGAGCTTCAGAAAATTCATGTGGCAACACAAGTTTCATCAGTTTCACGGCCCATAAACGAAAACCACATTCATATATATATATATATATATATATATATATATATATATATATATATATATATATATATATATATATATATATGAATGTGTGTCTGTGAGTCTAGCAAAATTCAATCTGTTAATGGTGGCAAAAAATGAATGACTGACAGCACGAATCAACCAACCAACCAACGCTTCGTTTGATCAGTCAGCTCTGCAACTCGGAAGGCTTTCTTTTATCCTAAATTACGTTGTCTTAGTAGGGGACGGGATAGCTCAGTGGTCGGAGCACTCGCTTTTCCCCAGCCAAGCTAAGCAGCGTCGAGCGTGGTTACCAGTTGGATGGGTGACCGTTTGCGCGCCTTGGCTTCAGTACAGTTCCCCCAGTTCACCCAGCTGTAAATGGGTACCTGCCCTCTTTAGGGTCAGGGAAGGTAAAGCAGCGAGGGAGAGGAGATGGGCGCCGCCCTCAATATGCTGGCCCTAGAGAAGTGAGGTCTCTGACGCCTCGCTCCCCTACGACCTTATAGGTTATGGGACACCTTTACCTTACCTTACGTTGTCTTTGTCACAGCATTGATCATCAACTCATCAATAAATTAGTCTCTACCATTACACACATATTTTGCAGCTTTTCTGTGTGTGTGTGTGTGTCTGTGTGCGTGTGTATGTGTGCGTCTGTGTGTCTGTGTGTGTGTGATTTCTTCAGTTTAATATCTATTCACATCTATCATAATTACAACGTCTATTCACGTCTATCATCACGTCGTCTGTGTGTGTGCGTGTACGTGTACGTGTACATGTGTGTGTGTATGTGCGTGAGTGCGTGCGTGTGTGTGCGTGCGTGCGTGCGTGTGTGTGTGTGTGTTTTCTGATGTACTGTACCTGCGTGCGTGCTGTGACGAACTCAGGTATCAGGCAATGATTATACAATGGACTATAAAAAAAAGCTTTTACCTGATGATACCTTTTGTCTGTTAGTGATGATGTGTGTGTGTTGACCTACAATGATGATAAAGAGAGAGAAGGTGAGAGAGGGGGGAGGGAGGGAGGGAAGGAGAGAGAGAGAGAAAGAGAGAGAGAGAGAGCGATGGGGGGAGAGGGAGAGGGAAGGAAGAGAGAGAGAGAGAGAGAGAGAGAGAGAGAGAGAGGAGAGAGAAGAGAGAGAGAGAGAGAGAGAGAGAGAGAGAGAGTGAGAAAGGAAGAGAGAGGAGAGAGAGGAGAGGGCGGAAGAAAGGGAAGGAGGAAAGAAGGGGAGAGAGGAGGGGGAGGGAGAAAGGGAGGGAAGGGAGGGAGGGAGGGAAGGAAGGAGAGAGAGAGAGGTTGGGGAGGAGAGGGGGAGGAAGGAGGAGAGAGAGATGAGAAGAGCGTGGGGAGAGAGAGGGAGGGAGGGAGGGAAGTGAGAGAGAGAGAGAGAGAGAGAGAGAGAGAGAGAGAGAGAGAGAGAGACAGTGAAGAGAGCGAGAGAGAGAGAGACAGTGAAAAAGAGAACGAGAAAGAGAGATGAGTGAAAGAGAGCGAGGAGAGGACAGTGAGAGAGAAGAGAGATGAAGACGAAGAGAAGAGTATGGAGAGAGAGAGAGAGAAGAGCAGTGAAAGAGAGCGAGAGAGAGAGAGAGACAGTGAAGAGAACGAGACACAATGACAATGACAAATTCTTTTTTTCGAGGATAATGAATAAGCATCCATGTGCTTTTTTACATCCAGTCCCCGCCCTTAGGGATATATATAATAATAAAATAAGATAAATCGCATACCAATACACTCACACAATATACGGGGAAAATAGTATACGGGAGAGAGAAAGAAAGAGGAGGAAGAGAGAGAAAAAGAGAGAAAAGAGAGAGAAAGAGAGAGAGACACAGTGAAAGAGAGCGAGAGAGAAACAAAGACAATGACAAATTCTTTTATTTTGAGGATAATGACTTTCCGACTACGTCTAAAGAAAATCCACAAGCGGAACAAAATCAGGATCAAATTTGACCTCGAGAAGCTGAAGGACCCAGAGGTATTAGAAATTTTTCAAGCAAAGATAGGTGGAAAGTTTGCAGCACTCACTGTGATAGACTCAGACATAGATACACTGACGAATAGTTTCAATACAGCAGTGACTGAAACAGCAAGCGAGCTTCTTGGCAAACACCGACCAGTCAAAATACCATGGGTCACACCTAACATCCTACAACTATGCGACAAGCGTAGAGAGTTGAAGAAAAAGAAAAATGAAACAAAAGAAAGAGCAGAACAATATAGGGCAGTCAACAAAAGAATCAGGAAGTCCATGACGGAGGCAAAAGAGAAATGGATCGGTGAACAGTGCCAAGACATTGAAGAGAACATCAAGAAAAACAATAGCAAGAAAGCATATCAGCTGGTGAAAGACCTGACTAGCACAAAACAGAGAAAAGGTTTAACAATCCAAGACAAAAATGGGAAGTGTCTCATTGACGACAGGATATTCTGAACAGATGGACAGAATACTGCTCCGACCTGTATAACTATAGAACCGCAGGAGATCCAGAAGTCCTTAATGTACCCGAAAGCAAAGACACAGACAGTCACCCTATCCTCCGAGAAGAAGTGGAAACAGCAGTCAGATCGCTGAAAAAGGGGAAGTCAGCAGGGGGTGACAACATTCCAGCTGAGTTGGTCCAAGCTGGAGGGGAAGCCATGATCAGCGCCCTACTAAGAATCTGCAACAAGATCTGGCAGACAGGAAAATGGCCAACACCATGGACACAGTCACTAATCATCACCCTCCCCAAGAAAGGAAATCTACAACAATGCCATAATTACCGCACAATCAGCCTCATATGCCACCCAAGCAAGGTCATGCTGCAGATAATATTGAATAGACTGAAGCCACAAGCAGAGACCATCATTGCTGAGGAACAGGCAGGTTTCAGAGCAGGGCGCAGCACAACAGAACAGATATTCAACCTCAGAATACTATGTGAGCGGTACCTTCAAGATCAACAAGACCTTTACCACGTATTTATCGATTTTAAGAAGGCATTTGACAGGGTGTGGCATGCAGCTTTGTGGGCAACCATGAATTTGTACAGCATCAATGCAAACCTTGTCAGAGTCATCAAACAGCTGTACAGCGAGGCCACCAGTGCAGTGTACTACAACAACAACATTGGAGAATGGTTTCGAACAACAGTTGGAGTAAGGCAGGGCTGTCTACTCTCACCCACTCTTTTCAACATCTTCCTTGAGAGAATCATGGCTGATGCACTGGAACATCATGAAGGATCAGTCAGCATTGGTGGCAGAACGATCACAAACCTCCGCTTCGCAGATGACATTGATGGAATAGCAGGATCAGAAAAAGAGCTTGCCAGCCTAACAGAACACTTGAATAAGGCCTCCAAAACATACGGCATGGAAATCAGTGCAGAGAAGACCAAACTGATGACTAATAACACCAACGGCATTAGCACTGATATCAGGGTTAATGACCAGAAGCTGGAAACAGTTCAAAGCTTCAAGTACCTGGGAGCCATTGTATCCGACCAGGGATCCAAGCCAGACGTAGTATGCAGGACTGCACAGACAATAACAGCTTTGTCAAAACTGAACACCATCTGGAGAGATAAAAAATATCTCACTTATCTCCAAGATCAGACTAATGCGCTCCCTTGTCATATCCATATTTCTGTATGCCTGTGAATCATGGACCCTGACTGCAGATTTGGAGAGAAGAGTACAGGCAGTGGAGATGAGATGCTTTCGGAGACTCCTTGGCATCTCCTACAAAGACCACATAAGCAACGAAAGCATGCATAACAGAATCCAGCAAACCATTGGACCCTATGAGAACCTTCTAACGATCGTGAAAAAGCGTAAACTTAAATGGTATGGGCATGTCACAAGATCCAAAGGACTTGCAAAGACAGTTTTGCAAGGCACTGTCCAATGAGGAAGAAGAAGAGGCAGACCAAGGAAGAGCTGGGAGGATAACATCAGCGAATGGACAGGCCTAGAACTCAACAAAACCCTGAGAAAGGCAGAACAGAGAGAGGAATGGAGGGAACTGGTTGTTGAGTCTTTGAGGGTGCCCCCACGGTCGGCAGACTACGGGACAGATAGATAGATAGAATGAATAAGCATCCTTGTGCTTTTTTACATCCAGTCCCTGCCCTTAGGGATATATATAATAATAAAATAAGATAAAGCCTATCCCAATACACTCACACAGTATACGGGGAAAATAGTATACGGGAGAGAGAAAGAGAGAGGAGGAAGAGAGAGAAAAAGAGAGAAAGAGAGAGAGAGAGAGAGAGAGAGAGAGAGAGAGAGAGAGAGAGAGAGAGAGACAGACAGACAGACAGACAGACAGACAGACAGAGAGAGAGAGAGAGAGAGAGAGAGAGAGAGAGAGAGAGAGAGAGAGAAGAGAGAGAGAGAGAGAGAGAGAGAGAGAGAGAGAGAGAGAGAGAGAGAGAGAAAGGCGTAACGAGAGAAAAACGGAGAGACAGACAGGCAGACAGATCAAATTCAAATCAAATTAAATCAAACCGAAGTCTTTTACTTTGACGATAATGAAGAAGCACCAGTTAGAGAGAGAGAGAGAGAGGGCGGAGAGAAAGAAAGACACAGAAAGAGAGAGAGAGAGAGAGAGAGAGAGAGAGAGAGAGAGAGAGAGAGAGAGAGAGAGAGAGAGAGTGAAAGAAAGACAGACAGACAGACAGACAGACAGGTAGACAGACAGGGACAGACAGACAGTTAGATTCTCCTTACCCAGTGCAGTCACCAGGAAGACAGAGGACAATGGCCGCCTAATTGACCTGTCTGTGACCCCTACCTGCACCAATGAAACTTCAGCGTGTGGCTGAGCACAATTGTCTCCCTTCACAGGCTAATTGACGTCGTGTCCTTCGTGATGGTCAGATTGGCCTACACAGCAGGCTGCTATTTTGAGCTTCTTTTATTTATTTTTAAAAGTTCGCTCCCTTTGCTACCATCTGTAGTCTGTCTGTCTGCCTGCCTGCCTGTCTGTCTGCCTGTCTGTATGTGTGTATGTATGTCTGTATGTGTGTATGTATGTGTGTATGTATGTATGTATGTGTGTATGTATGTGTGTATGTATGTATGTATGTATGTATGTATGTATGTGTGTATGTATATATGTATGTATATATGTATGTATGTATGTATGTATGTATGTATGTATGTATGTATGTATGTATGTATGTATGTCTACACTCTATCTAAAATATCGAGCAACAAAGCGGCAAAACTGCTTAACAACTTTGAAAATATCTTCCCTTACCACTTTATTCTCTTTGTTATTGTTCCTCTTCGTCATCTTTCTATATAAAACGTCATTTATGTCTCCTCCTCCTCCTCTTCCTCCTCCTTCACCTCCTCCTCCTCTTTTCTTCTTCTTCTCTGCCTACCGTTTTCAAGTTTTACAACACTTCTAAAAGAGAAGGAAAGGATCCTTTTAAAAATAAGACTGGGATCAGAAGAGCGGTTACTATCTACTTTAAAAGTATTGGTTCTTTAGCGATGAAAACAAAGACCGATAAAATGGCATCTTTTGACAATATGTCTGTCTTTAACATTTCGATGAAAACCGATTGATGGAAAGGGTAACGGTCTGTAGAATATGTACCTGAAAGTATTTTTTAGAATGTTTTCATAGACAAGATGTCTGACTTCAAAGACTTTTACGCTTTTGCGTTTTCTTGATGAGAGTAATTTAAAATGTGCTGTAAAGCATTTACTTATAGACTTATTTCTTCTTCTTTGTTTCCTCATCATCACCATCCTCACCCTCCTCCTCCCCATCCTCCTCCTCCTCCTCCTCATCCTCCTCCTCCTCCCCATCCTCCTCCTCCTCCTCCTCCTTCTTCTTTTTCCGTGTTCCCTAGCCATGCTAAATTTGTTGTTTGGTCTGGATGGTGAATTTTGCAATCTATTGCAGTGCCACCCCTCACTTACACACACACACACACACACACACACACACACACACTTTTTCCAAGAGCTCTACCTGGCTAGGCCACCTGTGGTGTCACCTACTTATTTGAGTATAGACGCTCGCATGTGCGTGAACACATACACACACGTACGCACGCACGCGCTAACGCACGCACACACACATACATACATACAGGCAGACAGACAGACAGACATACCTCTCTCTCTCTCTCTCTCGCTCTCCTCATCTCTCTCTCTCTCTCTCATCTCTCTCTCTTCTCTCTCTATATATATATATATATAATATATATATATATATATATATATATATATATATATCACAAAGTAAAAGTAGAACAACCAGCATATATACCACTGCTCCGAAAGTTCTTCGAATGAGAATATAAACCAATGGGCCCTATATGAACGCATGCGCTGCAGAACAGTAATTTAAGCGAACACAATAAAACCAGTCCGCTTTTTGTAAGAGTAGGCCATGGCGTGAGAGTAGAATTAGATTCACCATTTGTGTGTTATGTGTGTATGTTATGTGTGTGCGCGCGCATGCATGCACGTGCGTGCGTAAACATTCAAAATTAATAAGTTTATAGCTAACTACTTACCAGCACATTCATGAAGACTTTTTAAAAGAAACCACAAAAGCAACAGTCTTTGAAGTAAGATATCTACTTTATCAAAAATGCTAAATATTTTTCGCGTATTTAATTATATTTTGTAAATTAAAATTCTTTTGTAAACTGATATGATTTGTAAACTGATATTCTTTATCATTAATAATTAATTATTGTGTTTAGAAGCATTAAAAAAGAGACCAGATAGCCAACTGGTGCATTCTAACCATCTTCATTTTCATTGTGTAAGAACAAACACGCCTCAAGTCGACTTAATACGTTATTCTTATCTAAATATCTTTAAGATGATCCCATTGTTTTTCCTTGAAGAGCAGGTGTTCTATATAACAAAGCAAAACTGTAGTGAGAGAAGAAGAAGAAGAAGAAGAAGAAGATGATGATGATGATGATGATGATGATGATGATGATGATGATGATGATGATGATGATGATGATGATGATGACATCAATGATGTTTCATATTTTTAAAATGACACAGATAAGAAGTAAACATATTTTTTAAGTGGCAAGTGAAGATGTATTTTAGGAATTTTATGGAAGCTTTCTTGCTCTATTGCCTGGTATGTGCCATTGTGACCACGTGATGTTGTGACCACGTGCCTTTGTGACCACATGATGTTGTGACCACGTGCCATTGTGACCACATGATGTTGTGACCACGTGCCATTGTGACCACATGATGTTGTGACCACGTGCCATTGTAACCACATGATGTTGTGACCACGTGCCATTGTAACCACATGATGTTGTGACCACGTGCCATTGTGACCACATGATGTTGTGACCACGTGCCATTGTGACCACATGATGTTGTGACCACGTGCCATTGTAACCACATGATGTTGTGACCACGTGCCATTGTAACCACATGATGTTGTGACCACGTGCCATTGTAACCACATGATGTTGTGACCACGTGCCATTGTAACCACATGATGTTGTGACCA
The DNA here is from genome assembly GCA_028751875.1 of Rapana venosa. Taxonomy (NCBI): domain Eukaryota; kingdom Metazoa; phylum Mollusca; class Gastropoda; order Neogastropoda; family Muricidae; genus Rapana; species Rapana venosa. The sequence goes on along the minus strand of CM054149.1, from coordinate 49,542,877 downwards.
CGTGCCATTGTAACCACATGATGTTGTGACCACGTGCCATTGTGACCACATGACGTTGTGACCACGTGCCATTGTGACCACATGATGTTGTGACCACGTGCCATTGTGACCACATGATGTTGTGACCACGTGCCATTGTGACCACATGATGTTGTGACCACGTGCCATTGTGACCACATGATGTTGTGACCACGTGCCTTTGTGACCACGTGATGTTGTGACCACGTGCCTTTGTGACCACGTGATGTTGTGACCACGTGCCTTTGTGACCACGTGATGTTGTGACCACGTGCCTTTGTGACCACATGATGTTGTGACCACGTGATGTTGTGACCACGTGCCTTTGTGATCACGTGATGTTGTGACCACGTGCCTTTGTGAACAGAAGTCCTTTTATTTGTTTATTTATTTATTTTTATTTTATTCTTTTATTTCGAGGATAATGGAATAAGCACTCGTGTGCTTTTTTCATCCAGTCCCCGTGTGTTTGCAGTTGTGTAAAGTTTGTCATCCGTTCCCACCGGCACACAATGGCCTACTCTTCCAAAAAGTGGAACAGGTTTTAACGTGTGCGCAAGATGTTCTGCGTTCGTTCGCACACGGGACCTCGGTTTATAGTCTCATCAGAAAGACTTTTGGGGAGAGTGGAGTCGGCACTGGTGTTAACTCCAGAGGAAAAATCTTCTTGAACGAGAATTGAACCCGGGTCAGCAGATTACGTTTTGACCGCGTGTCTTTGTGACAGTATGCCATTGTGACCACGTGCTGTTATACAACAAGCTGCTGTGACCACTGTGACCACTGTGGCCACGAAAAATAATGTGACCATGTGCCGCTGTGACCACAGACAATTGTGACCATGTGCTTTTTTATACAAAGTGCTTGTGTAACCACGAGCCTTCGTGACCACGTATCATTGTGAACACGTGCTATTGTGACCGGGTTCCGCGTTGTGACTATGAGTGTTTAGTATTTTACCCAAAGAAAGACAGACCTTATACTGCAATACTTCTCACACCTTTCCCTCCTTTTTTGTTTTAGGTTTAGACTGTGTGGACAGGGGCACTTTCTTCTACACTTAATGGGTCTGGAAGAGTATGTCTGCTGCGTGATTTATGATAAGGTACATAAGTATAGAGCGGGATGGGATAGCTCGGTGGTCAGAGCACTCGCTTTCCCCCAGCTAGGGTTAAGCAGCGTTGAGCGTGGTTACCTCGTGGATGGGTTACATGGGCTTTCGCGTGCCTCGGCTTCAGAACAGTCCCCCAGTTCACCCAGCTGTAAACGGGTACTTTTCCTCTTTAGGGTCAGGGAAGGTATAAAGCAGCGAGGGAGAGGAGATGGGCGCCGCCCTCATTATGCTGGCCCCTAGAGAAGCTGAGGTTGCTGACACTTCGCTCCCCCAGTGACTGGTTAGGTTATGGGAACTTCTTGTACATAATGTTTTCATACACAAATATCTCTCTCTCTCTCTCCTCTCTCTCTCTCTCTCTCTCTCTCTCTCCTCTTTCTCACGCACACACACACACACACACACACACACACACACACACACACACACACACACACACCACACACACCTAGCTATAGCCTAGTGGTCAGAACATTGCGCTCGCAATCTGACGACCCGGGTTCGATTCCCGTTCAAGGGGGATATTGTCCTCTGGAGTTAACATCAGTGCAGACTCCACTCTCCAAAAAGTCCTTCGGATGAGACTATAAACCGAGGTCCGTGTGCGAACGCACGCAGAACATCTTGCGCACACGTTAAATCATATTCCGCTTTTCGTAAGAGTAGGCCATTGTGTGCCGGTGGGAACAGATGACAGAATTCACAAATCCGCATACACACGGGGACTGGATGTAAAAAAAAGCACATAAGCGCTTATTCCATTATCCTCGATATAGAAGAATACAGTAAAAGAAAAGTAAATAAATCATTATATTATCTCAAGCATCAACCAAGCCCGAGAGATACAGACACTCGCAATACGAGTGGAGGAGGTTTGGACAGCACTCTCAAAAATCGCGCATGTACAGCAGATGAAGCTCGCTAGCTGCGTGGTCCCAGTCTTCCCACTGACCCCACAGCACTCTCAGTACGGGTGGAAGCCAGAGAGGCTTTTCAAAATCACCACTGGCTGGCTCTTAGGGGATTCCTTGCACTAAGTATCCCATCACAGTGGCGGGTTCTGCGTTCATCTCTTGACGGTTCTTGCTTGACTTTTAAGTATAAATAGTTTGTAATGTTCATGTCAATTTTAAAAGATGCAAACCCGAACAATTCAGTATAATCTGAATCAGGACAGGAAAAAACCTGAAACAGGTCAGTTTTTACAAAAAGGAAGCAGTTTTAGTAGAAACTGAAACAGTTTAGTAACGGTTTAAATAGTTTAGTAGAAACTGAAACTGAAATAAATAAATAAGAAACAGTTAAGTAACCGTTTAAATAGTTCAGTAGAAACTGAAACAGTTTTTTAAAAAACCAGTTTAAATAGTTAAGTAGAAACTGAAACAGTAAAGAAACAGTTTAAATAGTTAAGTAAAAACTGAAACGGTGTAGTAACGGATTAAACAGTTTTGTAACTGAAACAGTTTTGTGGAGACTGAAATAGTGGTTGAGACTGAAACAGTTTAGTAACAGCTTAAATAGTTTAGTAACTTAAATAGTTTTGTAACAGCTTAAATAACTTAGTAATTGTAACAGTTTTAAAGAGACTGAAACAGTTTTATAACAGCTTATATAGTTTAGTACAAACTGAAATAATTTAGTGGAGACTGAAACAGTTTCGTAGAGACTAAAACAGTTAAGCAACAGCTTAAACAGTTCAGTGACTGAAACAGTTTAGCAAAAAGTGAAAAAGCTCGGTAACAGCGTAAATAGCTTAGCAGAAATCCAATCAGTTCAATACAAACCCAAGCTTTCAGACTAAGCCACAAAAGTTACACTCAGTCGACTCTGCATTTCACGATACCACTTCTTCGTTGAATGCTCAGACAGCAACTAGTGTTGTTTGTAATATGAGCAAAAATGCATTGCGCTGCCGTTAAGCGCCTGACAAGTCAGGCCCAGCTATGTTACTATATTCCGCGTGTCAACCATACCCCAGTCCTACAGACATAACAAGCATCTCGATCATTGAAACCCATTTTCAGAACTGCATTATGGAATTGGATAATACTGCTTAACTGTGTGGTCCCAGGGCTTCAAGATGGTTCACTTGGTATCTGGCACACTCCGTACTCAGACGAAGCCAAGCGGAGTTGCAAGACAAGCATCTTGTGGGAATTGACCTCACGACTCTAAAGCCAAGCGCCTGACATTGCAGACTGAAATTATTATTGTCATTTGTATATCCAGTGCCGTTCCTTGTGGAGAAAGTAAAACGTTGTTATTGGTTTTTATATTCTTGTCTGATCGTATTATTCTGTGATATTTCGTCTGCTCTCCCTGGAGAGAACGTGTCGTCCAGGTTTTGTATTTCTCCTGAGTGTATTTTCCTTGCCTGCAGAGAGTGTCGGATATACTTTCTGTCGGTGCAACTTTTCAGGATCACGTGCAGAGCCTGTATTGACACAGTAAGCCATCCCTCCCTCCCTCCCTCTCACCCCCCCCTCATGTTTGTAGCACAGACCACAGCACTTTATTTCTTGTCCCCGGCTTGTACTGGCTGTATATTATGATGTTCACAATTTGCGCCAATAAGTATGTCTTCTGATAACTGTTTTCTCAAAAAATCTATTAAAAACAGAGCACAATGAGTTTCCTTCCATTTAAACCACTTTCAGACAATATCTAATGTAATATTAATTCTATGAAGGTGTTAAGTGTGCAACACTCCTAATCATTCTCTAATCTGAATGCATGTCTTTGTAATAACAAACGACTTCATTTCGAATTTTTCAATGAGGAAATTAGAAATGGCTATCTTTGTTTGTAACCCTGGTATCCCACCTCCAGACAAAGTACTACTTTAAATCTGACTCTCAAACAAAAACATATTATATTAAATCCACTTTCAAAATCGTGCACATACAATGGCCAGAGCAGCCTTTCTATGAGGAGTCATATTCTTGTACCAGTGAGGAAAAAGCCGTGAAGGAAAACACATGGCAGGTCTCCAGTTAAAAGCTTTTACCATGAAAAATATTTATCAAAGATCGAAAATATTGCACTGCAAATTCGGTTACTTAAATGACAGTGTTGGAGGCATTACTGAACAAAGACCATACTGTTGGATCAATATTCTTCTCAAGCTGCAGTTTTCCTCCAGGATTTCGATCGTCACTCGTTTTACAAATCTGGTATGCCGTTTACTGGAGAAGTGACTCTCTTGAAACAGTATTCCACTTTATTTGTCTCAGAAGAAAACTTGAGTGGTTTCATTTGAAAAAACCCACAGACACTGCGTATAAGTGTATTGCTTTTTAAAATAATTTTTGTGGGGTGCTTTCGATTTCCTCCTAGCAGGCCTACAACACGTAAACTGCTACTGAAAAATGCTGAACTTTAATATCTCAGGACCTGAATGTCACATTTAAAAGTGAATAAGGGCACACATTTAGAAAATTATAAACACAACAGTTGCTGACAATGCTGTCTAGCTTAGACTGACATTGTAAAAAATCATCATTTTGTAAACATTGTTAAATACCTTCAGTAAGATAGATAGATAGATAGATAGATAGATAGATAGATAGATAGATAGATAGATAGATAGATAGATAGATAGATAGATAGATAGATGTGTGTTTTTGTGTGTGTGTGTGTGTGTGTGTGTGTGTGTGTGTGTGTGTGTGTGTGTGTGTGTGTGTGTGTGTGTGTGTGTGTGTGTGTGTGTGTGTGTGTGTGTGTGTGTGTGTTTCTGTGTCGAGTCAGAACTGTCCTACCTTCATTCACGAACAGAGGCAGCCTAGCCTTTGCCATATCAACTTGTATGATCCATGGGCCAAACTTCGTGGAAGGGGGATGCAAAATTGTTGGCGTGCCTGTGAACTTAACAGCCCACTCATACTTTTATCATCCCTGCATAGGTCTAGAATCTTCCTAATGGGGGCCTAGTGATGATGTCACCGCATTATTTATCCTTTTTGTAAGGGGGGGAGGAGAGGGGAGGGGGGGAGAAAATAAAAAGAAAATATGCACATGTCCCGTCCATTGAATAAGCTTATATATATATATATATATATATATATATATATATATATATATATATATATATATATATATATATATATATATATATATATATACACACATATATAAGCTTATTCATATATATATTGGTAAGCTATACTAAGATATATACTCGAATTATGCATTCTTAAAAGATACAATGCCTTCGACAATATTGGAATTGTACAAAAAATATGCAAGCATGCAGAAGCTTCTCAAAATGTTTTTGTTTTGAAGAAGACAAAATATGAAAAATAGGTCCCAACACAGACCCATTACAATATAAACAAGGTAAAACCACAACGAAACAAAGAAAGAAAATGAAAACTAACACCCCCCAAAAATAACCCAACGAAAACAACAAAAACAAACACTCCCCCCCCCCCCCACCCTTTACGAGAAAAATAAAAGTGCAAATAACGTCCAGTGTAAAGATATGACGTTTGACACCTTAGAAATAAAATGAACGCAGGAAACACACAAATACATACAAAAAAGAAAGATCGAAAGAAAGAAAGAAAATGACAGAAAGACAGGCAGGCAGGCAGACAGACAGAAAGACAGACAGACAGACAGACAGACAGACAGACAGAAAGAAAGAAAGAAAGAAAGAAAATGACAGAAAGACAGACAGACAGACAGACAGAAAAAAAGAAAGAAAGAAAGACAGACAGACAGACAGACAAACAGACAGGCAGACAGACAGAAAGACAGACAGACAGACGGACCGACAGACAGACAGAAAATGTACATGCACTCTGTGGCACTGGCTTGTTGTCACTAGCCTCAGCAGTGGGTGAAAACAACACAAAGCAATAAGACAGGGGTGTAGAACACACCGTGCATATCTATCACAGTGCTCTCCGCAAAACCCATCTGTTCACACACACACACACAGATCAATGAGCAATGAACACATTTTAGTTTATTGAGGGTTATAGAATAAGCATAACAATAGTTTGTTGGTGTTTTTGTTCTTTTTACACCAAGCAGCCCTCTATACTAAGGGGAAAAGAAAAGCAAAAAGCAAATGAAAGTAATTAACTTGCAATACATAGCATGAAGACTAATAGAGAGAGAGAGAGAGAGAGAGAGAGAGAGAGAGAGAGAGAGAGAGAGAGAGAGAGAGAGAGAGAGAGAGAGAGATATTATTTCCTTAGAAATAACTACTTCTCTTCTTGATAAAAAGAAAATTCTACAGAGGAAATAATTATTATAAAAAAAAATACAATTATAACTATCAGATCAAATTGTCCTCCTTTAAGTTTCAGAATCACATTCTTCATAATCTTAGAGGGTTTTTTTAAACAATATTTTTTCAGTTAAGAAATTACACATCACTATAATCTACAACGTTTGGTGGTGGTGATTTTTTTCCAAATGGTAAACAGAAAACCAACAATCACAAAACCAACAAAAAACCACCCCTCACACTCACAAGCAAAACCGAAAAGAGACTACACATATTAACAAATAAGGGGGGGGGGGGTTCATTGGGGAGGGGGGATGTGGGGGGTGGCTAAGAAACAAGAGAACAAGAAAACAAACAAGAAGGAAAACGAACAAAAACCCAGGAGGTGTTTGATTGGTTGATTGATTATACGTTTGTTTTTGTTTGTTTGTTTGTCCGGTTTTAACCCTTATGGTTGGGTCAGGTGTTGATACAAAGGAAGGACAGTAGAGTTGGTTTTATACCCTGTTTTAATCTGTGTATAGCTGCACAGTTTTAATCTGAGATTTAAAAGTTGAAGGGGTGACAGCCCTGATATGGCCCGTGTGGTCGGCGGGGCTATAAACAACAGGATTGGATTGAACTGTTTGTTTGTTTGTTTGTTTGTTTGCATTCTCTCAATGATGACGCATCGTTTATGGTTTTCTTTATCCTATGTGTTCCTGTGTGGTCTCAATGATCACGTATTGAGGAATCGCCTTGTTTCTCTTTCGTTGTTTTTCTTTTATCACATTGTTTCTTTTTCTTTTTCGTTAATTCTTGCCACCAGAGTCCTTTCCCTACATCTTTGCTGCATACCCACCTTACCACACACACACACACACAAACACACACACACATATAAAATGTTTTATATATATAATATTATATAGATATATATATATATATATAATATATATATATAATATATATATAATAATAATGCGCGCACGCACGCACGCATACAAACACACACACATTCATATCCAAATCTGAATCTGAAACTCCGTGTGCACACACAGACGCAATCTGTCTCTCTCTCTCTCTCTCTCTCTTCTCTCTCTCTCTCTCTCTCTCTCCTCTCTCTCTCTCTCTCTCTCTCTCTCTCTCTCTCTCTCACACACACACACACACACACACACACACACATACACACACACACACAACACACACACACACAATTTTCCCTATCCCTGTCTCTTCCTCTTTTTCTCTTTCTGTCTTTTTCTGTGATGAACAGTAACGACAAGAAGAACCACAAAAAAGCAGAAAGAAGCAAACAAAAAACAACAACACCACGGATCATTCATTCCAACAAATAAACAAAAAACCAGACAAAAAGAAACAATCATTCATACAAATAATAAACAAACAAAATCAACAACAACAACAAAAAACTGTCATCACACAGGGGCTGAACACAGCAAAGTGTTCTAAAAGAGATGAAAGGAAGTGGGGATTAATCAGGTTTCTTTTCATTTTCGCTGCAGGAGATTTTGTGCCCATGAATTTTGTTTTTTGTTTTTTGCCTTTTTAAATGAAACCCTTCTTTTGAAAACCTAGCTATACACATGTACAGAGAATCCAAATAAAACAGAAAGAAAGAAAGGAAGAAAGAAAGAGAGAAAGAAAGAAGGAAGAAAGAAAGAAAGAAAGGAAGAGAAAAAAAAAAGAAGAGGAAGAAAGAAAGAAAGAAAGGAAGAGAAAGAAGAAAGAAAAAAGAAAGAAAGAAAGAACGAAAGAAAGAGAAAGAAAAAGAAAGAAAGAAAGAAAGAGAAAGAAAGATTAAAGAAAGAAAGAGGAAGAAAAAAAGAGAAAGAAAGAAAGAAAGACACAAACAAGCAAAAATACGAAGAAAGAAAGAAAGAAAAAACAAACAAACAAAAAACAAAAAAACAGCCAAAGACAAAGAGAAAAAAAAAAGAAAGAACGAAAGAAAGAACGAAACAAAGAAAGAACGAAAGAAAAAAAAAAAGAAAAGAAAGAAAGAATCAAACAAACAAAGACAGAAAGAAATAAGGAAACGGAAGCAGAGAGAGAGGGGAAGAGAGAGAGAGAGAGAGAGAGAGAGAGAGAGAGAGAGAGAGAGAGAGAGAGAGAGAGAGAGAGAGAGAGAGAGAGAGAGAGAGAGAGACAGAGAGGTTGTTGTTGCGCTACTGTTACTGTGCGTTCCTCAGCTTAACACCCTGGGGTCACCGCGAATATAATTGTACACTCCGACTCCCGACTCCCTCCTGGAAACAGTGTACACTTGAAACTACATACTGGGTAAAGAGTTGACATGTAATACTCCTTCTTTTTCCACTCATTTCTTTATATTCACTTGTTTAAATTATTTTATTTCGAAGATACTGAATAATCACTCATGTGTTGTTGTTGTTGTTCTTGTTGGGTTTGTTTTTTTTACCTCCAGTCACCACGTGCGTGCACTTTTGTCAATGTTGTTTTCCGTTCCCACTGGCACGGGTTAGGCTGCTCTTCTAAAAGATGGAACCAGTTTTAACGTGTGCGCTAAATGTTCTCCCTGCACACAGGACTTATTCATAGACTCTTCCCAAGGACTTTTGGGACAGTAGAGTCAGCACTGATGTTAACTCATCTCATCTCATCTGCTCCGTAACCCCTTCCGGGGTCGTAGGGGCACTGCATTGACGAACGTTGCCCCAGCTGGCTCCATTTGCGGCGGTTGTGAGCAAATGCCTGGGTTGTTGTGAAGAAGCTCTTCCCGGTCCATTCAGTGATGTTGTCTGCCCATTTTTTCTTCGGCCTGCCTCGCCTTCTCTTCCCCTGCACTGTTCCTTGCAGTATGGTCTTGGAGAACCCATCTGATCTTGTCACATGCCCATACTATCTGAACTTCCTTTTCCTGACTATGGTCAGCAGGTCTTCGTACTGTTTTATTTGTTGGGTGATGGTCAGGGGTCAGATCGCGAGTGTAACGCTATAATCATCAGGCTATTCCGTTCCCAAATACCTTGCCATTTAGGCACCCATACTCAGACTTCTTTTTCTCCTTTAATTAAAAGAGAAGAAGCTGAAATAAGATGAAGGATGCAACACTACACTATCTTCACTGGCTGCCTGTCTCACAAAGAATCAAGTGTAAGAGTAGTACCCTCTGTTTCAAATGTCTCCACAAAAGCGCACCTTCTTATCTCTGTAACTGTCCTCACATGTACACACACCATTCCGTTATCGTTCAACCGCAGATACTTTGGGCTTTCGGACATCCAGATTCAATCAAACCACTGTTTGGCCGTCGCTCTATCTCCATTTCTAGTCCATCCACCTGGCATGACATCCCTCCTTCCCTCCCTTTGCCAAAAGCCTACATTTGATACTTCCAAACTAAGCCTCAAAACGCTCTTAGTAGTAGTAGTAGTAGTAGTAGTAGTAGTAGTAGTAGTAGTAGTAGTAGTAGTAGTAGTAGTAGTAGTAGTAGTAGTAGCTGTTGTTGTTGTTGTTGTTGTTACTATTATTAATATTATAACTGTTATCATCGTCATCATCATTATTGTTGTTGTTATTTTACTTGTGCTTACGAATACCTAGATTCAACCAGTCCACCGTTGGTCGTCGCTCTTTCTCTATTTCTGGTCCATCCATCTGGAACAACCTTCCTCTCTCTCTTCGACAGAGGCCTACATATGACACATTTAAATCCAGCCTCAAGACATATTTGTTTCAAACCTAACTTTTTCCCTCTTTCATCTCAAAACTGCCCCTGCCTTCAACAGCCAAAATCCCATTACCCTGCCAAAGCCTATAACCTGTTGTGTGTGTGTGTGGGGTGTGTGTGTGTGTGTGTGTGTGTGTGTGTGTGTGTGTGTGTGTGTGTGTGTGTGTGTGTGTGTGTGTGTGTGTGTGTGTGTGTGTGTGTATAGGTGTGTACATTTTTTTTTTATACCACTTTAAGTCACGAGATTTCTCTGCGTGAAATTCGGGCTGCTCTCCCCGGGGAGAGCGCGTCGCCACAAGAGCAGCGCCACCCTTTTTTTTTTCTTTTGATCTGCAACTGTATTTTTTTCCTATCAGAGTGGCTTTTTTCTAATAATTTTGCCAGGGACAACTCTCTTGTTGCCGTGGGTTCTTTTACGTGCGCTGAAAATTTTGTGTAACACACGGGACCTCGGTTTATCGTCTCATCCGAAAGACTAGCGCCCAGACCACCACTCATGATCTAATGGATGGGGAAAAATTTCGGGCCCAAACGGGGTACGAACCACGCACACGCCCGACACGGACTTTTCGCATTCTAGACAGGCGCGTTACCTCTAGACCACCGATCCACCATTTGAATTTTGTTTAAGCTTTTGATAGTTATTGGCTGCATGACTCTGTAAGAATATGTTGAATGCAAGCGCTCTGATTTGTCTTTGCAAGATATAGCACTATACAAATTCCATTTATTATTATTATTATTATCATTATTATTATTATTATTATTATTATTGTTATTATCATCATCATCATCATCATTATCATTACCATTATCATTATCATTATTATTATACCGGATAGGTTCCAGGCCCAGACTAGCAACAACCGCACCATCCACTACAGGTCACCGGGGTGGATCAGGCGAAACATGTGCAGCTGTAGGCAAATCACCCTTCAAACTGCCGACAGAACAAATGACCATGGGGACGGGGAATACTTGCACCCTGCACGCCTGTGGAAAACCCCAAAACATTAGCACGAAGTGGAGAGACACCACGGGGACATTCTCAGTCTGCCTGAAATGAGGTGCACAGGATTCGGAGAATCAACGACGGAAGATTTGTTAAAAAGAAAAAAAAAGAAAAAAGACAGAAAGAAAGAAAAAGGAAAGGGAGGAAAAAGAAGGAAAAATCGCTAACAAGAATCGCTAAAACGAACAGGACAGAAGAAGAAGAGGAAGAAGAAGAAGAAGAAGAAGAAGAAGAAGAAGAAGAAGAAGAAGAAGAAGAAGAAGAAGAAGAAGAAGTGGTTAGCGCCTTGGGTTACGGACTGGAAGGTCGCGGGTTCGAATCCCATAAGAGTCATAGGGATTTTTCGGACTCCGGCCGGCTCCTACCCAGAGTGAGTGTGCTGTGGGCTCAGTGGGAAGATTGGGACCACACAGTCGAGCTTCATCCACTTAACGGATGCGAGTTTGAGAGTGTTGCTCAAATTACCTGACCAACACTGCAGGTGTCTGTATCTCTCGGGCCCGGTTGACGCCGGGATATATTATGATAGTAAGCGTAGAGTACAACCCTGTCAAGTAGTCTCAAAGCATATGCACTTCCACAGCAGCATAATTACGTCATCCTCATTGTCATTGATCATCATGCAATTAAAAAAATTGCCTCTGATTCGGTGGTCCCAGTTTCTCTGGTCTCATGGTGACCTCAGATTCGGTTTGCCCATACACTTCTGTGCCTGTGATGAGTTTGTGTCAAAGCCTTTGGGGTTGGAGGTTCGCGGGGGACGGTCGTTGGAGGGACGTTGTGGTGGTTGCCACCTCGGGTGGGCAACTCACTCAGTCTGGCTCCGCGACTGAGCTAATACTGTCGTTAGTAGGGGGCTTAGTAGGTGGTGTCTTGCGTATGTTAGCTCAGAACAGGCACCACTGAACACCGCCAAAGTGACCCAGCAGCAGTGCAGGACCCCTCTGGCTGGTGGCCCCGCGGCGGCCTGATAGTGATGGGCTCCCTGTGGGCCTCCGACCCTGAGGATGAGACATAACAAATCTGGGTATGGCTGTGGCAGGGAGATTGAGATGAGCGGCGTTGGAACAGCAGGACGGGGGACGTCACAGAAGATGAGGCACAAAAAAAAAAAAAAAAAAAAAAAAAAAAAAAAAAAAAAAGAAGAAGAAGAAGAAAATGCTAAGAAGAAGAAGAAGAAGAATTGCTAAGAAGAAGAAGAAGAAGAAGAAAGAAGAAGAAGAAGAAAGAAGAAGAAGAAGAAGAAACAACAACAAACAAACAACAACAACAAAGCAGAAGCAGAACAAAAACATAAAAGAGAATAATTGCAAACAATTGCGAAGAAGAAAAAGACTTGCAAGAAAAATTGCGGCGAATTGTGAAGTAGAATTGTGAAGAATGACAATTGCACAGGATGGCGAAGAAGCAGAACAAAAAATTGCAAAGAAGGCAAATATATTTTTTTTAAATAGATAAACTAGAAGAAGCAGCAGATAAACAGCCAGCCAGACAGACAGACAAAAAAAGATAGGCAGACAGACAAGCAGACAGATAAACAGCGAGACAAAAAGATAGGCAGACAGACAGACAAGCAAATAGACAGACAGACAAAAAGACAGGAGGACATACAAACAAAGACTCACACAAGGCAGGCAGACTACCAGGCAAGTCAAGTCAAGTCAAATCAAAAACACTTTAATCATCCCATGAAGGGCAATTACAATACTGACAGGCACATTGATACCTATAATTATCTGACAAGACACAAGAAATACATTTCAAATTGTTATAAACATTCCAAAAGAGCTTAAAAAATATCACACACACAAACCCAGGTGCGCGTACACACTCGCACCGCGTACACACACACACACACACACACACACACACACACACACACACACACACACAACACACACACACACACACACACACACCAATGTAGGAATAAAAAAAAAGGTAAAGGAGTCCCATAACCTATAAGGTCGTAGGGGAGCGAGGCGTCAGAGACCTCACTTCTCTAGGGCCAGCATATTGAGGGCGGCGCCCATCTCCTCTCCCTCGCTGCTTTTCCTTCCCTGACCCTAAAGAGGGCAGGTACCCATTTACAGCTGGGTGAACTGGGGGAACTGTACTGAAGCCAAGGCGCGCAAACGGTCACCCATCCAACTGGTAACCACTTTCGACGCTGCTTAACTTGGCTGGGGGAAAGCGAGTGCTCCGACCACTGAGCTATCTCGTCCCCATGAATGTAGGAATACAATGTTGTAAAAACCATTGATTGGAAAAGACATAAACTTATTTTTTACGCGTGCACGCACGCGCGCACTCACACACGTGCGCACACCCATACATACACACCAATATATGAACACAATTTTATAAAGACTATTGACTAGAAAACACACATACACACGCGTGTGCGCCTGCGCACCATAATGACCATTGTCTAGAAAAGACATAAACTTACACACACACACACACACACACACACACACACACACACACACAATTTAGAAATCATTCTTGAAAGCCAAAAACAAGATGCAGGAGTACTTATTTTCATTATCACACACGCACTTGACAATCAGGGGGGTATATCAGAGAATGTAAAACTGTTTGGTCAGTGCTGCTTTGAATTTAGAATTCGAATGACTACTGGAACAAAAGAATTTCTTTTTCTATTTGTTTTACTGTTGGAGCACCGAAAGCGGCGTCCTGAAGGCAACAACTGAAATTCAGAGGACAGAGCATGGGAAGGATCAGCCAAGATGGCAGTCGCTTTGTGCACAAGCTTCTGATCGCAGTACGGCTTAAGATCTCTTTGTTCTTCTCCAATTATTTTTAGCATCTTCTAACAAGACTATTCTTGTTTTTAACGCTAAGATTATTGTACCAGCAGATGAAAGCAAAACTTAGAACACTCTCTATGTAGGACTTGTAGAACAAAGGCAGATAGCCAGGACAAGCAGATGGGCAGACAGACAGACAGACAAAAAGACAAACATACAAACAGACAGACAGACAAAAATAACCATGCAGACAAACAAAAGATAGACAGTCTGACAGACAGACAGACAGACACACAGACAGACAGACAGTCAAACAGACAAAAAGACAGGCAGACATAAGGGGTTAGAAAGGGGGATTAGAAGAAGAAGAAAAACACCAACCTGAAAATAGCAACCTTCTCTGTGTGACATCCAGACCATTACGAAGACACAACGTCAATTAGCGTGTGAAGGGAGACAATTGTACTCAGCCACAAGTTGATTTTGGGGGGTTTTTTCTTACAAAATGAACTCTTTTATTTTTACAAGATGAAATCTGATTGGTGCAGGTTAGGGTCACAGACAGGTCAGTTAGGCGGCCATTTTCCTCTGAGTTCATGGTGACTGCACTGGCAAAGGACATTCCCCCTCTCTCTCTCTCTCTCTCTCTCTCTCTCTCTCTCTCTCTCTCTCTCTCTCTCTCTCTCTCTCTTTCTCTCTCTCTCTCTCTCTCTCTCTCTCTCTTTCCTCTCTCTCTCTCTCTCTCTCTCTCTCTCTCTCTCCCTCTCTCTTTCTCTTCTCTCTCTCTCTCTCTTTCTCTCTCTCTCTCTCTCTCTCTCTCTCTCTCTCTCTCTCTCTCTCTCTCTTCTCTCTCCTCTCTGCTGTCTGTCTGTCTGTCTGTCTGTCTGTAATAAGCAACTAGCAATTTATTTGCATATAGCTTTTAAAATTATAAATACTGTCTGTACTTGAGGTATTATTCTTCTGTTCATAATTGTTTCCTATGCAACATGTTTGGAATGTTGATTATATACACACAGCCCCTTCTTGAGGGGCCAAGGCCTATAATGTATAAAACTTTCGCATTCGCATTCTGTCTGTCTGTCGCTCTCTCTCTCTCTCCTCTCTCTCCTCTCTCTCTCTCTCTCTCTCTCTCCTTCTCTCTCTCTTCTCTCTCTTCTCTCTCTCTCTCTCTGTCTCTCCTCTCTCTTGTCGCTCTGCTCTACTGCTCTCTCTCTTTGTCTCTGTCTCTCTCTGTCTCTCTCTCTGTCTCTCTCTCCTCTTCGCTCTGCCTCTGACTGACTCTGTCTCTCTGTATGTCTCTGTATCTCTCTCTCTGTCTCTCTCTCTGTCTCTCTCTCGCTCTGTCTCTGTCCGTCTATGTCTCTCTGTTTGTCTCTGTCTCTCTCCCTGTCGCTCTGACTCTGTCACTCTGACTCTGTCTCTCTGTATGTCTCTTTCTGTCTGTTTCTCTCTCTCTCTCTCTCTCTCTCTCTCTCTCTCTCTCTCTCTCTCTCTCACTCTTTCTCCCTCTCTTTATCGTCAATGTAGGTCAACACACACATCATCACTAAAAGACAAAAGGCATCATCAGGTAAAAGCTTTTTTATGGTCCATTGTATAATCATTGCCGGATACCTGAGTGCATCACGGTAGGCACCTAGGGAGAGTACATATACGCACCCCCGCGCACGCACACACAGAACAGAGAGACAGACAGACAGACAGAGACAGACAGACAGAACAGACAGAGAGAATGAATCAGAGAGACAGACAGACAGAGAGTAACAGACAGACAGACAGACAGAGTCAGAGAGACAGACAGACAAAGAGAGAGAGGAGGGTGGAGACATAGACACACGTAGAGGGACAGAAAGAAAGTAAGAGAGAGGGAGAGAGATTGATAGAGAGGGAGAGAGATTGAGAGAGAGGGAGAGAGAGACTGAGGGAGAGAGAGAGGGAGAGTGAAAGAGGAGAGTGAGAGAGAGAGAGGGGAGAGAAGAGAGGAGAGAGTGAAAGAGAGGGAGAGGGAGAGAGAACTCAGAACTCTGAACTGGTTTAATGGTACATCGGCCTTAGGCCACAATACACCAGGTGAGGGGGGAGGGGGGCAGGGGTTAGGTGTAATGAAAAATGGAAGCATAGGATAAACTTCACACATACTATAGCAATGAAAAATGAAAGCATGGGATAAATTTCACACATACTATAGCATTGAAAAATGAAAGCATGGGCTAAATTTCACAAATACTGTAACTATGACAAATGAAAGCATGGGTAAATTGAGAGTGAGAGAGAGGGAGAGAGAGTAAGAGAGAGGGAGAGGGAAAATAGAGAGAGACAGACAAAAAGAGACAGACAGACAGACAGAGAAAGAGACAGGGAGACAGAGAGGGTGACACCAAAAGATGTAGAGAGAGAGACAGTGACAGAGGCAGAGAGACAGACAAACAGACAGGCAGACACAGAGATACAGATACAGACACAGACAGAGAGAGAGAGAAGCTACTGAAATGTGTGTAATGGCAGAGATTAATTTATTGATGAGTTGATGATCAATGCTGTGACAAAGAGAACGTAATTTGGCAAAAAGCCGTTTACAATCGCCAGGGATTATGTCCCTTCCGAATAGCAGAGCTGACTGCTCAAACGAAGTGTTTATTTGTTTGTTGGTCGGTTGGCTGATTGATTGATTGATTCGTGCAGTCAGTCATTAATTTTTTGCTGCCATTAACAGATTGAATTCAGCTGGCATAATTATCATCCCAATGACAACACCGAAATATGCGTATGCGTGTGGCTGTATGCATTTCAGAACACACGTTTATTTGCACCTTTAGCATTTTTTATTACATCAAATCAAATCAAACTCTTTAATTTTGAGGATATTTAGAGACAGACAGACAGACAGAAAGACAGACAGACAGACAGGCAGGCAAGCAGACAGACAGACAGACAGATAAACAGAAGTACTGACAGATATCTGGAATAGAATAAGAATTTAGGAAGAAAACAAACTTAGAAGTAAACACAATAAAAAAAAAAAAAATATTATCAACTTACGCCGTGAAACACGAACAGTCGAGCTGTATTGGTTGGTACAGACAGTTCTGTTTGTTCCTCGGCTACAACTCCGAGGGACAGGGTGGCCTGGTGGTTAGAGTGTGCGCGTTGCGCTCCTGATCTGCTGACCCGGGTTCGAATCCCGTTCAAGATGATTTTTTTCCTCATAAGTTAACATCAGAGCCGACTCCACTCCCCGTAAACGTCCTTCGGATGAAACCATAAACCGAGGCCCCCTGTGCGACCGCACCTAGACTATCTTGCGCACACGTTAAAACCTGTTCCGCTTTTGGGAAGAGTAGGTCATTGTGTGCCGGTGGGAATAGAGGACAAAATTGACAAAACTGCACGCACACGGTAACTGGGTGTAAAAAAATGTACATGAGTTCTTATTTCATCATCCACAAAATAAATAGATAAATAAATAAAAAATAAATAAATAAATAAATCATTAAAGAGGGGTTTACCAATGGTAAGATTTTGTGCGTACGCAACCAAGTTTTGTTTTTATTATATACATCCCGTTAAGGCAGCCACATTCCGAACTGAAAGGATAGTGTCTAAACACGGCACCTGTCTGCATGCGGGTTTTTTTTTAATTGTTTCGTCTGTTCCTACAAGCACGAAATGGCCTACTCTTCCAAAAGGCGGAACAGGTTTTTAATATGTGTGCGCCAAATATTCTACGGTGCGCACGCAAACAGAACCTCGGTTTAGAGTCTTATTTGAAGGACTTTATTAGGGGTAAAAAAGGAGTCGGTACTGATGTTAACTCCAGGGTAAAGTCCCCTAAAACGGGTGTCTCGGTGGTGAGTAGAGCCCTGGCCGTGAGATTACGAGCACAGTGTTCTAACCACTAGACTATCCCACCCCGAATTTATGTATGTATTTATTTATTCTTTTATAACGAGGATAATGGAATAAGCACTCATGTGCTTTATTACATCCAGTCCCCGTGTGTATGCGGTTTTTTAAATTGTGTCATCTCTTCCCACCGGCACACAATGGCCTACTCTTTCGAAAAGCGGAACAGGATTTAACGTGTGCGCAAGATGTTCTGCATGCGTTCGCACACGGGGCCTCGGTTTATAGTCTCATCCGAAAGACTTTTGACGACATAAAGCTACTCAGTGAGGATAGAAGATGTCACTAGAGTATTGGCTTCTGAAGCTGATCTGGTATCAGCTGAGTAGAGATGCCTTGATGTAGTGTACAATGTTATATAGACAGTTTTGCCCACCTGGTGGTCTAGAGGTAACGCACCTGCCTAAAAACCTAATTAAAAAAAGCCGGGTTCGCAGTGTACGGTGGTTTGATCCCTGTCGGGCCCGGAATGTTTCTCACTGCCGATCCACTAGACCGCGAATGGTGGTCTTGGTGCTGGTCTTTCACATTTGACGATAAACCGAGGTTCCGTGAGCAACTCGCATTTAGTTAGTGCACGAAAGAAAACCCACGGGAACAAGAGAGTTGTCCATAGCAAAGCTCTGTAGAACTGCTCTCATAGGGAAGCAAGTCCACAAGCAGAAAGGAAAAGTAAAAACAAAAAAATAATAATGGGTGGCGCTGTTCTTGTGGCGACGCGCTCTCCCCAAGGAGAGCAGCCCGAATGTTACGCAGAAGAAATCTGCTGTGACTTAGGTGGTCAGCAATACAATAACATACAATAGGATATAATATGATACAATACGACACAATACAATACGATATAATGCAGCACGATACAATGCAATACTGAGCGCTTTGATTTGTTGCTTTACAAGATTCAGCGCTATAAAAATTCCATACATTATTATTATTATTATTATTATTATACTGCCTCTCCCATTCTTGAAACAAAGATTTGATTACAAACACACAAACAAGCTGGAAGACTACCTCACGCTATTATTATTACTAATCTAACGCACACAAAAATTCCTGTTCCGCTTTTCGTAAGAGTAGGCCATTGTGAACCGGTGGGAACAGATGACAGAATTTACAAAACCGCATACACACGGGGACTGGATGTAAAAAAGCAATAAGTTCTTATTCCATTATCCTCGATATAAAAGAATAAAATACATTTTAAAAATATATAAAGTATATATTTGTCTTTGCGTCTGTCTCTATCTCTGTCAACCTGTGTGCACTAGAGTGTGATTGCATGCGTGTGTGCGTGCGTGCGAGTGTGTTTGTGTTTGCTTGCGCGTCTCTCTGCGCGTGTGTGTATGCGAGCGCGCGTGTGTGTGCACGCGCGCACATGCGTGTGTGAGAGGAAAGGGAGCGTGTTTGAATGCACGGAAGGAAAAGTGCAACAAACACACTTAAATTTTTAATAATGGGGAAAAGTATCCGATTTCATGTCAATCCCAGAGCACTATAATAATACAAATAAAATAGAAAAGAAAGTAAATGACATTCATGATAAGGAGCGAGAAAACACCGACAAACTCATCGTCCAATTAAACAGACAGACGCTGTTGATGCACGTGCTCACATTCTAAAAGACATTTTGCGCCCAAGTGACACTTTGTGTGAAAGAAACAACAATCCTCATCGACCCTACAATAGATTGATGGGAGGGTTGTTGTTGTTTTTCCTTCTTGCTATTGTGCATTGTCATCAGATTCATGAAATTAACAGAGAAAATCCATCCATTCTTTCATTGATGCCCCAATGCTAGTCGTTGTTGAATATGAATGAAATCCTGAGTTCACAGAGAAAGGATCATTTTCTGCCATTATAATAATTATGGTTTGTGGAATTTTGGTTGATGAATCAGAGAGAGAGAGAGAGAGTGGGGAACTTGAGAGACAGAGACACAGACAGAGAGAAAGAGGGAGAGAGGGGGAGAGAAAGACAAACAGATATATAGACAGAGAGAGGGGGAAGGGAGAGAAAGAGGGAGAGACAGACAGAGTGAAAGACACAAGGAAACGGAGAGATGGGGGGAGGAGGAGGGGGCAATGGAGAGAGAGGGAAAGAAAGACAGACGGACCTACTTGACAGACAGAGGCAGAGAGACAGAGACAGACAGACAGATAGACTGACAGTCACACAGAAGGACAGACTGACAGATGGACAGAGACAGAGGGGGAGAGACAGACACAGAGAGAGAGAGAACAATTTTTATTTTTCAGAGGGTAATAGATTAAGCATTACATTGCTTTTTTACATCCAGCCCTCGGAAAAAAAGAAGAAATAAATAATAAGGAAAAATGTGCATAATGACAGAATTGCATAGAAAACAATACACACACACACACACACACACACACACACACACACACACACACACACACACACGCATAACACACACACACTGAAAAGCAAGCAAGGAATAGAATACATCACAGAGAGAGAGAGAGAGAGAGAGAGAGAGAGAGAGAGAGAGAGAGAGAGAGAGAGAGAGAGAGAGAGAGAGAGAGAGAGAGAGAAAGAGAGAGAGAGAGAGAAGAGAGAGAGAAAAGAGAGAGAGAGAGAGAGAGAGAGAGAGAGAGAGAGAGTTAAGATATACATAGAAATGATGGAAAACAAACAAAATTAATAGGAATGCATACTAACAAAACTTACTATACCATCCGGGGAGAAAGAGAGAGAGAGCGAGCTTCTTCCATTTTGAAAATCACGTAGCAGACGATCGTTTGACCTGTTACTTCATCTCCGTTATGTTAAAACCAAAAAACCCAAAAACCTGACTGATTAAGAAATACTCCCCAAAACAGGATGATTGTTGTTCTTGTCACGTTTACTCACACTTCCACTGTGTATTGGAGTGTTCCCGCATCAATAGCTGTCTCACAGTACGATACACTACGGGGGCTAGATGCAAAAGAAGCACATAAGTGCTTATTCTTTTATCCTCGATATAAAAGAATAAGAAAATAAAAATAAAAATTCTGCAAGTGTTTTTACACCCTTTGAAAATTCAAAATCAAGCAGGACGAGTTACAATTTTCATAAATGGATGTGTCCCATTATGAAGCAATTCTATTTCGATGTTGGTTTTATTCATTTCTCGGCTAGAACTCCGAGGTTCACTGATGGTGAGATTTTGCCTGTGTGACTGTCTGCCCACCATTAAAGCAGCCGCATTCCCAGTTTGGGGATAGATTTCAATATCCCCTCACCTCACCTATCCCGTAGTCCCTCGGACTGTGAGGGCACCAATGAAGATTTTGCAACCAGCTTCCTCCACTCCCCGCGGTCCTCTGCTTTCCGTGGCAATTCGTTCCTCTCAAGGCCAGCCCACTCTCTGATGTTGTCTTCCCATCGTTTTCTCTGTCTGCCTCTTCGTCTTCCTCCTTGTACTGTTCCCTGCAGGTCAGTCTTGGCCAGTCCAGATGTTCGTGTGACGTGCCCGAACTGCTTTAGGTTGGGCTTTCAATATAACTTTCATATTATGTATTGTAAACTTATTGTGACCATCAGCTCAATTTTTCTCAACTGTCGCTATCACCGCTGCCGTAGCTCCACGTAATGCCACCAAGGTTTGCCATCTCTCTCTGTCTCTGCTGAGTTCTGCGATCTCCTGTAGCCCTCCTCCAGACCATTGAACTCAGTGATGTTGGCAATGTAGGAAGTTGGTGGTCTGCCTCTTTAACTTCTACTTTCAAATTTACCTTGATTAACCGTCATCATCAGATTTGTCTTTGTGTTTCAATTTGCATGACCAGCATATCTCGGTCTGCACTTATTTATTTCAGCCAATATTTGTATTTGCACTGAGAGTTCATTGAGATATATTATATATCTATATTATAGACAGACCCAGACATTTGTTCTTCTGTCTGACAATTTGACTCTTAGAAGTCACCTGCAGAACCGTATTTCGGCTGCATTCATTTGGGGGTGGGGGGGGGGTCCCAATTTTCGTATTGTCCAGGCTGCTGACTCATACATCAACACAGCCAGATTAGTTTGGTGTTTTTTTTGACAGGCGTATTCTTTACCTATTCTCTCTTTCTTGTAATTTCCACGGTTGTAAGAAAATGTACTTACATTTTAGGGTTAAATCCGAGTCTTCGAAGATTATAAGAAACCACTTATATAAAAGGTAAAAGGTAAAGGTGTCCCGTAACCTAAGTGGTCGCAGGGGGGCCTGGCATCAGAGGCCTCACTTTTCTAGGGGGCCAGCATATTGAGGGCAGCGCCCATCTCCTCTCCCTCGCTGCTTTACCTTCCCTGACCCTAAAGAGGGCAGGTACCCATTTACTGCTGGGTAAACTGGAATACCACACAGGCACAGTTAGCATTGGAGGGCGAACAATCACCAACCTCAGGTTTGCCGATGACATTGACGGTCTGGCAGGAAATGAAGAGGAACTGGCCAACCTAGTGAAGCAACTGGACGAAATATCCTCACGATACGGCATGGAAATCAGCGCCGAGAAAACCAAGCTCATGTCAAACAGTGCCCAGCCAATCACCACCAAGATCACTCTCAGCGGAAAAGAACTGGAGACAGTTGACCATTTCAAGTACCTTGGAGCCATCATAAGTGAGGAGGTATCGAAGACCGAAATCCTAGCAAGAGCGGCACAAACAGCAGCAGCAATGGCAAGACTGAAGACCATATGGAGAGACAGAAACATCCCTCTCGGAACCAAGGTAAAGTTACTAAACGCGCTAGTCATATCAATCATGCTTTACGCATGTGAGGCATGGACACTGAACGCAGACCTACAAAGGAGGATCCAAGCAGTAGAAATGAGATGCCTCAGAAGGCTCCTTGGCATCTCATACAAGAACCATGTCACCAACAATGAAGTCCGCAGAATGATCACTCAACAAGTGCGGGACTATGAAGACCTACTGACCACGGCGAAAAAGAGGAAACTCAGATGGTATGGGCACGTAACACGCTCAGAAGGACTTGCAAAGACCATCCTGCAAGGAACAGTCCAGGGGAAGAGAAGACGGGGCAGACAGAGGAGAAAGTGAGCCGACGACATCCGTGATTGGACAGGGGAGGACTTCAGTGTCACCCAGGCACTCGCCCACGACCGCGCTAAGTGGAGCCAGCTGGTCCACCGTTCGTCCACCATGCAGCGCCCCTACGACCCTGGCGGGTTACGGGACCAGTGAACAGTGAACAGTGAAGAAACTGGGGTACTGTTCTGAAGCCAAGGCATGCAAATGGTTACCCAATCTATTGCACTTTTTTTACTATTGCAATTTTATTTCATAGATTTGGTCTGCAGCGTACCATGTTTGTAATATCTGTTTGTTTATACTATTGATTATTTGTCATTGGTTGCATGACTGTAAGATTAGGTTGAATGCATGCACTTTGATTTGTCTTTGCAAGATATAGCGCTATATGTTCCATTTATTATTA
Organism: Rapana venosa; assembly: GCA_028751875.1. Classification (NCBI taxonomy): domain Eukaryota; kingdom Metazoa; phylum Mollusca; class Gastropoda; order Neogastropoda; family Muricidae; genus Rapana; species Rapana venosa. Next base: position 49,519,662 of record CM054149.1, on the reverse strand, counting down.
TTGATATTATTAACCACGCTTGATGCTGCTTAACCCAAAAAACATCCCCAACATTGTGTCCCCATGACTTTCTTATAAGTGAGGTGTACCGTAGCACAGACGCTAGAACAGACCCTCGTAATTGTTATAACGAAGACACCCAGACACCTCCCTTGTCCATCATCGGACATCTGCAGTCTGTCCCTTCAATTTCCAGTCACAGTATTCCGACAACATCACACTAGCTGTACATACACAGACCTGTAATACACACCCTTGGAAATGATCTTTCTGTTAAATCTCTCTCTTTGTCTCTCCCTCTGTCTCTGTCTGTCTGTCTTGTCTGTCTGTCTGTCTGTCTCTCTCTCTCTCTCTCTCTCTCTCTCTCTCTCTCTCTCTCCTCTCTCTCTCTCTCTGTGTTTTGTTTGGCTTCATTTTGATAGGTTTGGTTTGACCCCATTCTAGGGCTGGTGGCCTAAAGAATAAACTTTGCTCATTGTTCATTGTTCTCTCTCTCTCTCGGCCTGAAAAATATTTTTGTCATTGTTCTCTCTCTCTCTCTCTCTCTCTCTCTCTCTCTCTCTTATAGGTCTGTGTGTGTACAGCTGTCTCTCTTCATGCGTGTATGTGTATTCATTTGCATTCTTTGCTTTTGTTTTTCTTGCAATTGTCTTTTTTTCTTTTTTTTTCCATGTTGAGGGCTGGATGAAAAAAAGTCTTTGTAACTTATTCTATTACCCTCGTAAAACAAAACTGCGTATGTTTTTGCGTTATCTCCTCTCTCTCTCTGTCTCTGTCTCTCTCTCTCTGTCTCTCTCTCTGTCTCTCTCTCTTCTCTCTCTCTCTCTCTCTCTCTCTCTCTCTCTCTCTCCTCTCTCTCTCTCTCTCTCTCTCTCTCTCTCTCCTCTCTCTCCTTGCCACCACCAGGCAGACAGCAATTGCAATGGAAGAACAGGGAAAAGAAAGTGTCGGGAGGGATGGAGGTGGGGGTGGGGAAACGTGACGGGGAGGAAGGGGACAGAGTATGGGGAGGGAGGGAGGGAGGGGGTTCCAATATACCGTTTCCGATATTGCTGGTGGATTTCCATTATTCCTTGTGAAATGAAGACCAAGTCTGCCAATACTATCATTATTGTGTGTGTGTGTGTGTGTGTGTGTGTGTGTGTGTGTGTGTGTGTGTGTGTGTGTGTGTGTGTGTGTGTGTGTGTGTGTGTGTGTGTGTGATTGTCTGACCGTCTATCCACCTATTTGTCTCACAATATTGATACCACTGACAAGCATATTTGAAACAGGCATCTCTTCCTAGACAACAGACAGCTGCAACAACAAAATTATCCAACTATTACTTTTGACAGAGTCATCATCACCTACCTACTCCCGACTCGCAACATGATAATAACAGACTGTAAGTCTTCTTAACATACAGACAGTATACAGACATGCTGATAGAACAATCTAACAATCTAACTGTTATATATAACAAGAAGATTGAAATAGCTAAATCTAACAAAAAAGATTAAAATAGCTAAATAACACCTTGCCAAATTAATGTACGAGTCATACAGAGACTTTAAATAATAGGCTGTGTGTAGGTCTCTTTAGCATACAGACAGATACACATGTTGATACAATTATCTAACAGGGTGTTCGAAATGGCGAAATGATACCTTGCCAAATTAATGTACGTGTTATACAGAAACTTTCAATGTCTGGCGGGAGACAGGTTCGGTTGCCAAGACAGGGGCAAAGCTTGTAAATGCCTGTCAGGTTTCAGTCTGGAATGATGGAAACGTGATTATGCCAAGGAAACGGACCTGGGGAAAATGGTAATTACACATGACAGAGCTTCAGACCGTGAAGGAAATAGTTTTTTTCCAGCCAAAGTTCAATATATATCATTTTGAATGAGTTCAATATATTATTGACTTGTGGGACGGGTTTCGGTTTCATGGTTACGGCTTCATGGTTTTGGTTTCACGGTTTCTGTTTGATGATTTCTGCAGACAGGTTCTTTTCGATTGTTTAAAAAACATGATAGAAAGCTTATCACTAAGACTTTTCTGAACCACCGTCTAAAATGGATGATTTATAGATGATTTATACCAGAGTAAAAGGACTGCAAGATATATTTTATGTGTGATCGACAACCAAGATAATGGCGTGGAAACTGGCTGTATCTTAAGCATTGTTTGGTATATTTAGGACTGGTGGTGTCTGTTGAATGCTTTGAAAACGCGCCTCATCTGGAAAGACAAGAGCATTTCTCTCAGCTTCAAGATCAAACTGAAGCGTTTCCTGATCATGTCCACATTTTTGTGCATGTAAAACGTGGACCATAACAGCAGACAATTAAAGAAGGATACAGGACAATGGAGATGAGATGCCTCTGAAAACCTTTAAGATCTCAAAGAGATACCACGTCACTTACAAAGAAGTGAAAACCAGAATTGAAAACGCCATGAAGCCCTATGAAGAGCTACTGACTTCAGTGAAAACACGCAAACTGACGTGGTAGGGGCATGTCACACGAACATCTGGACTGGCCAAGACTGTCCTACAGGAAACAGTACAAGGAGGGAGACGAAGAGGAAGAAGAGAAAATGATGGGAATACATTAGAGAGCGGAATGGCCTTGAGTGGAACGACATACTACGGAAAGCTAAGAACTGCGAGGGCTGGAGGAAGCTGGTTGCAAACTTTTCAGTGATGCCCCAACGATCTTCTAGACTAGGGAATAGGTGAAGGTGAAGGCATTGGCCTACTTCTGTGACAGTAGTGGCGATACCACTGCTAACCGTGCTTTCTGTGTCAGCTTGAATTTGAAAAAAATTGTATACTGATATTTGTTCTGCTTGTCATGTTCAATAATCCTTGCCTCAACACTATCTTGTGAACATCTGCCCATCTACCCACCTACCCATCTGCCCCTAGGCTCTCTCTCTCTCTCTCTCTCTCTCTCTCTCTCTCTCTCTCTCTCTCTCTCTCTCTCTCTCTCTCTCTCTCTCTCTCTCCTCCCCCTCTTATTTGTTACTCAACATTTACCACTATCTTTTTTTTATCTAATGTCTAATTGGATTTTATTTCTTCAAAATAATAAACCTAGTTTAGAGACTGTGAATATAAAGTTGTTTTTTTAATGTTGAGCAAGAGTATTGTCAATTAAAGACCCCGCATCCACTACACAAAATGTGAATTTGATCTGTAAGCCTCCCTCGTGGGGGTGCCAGGGGCCGGTAAGTACAAACAGCGTTGCCATTTTCTGGAAAATCTGTGCTACGAATTCCCCCTTTTCTATCCCTCTCTTTGTTTTTGCCTCGTTCCTTTTCTTCCTGTCATCTCCTTCTTGTCTATTTTCTGCCATCTTGGTCCATTCTCCTGCCATTTTATTTTTCAGAAAGACTTAAGAGATCACAGTTCTCTCCCATGCCAAAGTCGGATGCACTGGGCCTGACATGTCAGGCGCTTAACGGCAGAGCAACGCATTTTCGCTCATATGACGGACATCAATAATTGCTGTCTGAGCGTTCGAAGAAGAAGACGAAGAATCTGTAAGCCTTATGCAGGTTGTGACCTTGTTCTGCCATGCCGTCAGTCTCGTGTCTTCAGGATTGACAAGTCTGTTATGTTCTGTAACCACATGAAACTGTGTGAATGAAAACAAAAAACACTATCTAGGCGATGATTATTACATTTTCTGATTCATAATTCAATATAATCTGCTCGGGGTGTTATGTGAAAATAAGCCAGTCTTTTAAATAAATATTGTCAAATATTCATAGGAGCTCAAGAATGATATCAAAGAAGTCTTTATCTAGCACATTCCATAAACTAAAAAGCAAAGAAACAACAAAACGAACAAGAGAAAATGAAACTAGACAACGACGCCAACAACAACAGCAACAACAACAACAACAAACAAAACAAAACAATAAAATAAAAGAAACAACAAAACCAGCAACAATATAAAAACCTAGACAAACAAGACAGCAACACAACAAGAAAAACAACAACAAAATTAAACAAATACAGAATTTAAAAAACAAATACAAACACAACAATATTAAACAATCCTCTTCATGTGACACTTCAATGTGACATGAAAGTAAAAATAAAAACGTAAGAACATAAAAAAGAATCATCAAACAAAACAAATACTAAAAACTCAAAACATTTTCTAAAGAACGAAGCGAAATAAAATCAGGAAAGAAAATCTGTGAGGACTACTTGTCTTTTCTGTTGACGTGTTTGCTCTTATGACTGTCAACACTTTGTTTACTTTTTTCTCTCTTTCCGAATCTCAACAGTAAGTCAGTTAAGCCAAAATGTAGTCAGGCCCAAAAGAAAAAAACACACTACAAAACAGCCAGCAACATAAAAAGATAATAAGAACAAAATTAGAGAGAGAGAGAGAGAGAGAGAGAGAGAGAGAGAGAGAGAGAGAGAGAGACGGGGGGAGAGACAGACAGGCAGACAGACAGACAGAAAGAAAAACAGAATAAGAGAGAGAGAGGGAGAGAGAGAGAGAAGAAGAAGAAGAAGAAGAAGAAGAACAACAACAACAACAACAAGAAGCACTGTAAAACAATCAGCAAATAATAAAAAGGAAGAAGAAAAAACTCAGAGATAGAGAGAGAGAAAAACTCTTACTATATCTGGGTGTGTGGGTGGGTCCATGCGCGTATTTGTGTGTGTGAGTGTGTGAGTTGTGTGTGTGTGTGTGTGTGTGTGTGTGTGTGTGTGTGTGTGTGTGTGTGTGTGTGTGTGTGTGTGTGTGTGTGTGTGTAAGTGCGCAAGGCCAAAACAAACACATTTTTAAATCCTTATATTGTATCCAAAAATGAAAGCAAAATCGTTTTTCCCCACAAAATTTCATCAAACGCCAATTTTGACAGATTGACACAGTGACATTTTGACAGATAGACACGGTGACATTCTAAATGCAAGAGTAAGAGACAGACAAACAGACAGACAGACAGACAGACCAACAGTGGGAGTGAGAGAGAAAGAGAGAGAGAGAGAGAGAGAGAAGAGAGAGAGAGAGAGAGAGAGAGAGAGAGAGAGAGAGAGAGGGGAGAGAGAGAGAGAGAGAGAGAGAGAGAGAGAACAAAGGAATGTTGTTTCGTGTGATGGAAAGAAATAACAATTGTATACAATAGCTTTCTTCATCCAGCCCTCAGCATGAACAATGTCAAGCAATATCACATTGATCACACAGATATAGATAGCTTCCCCGAAGACGGTATGCAGCGACCCTAAATGGTGGGCTAAAAGTGTTGCATGCATAAAGTCCATTATTGGTGAACCTTGCAGCTCTAGTCGAGGAACGAAAACACACACACACACACACAACACACACACACACACACACACACACACATACACACACACACAAAAACCACACACATACACACACACACACAACACACAAAAACACACACACATACACACATGCATACCCACACATACTACACACACACTACACACACATATACACACACATACACACACACATACACACATACATACCCACACACACATACACACACACACCACACACACACATACACACATACACACACATACACACACATATGCACACACACAAAAAACCACACACACATACACACACATATACACACCACACACACACACACATACACACATACACACACATACCACACACACAACACACCCACACACACACATATACACACATACACACACAACACAATACACACCACACACACACACATACACACACACATACACACACATACCACAGACACATACACACACCACACACACACACACATACACACACATACACAATAACACACCACACACACAACACACACATACACATAACACACCACACACACCACACCACACACACACCACACACACATACACAACACAACAACACATACACACACATACACACACATACCACACACACATACACACACCACACACCACACATACACACACACATACACACATACCACAACATACCACACACACATACCACACACACACACTACACACACACACACACACACCACACACACACACACATAACACACATACACACACATACACACTACCACACACACAATATACACACACATACCACAACACACACTACACCACACACACACACACACACACATACAACACACATACACAACCCACACACACAACCCACACACACACATACACACAACACATACATACACACACACACACATCACACACATACAATACACACACATACAACACACATATACACACACATCACACATACACACACATACACACTACACACACACATACACACACATACAACACATACACACACATACACACACATACACACAATACACACACCACACACACACTACACAACATACACTACACACACATACAACACATACAACACAACAACAACGCACACACATACACACACAGCACACATCACACATACACACACACCACACACAACATACACATACACACACATACACACAACACACATACACAACCACACACATACATAAACACACATACACACATACACACAACATGCACACTACATACACACATACACACATACACACATACAACACACACACACACACACACAGACACATCATCACAGTAAATCATAGCAGCCGACAGAGGCACATGCAGAGGGACATAATGACAACAATATTACAAATATACACACACGATAAAATACAAAGTCATTCACATTACACAATACAAAAATACACACAAACATACAAATACACACAACACAATAGAAGCATAGATAGAGATGCAAACAGAACAATAACAAGCATAACACACATACATAAAGCATATAATAATAATAATAGACTAGAAGTAATAAATAGACAAAGAAAATCGTGACAGGTAACAAACACAGACAGAATGACAGACAAAAAGATAGCGAGACAGATAGGCAGACAGAGAGACTGACGGACAGACAGACAGGGGCGCAAAGAGAGAGAACAACAGGGAGACTGGTAGACACATAAGCCAAGAAAACGGTCAATAAAGATTTAATTAAAAATCTCAAATACGACAGCAAAAAAATTGATGACAAGAACTGAGCAGATGTTGTGTAGGAAGAGGGAATGTCACAGCGACACCATACACAATGTCACGATGAACACCATTCATTTCATTCATGTCGGCTATATTACATAATTATTTTAATTATAGTGTCGTAAGAGGACGATTTTGAAGAAAGAGAGAGTGAGATAGAGAGATGGGGGGGGGGGGGGAGGGGGGGAGACAGACAGACAGACAGACAGAGACAGACAGAGACAGAGAGACATTCACATACACTCACAGTCACACAACCACACACACACACACTCACTCACTCACACACACATACACACACAACCACACAACCACAGACACACACACACGCGCGCACGCACACACATACATATATATATATATATATATATGTATATATATATATATATATATATATATATTATATATATATATATATATATATATATATATATATAATATTTAAAGACAGACGCTCAGACACAGACACACCGACTGAAGAAAAAGAGGCAAAAAGAGAGGCAGACAGAGACTGAGGAAGCCAGGCAAAGAGAGACGTACAGGAGTATAGAGAGACAGACATATATACGAAAAAATAAGACTGATAGACATAGCAAACAAACGGACAGATAGATGAAGCAGGAGAAAGGAAAGTGGGGCGGATGGAGACAGACAGACAGACAGACAGACAGACAGACTTAAGAGGCTCAGATGCTTACGTCATTAAGGCCATTACCCTAGATGAAAGGGAGCCCCCCAAAAAATGTCATGTGGTGTGAACAGAACTACATGTAAACAACTAGACATTTCAAACCTAACAACACGAAAACATGCTTGAAAAATCAAAGTGTTTGTATTTTTTTCTCGTGACTGAAAATTTTTATATCCTTGGAATGCCAGCTGTCAATGAGTACCTGCCCTCCTTGGAGTCAGGGGAGGTAAAGCAGCGAGGGAGAGGAGATGGGCGCCGCCCTCAATATGCTGCCCCTAGAGAAGCTGAGGTCTCTGACATCTCGCTCCCCAAAGACCCTTAGGTTATGGGAACGCCTTTACCTCTGTGATGCCAGATTAAGCACACTTTTTTCATGGTTTGATGCCATTTAACAAAGTACACCAAATAGGCACGATTGCCTATAGAAAACTCTGGTGGGAAAAAGTTACATCTCAGATTAGAAAGGAAACCGAAGGCTAAAACAAAGAGAACGGTATTTTCAACGGATTCCTTGTATGGTGAATATAACAGATCAACGTCATGTGTAGGCTAAATCTGTAGCGATAAGAATATGCATTACTTTCAAACATCTTTCACTTATTAGGAACAGGCACTTGCGAATAATCGAAATTGTCTGTCCAAGGTAACAAAGAGACATTTTCTTCAAAATATGTGTTAAACTAGACTATAAAGTGTTGTATGCGTCAGATATACTACTACATTGAGTATGAGTTTCCCAACTTTGCCAGCTGCAGTCTACTACTAACCGTTGGCGAAGAGTTTGTACAACTATTGTTGCTGATTTACCCTCTGAAATATCCGTGCATGCCCCAGCACAGTTTTGTATAACCGAACATAAACCGAAAAGGAAGGTGGCAGAACTTCTTCACCTGCTTGAAAAGTACAGAGGAGGGGGGGAATTATCTTTATTGTCTTTTTACAAGATTCAGCGCTATATAAATTCCATATATTATTATTATTATTATTATTCAGGAAATGGGATAAGCAGAAACAACAAGCTATGTTTGAATTAATCTTTCTTTTGAATGAATCTTCACCTGATCCCCAATTCTCTGGCACTCCTCTCCTTTCCTTATCCAGCAAGCGAGAAAGAAATCGAGATAATTCTGAAAGGAATGACTATAAAATCATGTGATCTTGACCCCATACCTGCTTCTCTTTTTGCACAGTGCCTGCCACAACTTAAACCCACTATCACGAAAATAGTAAACTTATCTCTTGTTTCTGGAAATGTTCCTTCAGCTCTAAAAACTGCTATAGTAACACCTCTGCTCAAAAAGCATGACCTTGACCCCAACATTCTGAAGAACTATAGACCTGTTCCAACCTACCTTTTATCTCTAAAGTCCTTGAAAAAGTAGCTCTAAAACAGCTCAATCACCACCTTCTCTCCAACAGTCTCCTTCCTGCGTTTCAGTCTGCCTATTGCGTCAACCACAGCACTGAAACTACCCTTGTCCACACCTTAAACACAATTCTAGTCGCTTCTGACCCGGGGAAAACCTCCCTTCTTACTCTACTCGACTTATCTGCAGCCTTCGACACTATTGACCACTTTATTCTTCTCTCCCGTCTTCAAAAAACGTTTGGTGTTACTGGTACAGCTCTTACCTGGTTTAGTTCATACCTTACTGACCGATTCCACACAGTCGCAGTAAGCAAGATTCAGTCAGTACCTGCTAGACTGGAATGTGGAGTTCCGCATGGATCTGTTTTGGGCCCTGCTCTTTTCACCCTCTACACTGTTCCATTTTCACATATAATTAACCGTCATCAGATCAACCATCATTTTTATGCAGATGACTCTCAGATTCTTAGCAGCGACACTCCTGAAAATCTGCCCAAGTATGGCCCACTGCTTTCAAGATATTCAAAATTGGATGATACAGAACAAGTTACAGCTGAATGCAGATAAAACGGAAACCATGCTTGTAGGGACCAAACACAAACTCTCTTCCATTGCATCAGCTTCAATACAACTTGGCAATGCATCAGTCCCTCTATCCACTGCTGTGAAGTATCTATGGGTGATTATTGACAACACCCTCTCTATGCAAAAGTTTATCACCTAGACCTGCCAGTCGTGTGCCGTATTAGTGCAATTTGAAAGTACCTGTTCACAGATGCAACATCCAAACTCGTTACGTCTCTCATTCTTTCACGTCTGGACTATTGCAATTCTCTTTTGGCTGGTCTGCCAGATTCATCAATCCACTCCCTTCAACGTATACAAAACTCTGCAGCTCGACTAGTCCTCAGAAAGAAAAAATCTGAGCACAATACCCCTCTCTTTCGATCTCTGCATTGGCTGCCTGTGCCATAGAGTAAACTATAAGATCAGTACCCTCTGTTACAAATGTCTCCACAAAACAGCGCCCGCCTACCTCTGTGAATGTCTTCACTTGTACATTCCTTCTCGTTCTCTCCGCTCTGCTGCAGATTCCTTGTGCTTACGAATACCTAGATTCAACTAATCCACCATCGACCGTCGCTCTTTTTCTATTTCTGGTCCATCGATCTGGAATTATCACCCTCCCTCTCTCTCTCTCTCTCTCTCTCTCTCTCTCTCTCTCTCTCTCTCTCTCTCTCTCTCTCTGTCTCTCTCTCTCTCTCTCTCTCCGCCAAAAGCCTTCTTATGACACTTTTAAATCCAGTCTCAAGACATATTTCAAACTTAAGATTTTCCTCTCCTGCTTCATCTCATAGCTTTCATCTTCTCATAGCTTTCATCTCATAGTCTGCCTTCAATAGCCAAGATTCTATCACCCTGCCAGGGTGTGTGACCTGTGTGTGTGTGTGTGTGTGTGTGTGCGTGCGTGAGTGCCCATTTGGACTTGATGGAACTATTAATGGTTACTGGTTGTATGACTGTGTAAGAATGAGTTGAGTGCAAGCGCTTTGATTTGTCTCTGCAAGATATAGCGCTATATAAATTCCATTTGTTATTATTATTATTATTATTATTATTTTCCAAGGGTAACAGATTAAGCATTCGCATACGTTTTTTTTCATATCCGGCCTTTGCCAGGCCTGATTATGGACCATCAACCAAACAAGGAAAAATAAAAAAGGCTACTACAACAACGACAATATCATTTAAGAAAAGAAATAAGTATGTTTCATCCAGCTAGCCTACAAGGAAGGAAAATAATAAACTAATATCAAGGAGTATCAGATTGATCAAGTAACAAAGAAAGGGGTAAAACTTCAGTCGGTGTTCTATTTACGCAAATAATATCGGAGATATAATAGTATTGATGTTGCAACAAGAGAGGAAGAGATAGTCTTTCTTTCTCTCACTCTCACACACACACACACACACACACACACACACACACACACACACACACACACACACACACACACTCACTCACATACACACATACATACACTACACTACACTACCCTACACTACACTACACGACACGACACGACGAGACACTACACTTCACTACACTACACTACACTACACTACACTTCACTACCCTAGACTACACTACACTACACTACACTTCACTACACTGCACTACACTTCTCTACACTACACTACACTACACTTCACTTCACTACACTACACTAAACTTCACTACACTACACTACATTACACTACACTTCACTACATTACACTACACTATACTACATTACACTACACTATACTACACTACACTATACTAAAATACACTACACTTCACTACACTACACTACACTATACTACACTACACTATACTACACTACACTATACTACACTACACTATACTACACGACACTGCAGTACACTACACTGTATATATGTATGTTTGTCTGTCGTGTCCGACGATGACCTCCAAAACAGCAGAGGAGGCAGCTGCTGTTTTGGAAACTGGGCAGAAATTTGATTATAGTGGAGATGCCTTGCCCACAGTACATCCCCACTCTCTCGGCCAAGTGGGCATAAGGACAGTCAGCGTTGGAGATGTTCTCCAAAGGCCAACCAGCCCCCAGGGCTGAAGCACATAAGGACTGTGCGAGTCAAGCCTCCTAGTCAGAGAGTCATAGTCGATCACTAAAGACTAAGCTGTAAAGTGGAATTCCATGAGTGGGAAAGCCACTGGTCATACAGCCTCTCACTTTGCTGTTGCCCCCAGCGTCAATGGTTTAATCAAGAAGTGTGATAAATCCCAGGCGCTGACGGCATAGAATTACACTTCACTATACTACACTACACTACACTTCACTACACTACACTACACTGTACTACACTACACGACACTTCACTTCACTACACTACACTACACTACACGACACTACACTACACTACACTACATTACACTTCACTACACTACACTACACTACACTACACTTCACTACACTACACTTCACTACACTACACTACACTACACTACACTACACCACACTACACTACACTACACTACACGACACTACACTACACGACACTACCCTACACTACACTACACGACATCTACACTATGCTAACCACCACACTACACTACACGACACTACACTACACGACACTACACTACACTACACTACACTACACTACACTACACTACACTACACTACACTTCACTACACAACACTACACTACACTACACTACACATACACTACACTACACTACACGTCACTACACTACACACTACACGACACTACACTACACTACACTACACTACACTGCACGACACGACACGACACTACACTACACTTCACTACACTACACTACACTTCACTACACTACACAACTACACTACACACACCACTACACTACACTACACTTCACTACACCTACACCACACTACACTACACTACACTACACTACACTACACTACACTACACTACACGACACTACACTACACGACACTACCCTACACTACACTACACTACACGACACTACACTATGCTACACCACACTACACTACACGACACTACACTACACACACTACACTACACTACACTACACTACACAATACACTACACTACACTTCACTACACAACACTACACTACACTACACTACACTACACTACACTACACGTCACTACACTTACACTACACGACACTACACTACACTACACTACACTGCACGACACGACACGACACTACACTACACTTCACTACACTACACTACACTTCACTACAACTACACTACACTACACCACACTACACTACACTACACTTCACTACACACTACACCACACACTACACTACACTACACTACACTATACTTCACTACACTACACTACACTACACTACACGTCACTACACTACACTACACGAACAAGACAGCCAGTAGTGGCAGCAATGCAATACCAGGCTGAGGACAGAGCCCTGACGTCTGCACGCTCCAACGTTACCCGATATCAACAACCCAGCATCCCCAGTCCCTGTCACTGTCACGTCTGACAAAACCCTCCTCCACAGCAGTCTCCTCCTCTCCCCATCCACCCCCACCCACCCCCCTCTCCATCCTGATCTCCTGGGATGAATATCCCTGTTGACAAACCCGTTGCTGCACAAGTGGGATGCTGGAGGGTCCGGAAACAATGGTTGCTACAGAAACACTATCAGCAAACAGCAGAAATCTGGCCACCAGAACGGAGAATATTATGCAATGTTGCATGATGCTTGCATAACAATTGAATGCTGTGCAGCGCAAAACCGTACAATACTGTGGGAATATTATACAGTCCACACCATACAGAACAGAAACGAAAAACAAAATAGGTGGCATTGATCTTGTAGTGATGCATTTTTTTTTACCCATGGGGTGGTGAGCTGTTGCAATATCACATAGAGAAAAATTAATTTGCCATGATGGAAAGGGAAGCATGGACAAGGGCACGTAACAGGAACATCTGAACTGGTCAAGATTGCCCTACAGGGAACAAACAGTACAAGGAGGGAGACGAAGAGGCAGACAGAGAAAACGATGGGAAGACAGCATCAGAGAGTGGACTGGTCTTGAGGGAAACGACGTACTGCAGAAAGCTGAGAACTGCGCTGAGTAGAGAAAGCTGGTTGCAAAATCTTTATGGTCTAACAGACTATGAAATAGGTGAAAGTGAAGTAACGTGCTAAATGTCCCTTACAATGTATGAACGTGCCACTTCAGATAATGCTGTTCAAATCACTGATAACCTATGGTATTTTTTTAATATGTTCATATTGTATCATAA
>CM054149.1:49493192-49500692 GCA_028751875.1 Rapana venosa | reverse complement strand
GACTAGCACCCAGACCACACATTTATTCTTCATGCCCAAGACTCCAAAAGATGAGTTCTCTGTTGACTCAGAACCAATGTCAACAAAGATGGCCAATAAGTCGCCGTATGGAGCACAAGGTATATTGACATCGCTACGTACAGAAAGGGATTTAACGGATCAAACATCATCACTTGTTTGTCTTTGTCAAGCAAAGCCCAAAAGACGATGTTCCTGTGTTCCCGGTGTCTTTTTCCTTTCTGCCAATATTAATACTTTTTAAAAAAACATTTTTTAATCTTTTTTCTGTTGCTCATACTGAAGTAACTGACAAAACATTTGCATACACAAAACTGACTAAAGGAATATATCATTAGGACACACACACAAAAGCCAGACAAACGATAATGAATAATGTGTCGAGAGAAGGTGAGGGACTCGTGTGTGTGTTGGGGGGGGGGGGAGAGGGGAAAGCATTGGATACATTATAGTCGTGTAGCGTTGCTAATTGGTGGGTTCGGTGGTTAAGAGGTAACACGCCAGTCCAGAAAATGAAAGCCCCTGGTTCGATTCCCGATTGTACCCAAACTTTTGTTTCTAGCTCATTAGTCCTGGTCTGTTGTTATGGTCTACGTTTTCACGTGCGTACACAAATATGGACTTGACAAGAGAACGCATCCGTATGATTTTGAAGCTGATGGCAATGTTCTTATTGTTTCGGAGGGTTTTTAGTTTGGTCATTGCAGCTGTGGTCTGGGCTATCCTGGATAGAATTTCCTTCAGTCGGTAGGTCAGTCAGTCAGTCAAATCAGTTGGTCAGTGAGTCAGTGAGTCAGTAAGTCAATCAATCAAACAGTCAGGCAGTCAGTCAGTCACTCACTCAGCCAATTAGACCGTAGTCAGTCGGTCAGTCATTCAGTCACTCAGTCAGTCAATTAGTCAATCAATCAACTAGTCAGTCAGCCAGTCAGTCAGTCAGTCAGAGAGACAGACAGTCAAGACAGACATACAGTCAGAGAGTACCATGGCCTATATTTTTTATACACAAATTTAAATTTAAATCGTTCAATCTTATCAAATTCTGTCCTAATCCTATAACTCCACATAGGAAGACACCTCATACCCTGTCCCTGTTCAGCAACGTAATAGGTCTTGTCTATTGGGAAGCCAGACAGCGTGAATGAATGAATGAAGGGTGTGCATCATTCAACTATAAGTCTTCATCTAGAGTGCCATGACCTGACACTGTTCTCCTGTCTTGCCTTGTCTTGTCTTGCTTTGTCTTGCCTTGCCTGGGCTTGCCTTGTCTTCTCATGTTTTGCCTTGCCTTGTTTTGCCTTGCCTAGCCTCGCAATGTCATGCCTTGCCTTGCCCTGCTCTGCCTTGCCTTACCTTGCCTAACCACGCCATGTCTTGCCCTGTTCTGTCCTGCTTTACCTTGCCTTGCCGAACCCTGCCCTCCTTTGCCTTGCCTTACCTTGCCTAATTATGCCATGTCTTGGCCTGCCCTGCCCTGCCCTACCTTGCCTAATTATGCCATGTCTTGGCCTACCCTGCCCTCCTTTGCCTTGTCTTTCCTTGCCTTGGATTGCCCTGCCCTGCCTTGTTATGCCTTGCCATGCCTTGCTTTGTCTTGCTTTGTCTTGCCTTACGCTGCCTTGCTTTACGCTGCCTTGCTGTCTTGACTTACCTTTCTCTGACTTGTTGTAGCTTTCCTTACATTTGTCTCGTTCTGCTTTGTTTTGTCTTGCCTTGTTTTTGTCTTGTGCTGACTTTCCTTTGCCTTTCATTTCTTTTTTAAATTTCTTGGCCGGGATTATTGAACAGTTGTTGAGTAGCCTCTTTCGTTCCTTTATGTAGCACGTCAGAAACTCTCATATATATTTTTTTTGTTTCACTGTGAAGACTGTAAATGTCTGTAGTAATTAGCAAATAAGTTCGAAAACGGGGACAGTGGGGGCGAGAGACTCTCTATCAAAAAGGGAATGAGGTCAATTATAACTGGTAACGATTTTGCTCGCTCTGTCTCTCTGTGTGTGTGTGTGTGTGTGGGCAGCACCCTTTTGTGGCTTTGTCTGTGTGTCTCAGTTTTTGGTTGTATGTTTGTGTCCACGCCTACTCTGCCTCATGTTCCCGTGACGTACCAGTCCTGCTGTTCCTAAGCCACTCGTTCCGATCTCCCATGCCCAGGCCAAAAGCTGTGTCAGTTATAAAACAGTGTACCCAAAGTGCGAAGAGAAACGGGATGAGATAGGCCTAGCTCAGTGGTCAGAGCTCTCGCTTTCCCCACGCTAAGGTTAAGCTATGTTGACTGTGGTTTTCGAGTGGATTGGTGACTGTTTGCGCACCTTGGTTTCAGTATAGTCCCCCAGTTCATCCAGCTGTAAATGGGTACCTGCCTTCTTTAGGGTCAAGGAAGGTACAGCAGTGAGGAAGAGGAGATGGGCGCCGCCCTCAATATGCTGGCCCTGGAGAAGCTGAGGTCTCTGACATTTCGCTCCCCTACAACATAGGTTATAGGAGCATCTTTACCTGTTAAACGCGAAGGCTTACAGCAAAATGAGATCATACTTTGAAATGTTCTGTTAACATTGTCTTTATTCATGATAAGCTGTACTGTCTTTTAAAAAGGAAAGTAAAAACAACTTTCTGAAGTCGGAGTATGGCAGCCTATATATCGAAATACTTGAAAACAAACACGCACGCTTTTCATCCAGTGTGTACATGTGATCTCTTGTAATTAATTACAATGTGTAATCAGTGAGACAAAATGCACAGCCACTGGGTCACTTTCATTACTTAAATGGTGCCTGTTCCTTTTTTTAAGTCAAGATACACAGGACATCATCTACACCACTTACCAAGCCCCCTAACGATCACAGTAATAGTTCTTCGTGGAACTCCCAGACACAAGTTGTCTGTGATATGAACGAAAATATGTTGCGCTGCCGTTAAGCGCCTGACAAGTCAGGCCCAGTGCATCGACTTCGGCGTGACAATAATTTTTTTATCCACAACTTAGTCGATTGATACGCCCACCCCGAGAGGCTGCCATCATAGCGTCTCTCCAGAGATTGTCTCCAGAGATTGTCTCCAGAGATTGTCTTCAGAGATTATCTCCTGTGACTCTGCAGACCTTGTAGGCTTTCACACAAACTGGCCTTGGCACGAGAATGCGGCTTATCTTCTTTTTCTTAACTCTTTCAAATTCTTCGGGCAGAGTGTGATGCGTGATCCACCTGAGCCTAGACGAGTCCATTTCTCCCCTGGTCGCAGATTTTCTGCAGGGTATGTTTATATGTCACTTTCATTACTTGAATGGTGCCTGTTCCTTTTTTAAAATTCAAGATACACAGGACATCATCTCCACCACTTACTAAGCCCCCTAACGTGCCAGGCAAGCTTAGAAAACCATATTAACCACCACCACCCCTGCACTACAAATATGGCAGCTGTTGTTAATGAAGAAGCGTCGTCAGTTAACAAGTGATGATAGAGTTAATTTTTTATTATGTATTTTCATGAGAGAAGATTCACTCATGACTTAAGTTTACTTTTAAGCTCATAACCCTTACACAGGAATTCAGAAATAAGTCTTTAAGAAATTATGCTAGAGATATTATCTTAAGTAAAAAGCTATAGCAAAGAGAGCTCCCGAGTAGGAATGCACACAGAACATCTTGTGCACAGTCAAAAGTTGTTCCTACCTTTCGGAAGAGTAAGCCTTTGTGTGCCAGTGGGAATGAATGACAACATTACAAAACTGCATGTACACGTTTACTCGATGTAAACAAAAGAATTTACATGTGTTTAATGAATGGATAAATACATCTTAAACTACTTTGGAAGAGCCCGAAGATATACAAAGTCATGGAGTTAGTCTTTGTCTCTGGTTGTGAATATCACGCCTTAGAGGTTTTGTTCAGAATTAATTCCGCAACTGCTATTGTTTTTCAAACCACCAAATCAATCAAATCCATTGCACTACTATTTTTACTGTATGGCTAACCCTGCGAATGGATTTGGATTGTAACTTTCTGGGAGTGATACCAAGTGTAAGGGCAGAACTGTACTAGCCATAGACTCACAGAGAGAGCACTTGACGCCTTAGGTCTTAGAGAGTGGTGTGTTGGTGTGTGTGTGTATCAGGGAATGAAGAAAAGGAGACAGCAGAGTAGAACTACTGTTTCCTTATTCACAACTACTCACCAGCAGGTCTTTGTTCTCTTTTAAGCGACATACAGTAGATTCCCATATCCTGTGATCAGCTGTTTGTCTCCACAGCACAGTCATCTCACAGCATTTGACTTGACCTGACCTAGGCGGCAGAACCATAAAGGCGATTCCCAGATCCTGTGATCAGTCGTTTGTCTCCCTTTGCTGTGATTGGATACAGTCTGACTTGATCGGATCCTATATATAGTACAATAAAGTTGATTCCCAGATTTAGTTATCCGTTCATTTTCTTGGTCTCCCCCAGTAAAATCACTTGGAGAGGGACTTTGTTTCAATTCGTCCTTGGCTAGAGCTCCAAGGTTCGCTGTGGGCGACATTTTGTGTATGCCACTGCCCACATGAAATAGCCACAGTCCGACCTTGGCAATGACGTCTAAATATGAAACCAGCGTGCATGTGAGTGTGTTTATTTTAACTTTGTCATCCATTACTACTGGCACGCAATAGCCAACTGGTACCGTGCTCATACATTATCCCTGAAGTCGGAATACGGCTACCACAATGTAGTCAAAAATGGTCACAGACGCAAAATCTCACCATTGGTAAACCTCAGAGCTATAGTCGAGGAAAGAAAACAAATGTATGTTGTTATCAGGACATTGCCTCATGGGAAAAGAGAGCAGATCAACACTTATGGTCTAGTAGGTAAAGGGAAGAGTCTGGCTTCAGGTAGGAATCAAACCAAAAACTTGTAGTTTTCTATATAGATGCATTACGACTGCATCACTGATTCCTCTCCAGGAGTCAGATATTCAGTCCTCAATATGATTGGTATTTTTGGTCTTCGTACCACTGATGATCACATGGATCTGAAGCATGTCTGCTAATCTAGCACAGAAGAAAACTTGCAGATCTTAAACATGGGCTACCTGGGCACCTCTGCTATTCACACAATACAAATCTAAGAGCCCAGGGCCAAATATACACTGCTCACGCCTGTTTCATATGTCTACTTCACGACATGTGGGCTTACAGTGTATGGATCTCAAGTAGAATGACTGGCAACCACCACACTTCAGTCAGGGAATCTACAATGCACTGGAAGCCATCAATCGACATGGCTTATAGCTTTGATCTCAGCCAATCAATCACCGTAGCTTATAGCTTTGATCTCAGCCTTTCAGATTGCCTGTGTCATTGTCCAGAGGGGTCATTATCCTGTCTCGTGGTGTGACCCTCACAGCTCTGTTAATTAACTGTTCATTGTGAGGTGTCTGCCATCAAGGAGATGAGGAAAGTCGTCTGCTGCTGTTGTCCAGTTTGTGAGAATCCTGCAGATGTTAAGTGCTTATTTAAGTAGCTATTTCCATTGACTTATTTTCTACGTGGTCATATTCTCGTTCGTTGTTTTTGTTGCTGTTGATATTCCTCTGTTTGTTTTCTTTGTTCTACTTATTCTGGGTTTTTTCTCTCCGTCTTCCTGGCAGCATCTTCTTGTCGTCTTCTTCTTCTTTCTTCTTCTTCTTCTTCTTTCTTCCTTCTTCTCTTTCTCCATCCTCTTCAGACTGGTTATCAATCAAAGAGTGAGAAGAACAGAGGGTCGGGGTAGAGAGTAGTGATTGATGGTGCCTTTCCGTGGGAAAGGGGAAAGGAGGGGGGAGAGAAAAGGATGGAAGTAGAGGAAGACGATGGCTCCATTTCTTTTTCTCCCACTGTAGATAAACCAGCGATCAGTCATGGCGTGACCCCACTGTACTCTGCAGTAGAGTAGCTTTCCCAAACCCTGTGGGTCATTTCTTCCTCATAGTATTATCATGTTTGACCCAAATCAAGTCTTTTGTCAAATACTGACGAAAGCTGGATCTAAGTGCCAATCCAAGCCAATCCTGTTGTTTATAGCCCCGCCGACCACAGAGGTCATATCAGGGCTGTCACCTCCTCAACTTTTAAATCTCAAGTGCCAGGGCTTACATTAGAATGCTTTTGATATTTAAAATGTTATGTTGAGATTATATTTCAGCTCTGACAAGCTCTTACGCATAACAAGCATGCACTATCTTTTAGAGGTGACAAAGTCTTCTAAAGTTGGATTATGGCTGCCTATATGGTGAGGTGGCTTTTCCTCTCTTATTACATATATGTCATAGGTTCTTACTAAGTCTAGCGTAATGCAATGTGTCATGACGTCAGATCTAAAAATAAGAAATACAAAACACACCATGGCATACAATCATATGGATTTTTTCTAAATATTCTGTGTGTGTGTGTGTGTGTGTGTGTGTGTGTGTGTGTGTGTGTGTGTTGTGTGTGTGTGTGTTTACATAGTTTGTTTCCATACCTTGCATGTAAAGAAATTCTTTTCGCTCTTTCTCTTCTTTTGTTTTTCTTGCATTTTGCCTGAATCTGTTTAGTTTTTAGTATGCAGCAAGAGTGTGTTCACGTGTTGTAATCCGATGACAAACCAAGGATGACGTTTTATTGATTTACGTCATCTGTCGCCTGTTTTCCTTGCCAACTTTCTATGGGTCCTTGGCATCTTCCCTGTTGTTTGTCAGATCTCGCCACAACCCCCCCCCCCCCCCCCACACACACACACCTTATTTTACATTCTGTCTCTTGCTGTTGATTTCTTTTTCTTTTTCCTGTAACGAGAGAAGCTAGGTTTTAAAATGTTTTCAATTGAAGCAAACGTTCTTTTTACAAGATATTGGCTTGTATTGCTTAGATCTGGACAAAGTTGTTTCTAATCAGCAAAACCCAAAGCCTTGATCGGAGCCAATCAGATTGCCAGCTTTGATAACTATGAGGTCATGGTGTGAATAGCTCCACATCCCAACCTCTTTCTTTATTCTGAGATTTCCATTACATATTCATCACCCAGACACCAAATAAAACATATTACATGAACTGAGAAAAAACAAGAAAACTTCTTATAGTAATAAATGAAAGGACACTAAGGCATATCGTGTAGGCCATGCGCTACGAACCCCAGATACGGACCTCATGACAGCTGCCTTGCAAGGCAAGACAGAGGAATGAAGAAAAAAGGCAGACAAACGGCTTCTCTTATTGGCAACATCACCAAATATCTCCGTATTCAACGAAAGTGAGACCATTTTGCTAGTGCTCAGATTGAGAAAGCCTTCAAATTCAAGTAATCTCTTCGTCTGAGTAAGTATGCCTTTGTGAAATTCTCTTTACCACTGAGCTGTTGGTATTGCTGATGATAGTAGCGCTGATGGTGGTGGCGTTGATAGTGGCAGTAGTAGTGTTGATGGCAGTCTTCATCTTCGTCGTTGTTGTCGACGGTGGCAGTGTCATATTTATCACTGCCAGTCAGAGAGC
>CM054149.1:49415692-49488192 GCA_028751875.1 Rapana venosa | reverse complement strand
TCTGCTTCTTCTTCTTCTTTACATTTCTTCTTCTTTATTTTCTTTGCAATTCATTTTCTTCACAATTCTTTTTCTTCACAATTCTTCTTTACACTTCTTCTTTGCAATTCGTCTCTTCTTCTCAATTCTTCTTCGCAACTCTTCACAATCTTCTACTTCTTCACAATTCCTTTGCAATTCTTATTCACAATTCTCCTTCGCAATTCTTCTTCTTTTCTCCTTCTTCTTTTTCTTTATCATCATCATTATCACCTTTTTTGCAATTCTTTGCAATTCATGTTTGCGTTCTTCTTCAAATTCCTTACATTCCTCTTCTTCTTCACAACTCTTCTTCTAGTTCTTCTTTCATTTTCTTTTCTTTTTTCTTCTGATCGATCACTCTTACCCACAGAGTAAGGCCTTCTTTTCTTTTTGCTTGACCTCTTAGATGTGTCTGTGAAAAATATTGTCATGTCCTTTCCAGCTCTTTTTGTGGGCTGTACAGCGCGGTTTGCAGGGTTATTTCCATTGGTCACACAATCTTCCTCAGGATGCTGTATAGTGTGTATCTTTGAAGGCTGTGTTCGCCAGTCTGGTTTTCTTTACTACATACACACAGAGGAAAAGGAATGAGTTTCAGCTGTGTATATGTGTGGTGATTTAGCCTGTTGTTCCCAGTGCTCTTTTCTTTAGATGGTGGTATTGTCCTTTTCTTCATCCTTCGGATGAGACTATAAACCGAGGCCCCGTGTTCGAACGCATGCAGAACATCTTGCGCACACGTTAAATCCTGTTCCGCTTTTCGAAAGAGTAGGCCATTGTGTGCCGGTGGGAACAGATGACAAAATGTACAAAACCGCATACACATGGGGACTGGATGTAAAAAAGCACATTAGTGCTTATTCCATTATCCTCGATATAAAAAAATAAATAAAATTTTTAAAAATGAAAAATAAAATGTTGTGTTTTTTTTAATGTCATCTGATCGCTTTGATTTGTTGCTTTACAAGATTCAGCGCTATATAAATTCCATACATTATTATTATTATTATTTTCTACTCTGGTTCAGGCCATTGATTTCAAACTTGAAAGTTGTGCATGTTATTACCAAAACAGCCATCTTATCACACGATATAAATCCAAGAGTAAAGGCAGAGTATTAACTAGGTCACATTGTTTCTAAGGTTTGTTTTACAACACATGGACCGGAAGATTTCGTTTTTCTGTAGGTAAAGATAAAAAGGTAAAGGTGTTCTCGCAACGTATGCAATCGTTGGGGAGCCAGATGTCAGAGACCTCAGCTTCTCCAGGGGCCAGCATATTGATGTTGGTGCCCATCTCCTCTCCCTTCCTGCTTTACCTTCCCTGACCCTAAAGAGGGCAGGTACCTTTTACAACTGGGTAAACTGGGGGACTGTACTGAAGCCAAGACGCGCAAAAGCCACCCATCCACTGGGTAACCACGCTCAAGACTGATTAACCTTAGCTTATATATTCATTTATTTATTATTTTATTCTTTTATATCGAGGATAATGGAATAAGCACTTATGTGCTTTTTTACATCTAATCCCCGTGAGCATGCGGTTTTGTAAAATTCTGTCATCTAATCCCACCGGCACATAATGGCCTACTCTTACGAAAAGCGGAACAGGATTTAACGTGTGCGCAAGATGCTCTGCGTGTGTTCGCACACGGGCCTCGGTTTATAGTCTCATCCGAAGGACTTTTGGGGAGAGTGGAGTTGGCACTGATGTTAACTCCAGGGTAAAATATCCCCTTGAACGGGAATCGAACCCGGGCCGTCAGATTGCGAGCGCAATGTTCTAACCACTAGGCTATCCCTGGAAAGCAAGTGCTTTGACCACTGAGCTATCCTGTCCCCAAAGATGTACAGTCAGTGGTACAGACCAGACTTCAGTCAGGGAATCCACAATATGCTACAGACCACCTATAAGTGAAGTTCAAGGGCTTGGTCTCAGCCAATCAGAAGATTGCCAGTATTGTGATCTGAGGCCACTGGCCAAAGGTGTTATCCTCTTCTCTTCTGAAGTGGTCCTCAGGTCTCTTGGTCTGTTGATTATCAGGCAAGCGCGTCTGCCATCGAAGAGATGAGGAGATTTTACTGCTGCTGCTGCAGTGTGCTAGTCTTCAGGACAGCCAGGGTCACTTCGACCAACCGATCGTTGACATTGTTTGGTTGTATTTTGTTGTGTTGTCATCGTTGTTGTTGTGGTGGTGGTGGTGTTGCTGCTGTTGCTGTTGTTGTTGTTGTTCTTGTTGTTATTCTTCTTCTTCTTCTTCTTTTTCTTTGCAATTCTTCTTCTTTGCAATTCTTCTTCACAATTCTTCTTTGCAATCTTTGCAATTGTTCGCAATCTCCTCCTCCTCCTCCTCCTTCTCTTCTTCTTCTTCTTCTTCTTCTTCTTCTTCTTCTTCTTCTTCTTCTTCTTCTTCTCTTCCTACTCCTCCTCCTCCCACTCCTCCTCATCTTCCTCTTTCTTCTTCTCTTTAATTTTTCTTCGTAATTCTTCTTCTGCTTGGAGGCACCGTGGTCGAGTGGTTTAGGTGGTCAACTCGTGATCCAGAGGTCGCGGGTTCGATCCCCGCTCGGTTCGGTGTTGTGTCCTTGGGAAAGACACTTTACTCCTATTTTCCTCACTCCACCCAGGTGTACAAGTGGGTACCAGCTCTTCTGGGGAAGTATCTGGCGACAGACTAGCGTCCTGTCACAGGGGTGGTGAAAAACCATTAGTTCGCTTAACGCTACAGAAACCGGGATAAGCTCCGGCTCTATGGGCCTTCTGGCTCGAAAGAACATACTTTACTTCTTCTGCTTTGTCTTCTTTGTCTTCTTCTTCTTCTTCTTTGCAATTCTTCTTCTTCTTCGTAATTCTTCTTTGTCTTCTTCGCATTCTTCTTCGCAATTCTTCTTCGCAATTCTTCTTCGCAATCCTTCTTAATATTGTTGATTATACGTGACTGGCATCTTTTCATCAAAGGTTTGTATTTTTTGCAGTAAAATGCAGTTGATTATCAAGGATGGTTTCCAAGTGTTTATATTTATACACACCCTTCATTTTCCTTCCATCAATTAAAAGGTCTAGAACAGGAACTAGCTCCTTAAGGAAATCTCATGCACGCGCACCCACGCGCATGCACGCACACACACACAAACACACACACACACACACACACACACACACACTATTCATGCACGCATACACGCACATGCACACAGCCTTGAAATACGAGCTGCATTTTCTGGAACAAAACAAGGTGAAACACAAGGTATTCATTTCTGCAGAGGTGCATTTTTCAGAAAATCTTTGGAGAGAAAATTGTTCTGTTTGCTTCCATTCTTATCAGAGTGTTTGTGTTCAGGTATCACGACTCAGGTGTCAGGTGTCGGGTGTCAGGTGTCGGGTGTCAGATGTCAGGTGTCATGTGTCGGGTGGGATGTGTCAAGTGTCAGGTGTCAGGTACAACGAAGGAGGAAACGAAGAGGAAATTACTGAAATGAAGCTGAACATTTTCCCCTGTCGCCTTGTGTGTCTTGGTCTTCTTGTTTAAGGCAATCCAGGGCTGAGATAGAGAGAGAGAATGAATGAATGAAGGAATGAATGAATGAATGAATGTTTATTTTTCAAGGGTAACAGAATAAGCTTACACATACCTTTTTTCATCGGACCCTTGCCCTGATTAGAGACTATCAACAAAACAAAGGAAAAACCCCACTACAACAACGACAACACGATTTAAAAAAGATAAGAGACAGAAAGACAGACATCAAAAGACAAAGGGAGACAGAAAGGGAGACAGACAGACAGACAAAAATCACGTTACCTACAAACCTTTCTTGATGAGATAATTGCTGGGTTTTTGTTAGGTTGAGGTTTTTTGTTGGTTTTTGTTGTTGTTGCTTATTTCCATCGTCTTATGATAAATTATTAATCATTTTATTGAAATTAATCTGTTTGTGTGGGTAGAACAGAAATGGGCGGATATAAGAGAAATCACAGAGAGGGGGGGGGGAAGAGCGTGTGTGTGTGTATGTCTATGTGTGTGTGTGTGTGTGTGTGTGTGTGTGTGTGTGTGTGTGTGTGTGTGTGTTTCTGTGTGTGAGAGAGAAAGAGAGTGCGAGAGGAGAGAGAGAGAGAGAGAGGAGAAGAGGAGAGAGAGAGAGAGAGAGAGAGAGAGAGAGAGAGAGAGAGAGAGAGAGAGAGAGAGAGAGAGAGAGAGAGACGTATTCATGTGTCCTAGACTGATATCTCCTTTCTTCGTCCTGCATCTTTTTAACTTATTGAAAGTATCTATACCTCATGTGACGAAGCTAGACAGTCGTCATCTTCATAGCAAATGGGTCCCTTGATGGATCGTTTAACGCGCTGAGAGATAGTGCAGTTTGGGATTTGCTGCAATCATGATGGTGTTCGTGATACAACAAAAAAACATATAATATATAATTTAATAATGAACAAAAACGGAAAAGTAACAATGGCGCTTTATGATTTTTATTTGTATTTTTGTCTATGAGTTGGGAGGGGGGTGTTGGAAGGTGTTTGACTTTTTGTTTGTTTGGTTAGTTGGATATTTGTTTGTTTCTTTGTTTTGTAACAGAGTAGACATCTGTAATGTACCATTTCTGCACAACACCCCGGGTACAAGGCACAGCAAGACAGTAGGGGGGTAGCCTTGTGGTTAGAATGATATTTTCGTGATCTGCTGACCCGGGTTCGAATCTCGTTCAAGAGGATTTTCCCTCTGGAGTTAACATCAGTGCCGACTCCGCTCTCCCCGAAAGTCCTTCGGATAAGACTATAAACCGAGGTCCCGTATGCGAAGGCACACAGAACATCTTGCCTGGCTTGCCCCATCTTAGATGGCTTGATGAAAAAAAGCAAATGCATTGCTTATTCAATGTACCATCTGGAAATAAAATTTTGACTTGACTTGACTTGCCCACTCGTTAAAACCCGTTCCACTTTTAGGAAGAGTAGACCATTGTGTGCCTGTGGGAACGGATGACAACATTTTCAAAACTGCATGCACACGGGGACTGGATATAGGATGCGGCCTCTAAGAAGAGGCTGCATAAATTCTACATTTCACCATGATGGAGAAGTGTATGCAACGAAGAGGGTGTGTTTGTTCAGTTAATTTTACTTCTCTTTTCTTTAAGCACATAATTTTTTTTTGTAACTTTTTGTTGGCACCTTGGTAATTATTGTCTTCGTTTCACGATAAATGCCAACATCATCACCGTCATCGTCATCTACTTGCGATCACCACCACCATGACTATCTCTTCTTACTCATCTCTCTATTGTTTTCGTTCTCTTTATTATCATCAATTCACAACAACGAAGATGATAACAACAACCACCATTAATACCACAGCCACCATCACCCACTGTCTGTCTGTCTGTTTGTCTTTCTGCCTGTCTGTCTGTCTGGCTGGCTGGCTGGCTGTCTAGCTGGCTGGCTGTTTGTCTTTCTGTTTGTCTATCTGTCTGCATGCCTGTCTTGTCTGTCTGTTTCTCTCTCGCTGTCTCTCTCTGTGTCTGTCTCTCTCTTTCTCATTGTCATTCTCTCTCTCGCTGGCATTAATAAAACAAACAGAATATTGCTTTTCAAGTCATCTCCCAGTGTGCAGTGACGTAAACTACATAGGCCATGAGGTGTATAATCATCACATAAAAAACAGTGCTTTTTCCGCTTTTGTGTGAATAAAGTCATATTTACAAAATCCCTGTCTGGGGAACAAAAAAAGTTTGTCCCACTTTGAAATGAACACGAGAAAAGTGATAATGATACAGAAAGGTAAAGGAAACTGAGGTGAGAACGACAAAAACTGGAGAGGTGGCGTCCATACCAAGGGTCTTTGGCTCAAACCGAACAGCTTTGTCCGACAATGAAGTCAGCAGGGCATCAAGGTCTATAGGGAAATGTTGTTGTATGCTTTGCAGCAGTGTTGTGTTGAGATGGCTTCCTTCGTGACGCGCTCCTAGTGTAACGGCAACCAGCTATGGGATGTGCTATCACATACATACACGCTCACGCACACGCACGCACGCACGCACGCACACACATACACATACACACACACGCTCGCACGCACGCACACGCACGCATTAGAGAGAGAGAGAGAGACAGAGAGAGAGAGAGAGAGCGCGCGAGCGAGAGAGAGAGAGAGAGGTCGTGCAAACACAGTTTAATTTTGAGAAGGAAACAGACTTACCGTGATGTCTGCTCATTACATAAGCCCACAAGAGACAAAATAGCGATGAATAACAACAACGAAATAAGCTGACATCAAAGCAGAAACAAAGGCAGATACACGAATATTGCATGACAGAAAACTATTAATGTATGCACGCTTATATTCAACTGTAAGTGAAGGACCTCAAAAAAGGACGAGAACGAGAGAAGAATGGAGGAACAAAAGACAGACAGAAGAATGAAAATCAGGGTTAAAAGGACAAACAGAAGGATAGACAGACAGACACACACAGTTAATTACGAACGAAAGGAAAAGAGCATGAAGCAAAACAATCAAGTGGAGAGCAGGGAGGCAGGTAGCCTGGTGGTTAGAGCGTTGAGCTCGTGATCTGACGACCCGGGTTCCAACTACCACCCAGACACTCATCACCGTCATCGTTCCAGCCACCACCCAGACACTCGTTCCAGAGTTTCTTTTCCCCACTGGAGTTAACATCAGTGCCATCTCCACTCCCCAAAAAGTTCTTCGGATGAGACTTTAAACCGAGGTCCCTTCTGTGAAAGCAAGCAGGAACATCTTGCACACAGTTTAAAATCCGTTCCTCCTTTCGGGAGAATAGGCCATTGCATGTTGGTAGGAACAGATTACAAAATTAAAATAATAAAATGTATGCACACTAGAGTGTCGTGTTTAAATATCTTCTCCGATTTCATCACGCGGCCACCTTCATGGTGGGTAATTAACGGTTGTATACACAAAAACCCCACCATTGGCGAACGTCAAAGCTCTAGCTGGGGAACAAACAAATCAAATCATGGTAAAAGCCACAAACTCCAGAGACAGAGATACAGAGGATCTGTCTCTCTCCTGAGCTGTGGTCTTCAGACAAAGACACCCAGCAACGATGTGTGTCGTTGTTAGTTTATTCTATTCGCCCAGACCCTGAAAAGTACACAGCTGCCTGATCTCCTACTACTGTCCAGACACTGGCCTTCACACGGTCACTTCAGTCAGCGGACACACCAAAAACCAAACCACTTGAAAACAATGCAGAGACCTGCTCTTTAGGTTTTGCAATGTGGACCATTAAAGCTGCCATTATCCAGACAATCGCTTTTGGGGGTCTGCTTGAAATGTGACGGTCCATCCGTCATCTATGGAGTTTTGCGGATGAATAAAAGGCGGCTAATGGAGGGGGCTGGTCAGTGGCCATCTTCTGTAGCTCTGTAATGACTCCCTCGAATGAAAAAAGAATAAAGAGAAGGAGGAAGAGGAGGAGGAGGAGGAGGAGGAATCCAACCCAATCCTGTTGTTTAAAGCCCCGCTGACCACAGAGGCCATATCGGGCCTGTGGCCTTGTAGAATTAGAAGAAGATTTCCCGTAGTGCCCGTTCTTAAAAACGTTTTTAAACACACACACACACACACACACACACACCACACACACACACACACACACACACACACACAACCGCTAACAATATAGACAGTCCCCTCCAGAAAAAGTGTGAATATATTTAAGGAAAACCACCACCACCACCACCCACGTAAAAAAAATTATATCAACAGCAGCAATAATGACAAAAATAGTAACGACAGACATAATACGTGTAGACATACCTTCACACACATATGTATAAAAAGACAGAGAGGGGAGAGAGAGAGAGAGAGAGAGAGAGAGAGAGAGAGAGAGAGAGAGAGACAGACAGACAGACAGACAGACACACACACACACACACACACACACACACACACACACACACACACACACACACACACACACACACACACACACACACACACACAGATGCTCCTGTGTTTAGAGGAGCCATACATTAAGTATGCAAAACGAAAAAGCGCAAGAGGCGGAAAGAGGGACCAAAGGACCAAGGTTAACCAACAACAGTTCCAGTTCCTTCTTTTCTTCATCTGCTCAGCATGCAACAGAACATGCTCCTCACGCAATGACCTCTTCAGTCATCACAGGGCCTGTAGAAACTGAAACCTTTTTGTTTTTTCTTGACATCAGTCTTGCATGGATTGGATCCAGCCATCAGTATTCATCATCAAGTAGGCACACAGTAGGTTTACAAGTACGTAGACACAGATGGGAAGACAACATCAGAGAGTGGACTGGCCTTGAGTGGAACGATTTGCTACGGAAAGCAGAGGACCGCGGGGAGTGGAGGAAGCTGGTTGCAAAATCTTCATTCGTGCCCTCACGGTCCATGGGAAGGTGAAGACACTGTAAGTTTAGGACATAGGTGCAGTAAGTTTACAAGGGCATAGGCACAGTAAGTTTACAAGGGCATAGGCACAGTAAGTTTACAAGTACATAGGCACAGTAAGTTTACAAGGGCATAGGCACAGTAAGTTTACAAGTACATTAGCACAGTAAGTTTTTCAGGACAGAGGCACAGTAAAGTTTACAAAGGCAAAGGCATAGTAAATTTTACAAGAGCATAGTCACAGTAAGTTGAAAAGTACACAGGCATAGTAAAGTTTGCATGAACATAGGCACATTAAGTTTGCAAGGATATAGGCACAGTAAAGCTTGCGAGGGCATAGGCGCTGTGAATTTACAAGGACATAGGCACAGTAGGTTTACAAGGGCATAGGCACAGTAAGTTTACAAGGGCATAGGCACAGTAAGTTTACAAGGGCATAGGCACAGTAAGTTTACAAGGGCATAGGCACAGTAAGTTTACAAGGGCATAGGCACAGTAAGTTTACAAGGGCATAGGCACAGTAAGTTTACAAGGGCATGAACATAATTATAATACGACGTTTAGCCTAAAAGCCTGTATCCATGCGTATAAGAGATTGACAAATTTAAAGAAAGGTACAGGCAATGAAGGCTTTTGCAAACTCCTTGGTATATCCTACACATGTCACATAACTAACGAGGAAGTGAAAATCAGAAGTGAAAACACCATCAGCCATATGAAGAGCTCCTGACTTATTGAAAAAGAAAATCGCAAACTGAAGGGGTATGTGCACCTCACGTTGATATTGTGCTACATTTCCCCCCAGAAATGTTAAACTTATCAAGCTTAAAGATATGGTGTAGCGAGTCAGGTATATTCTCCACACTTGCATTTGCAAAATTTTTGTCAAAAAAGCTCTCGCCAGCAGAGAATAAATATGCATTCCTAAAACAAAAACAAAAAACTAAACGTGCTTCTAACAAGGAATGGTTATCATTCCTAAAAAGTCGCTCAAGACATCCGCAGGAAAGAATAGGAACAAAACTTCTGCCTTTCTTTTAAAGGCAGTACGTGACAACCATTCTGACTTACAGCTGGTTCTATCAGACAAACACACTATTGTTAGCAGCGGCGGCAGAACACTGCCCTCACACGTGAAGAAGTACTGTCTGCATTCTTAGGCAGACATGGACAGAGAAGTGTCACTGAGATTTTCTCCATTCGACGGTCACGCACCAGGAAGGTAGGTGGGCAGACAGACACAGGCTTTAAACACATGGGACATTTTTAGATAATGAGAGAGTGACAGATAGAAAAACACGCCTGTGACGCATATGCATGCACGTTCGCATGCATACATGCATGCATGCATCCCAGCTCTCCTCTCGCCCCACCCCCGACTCCCATATGCATATATGCGTGCGCAGGCACACACACACGCATACACACACGCACACACACACACACACACACACACATTGCATTGTAGTGTGATGATACCCAGAGGCAAGGAAATTGGCAGGGTAGGGAAAGAGGGGAACAACAATTCTTAGCAACACAATTCATAGCAACTGGGCTCATACTTCTCCTCTCTCTCTCTCTCTCCTCTCTCTCTCTCTCTCCTCTCTCTCTCTCTCTCTCTCTCTCTCTCTCTCTCTCTCTCTCTCACACACACACACACACACACACACACACACACACACATACACACATACACACATACACGAATCACATTGTACCGTATTCCAAACGCTCTAACCACATTATCACGTTCCCTGGAGCTTCTAATTTTCACCTCTGCTGCCCCCTTCTCACTCTTGCTTTCTGTATTCTTCCCAAAAGAGACGTGATAATCATGGTACACACCTCGGGAGCACGGGGTAGCCTAGTGGTTAGAGCACTGAGATGGCAATCTGAGGGCGCGGGTTTGAGTCACCACTGAGGCACCCCTCCGAGAAGACTTCCCCCCTGGAGTAAACATCAGCACTGGATACACTCCCCTGACAGTCCTTCCATCAGACTGACCAAAAAAATCGAACTGAATGTCAAAGTCCTTCGGATGAGACTATAAACCGAGGCCCCGTGTGCTAGCGCATGCAGAACATCTTGCGCACACGTTAAATCCTGTTCCGCTTTTCGAAAGAGTAGGCCATTGTGTGCCGGTGGGAACAGATGACAAAATTTACAAAAACCGCATACACACGGGGACTGGATGTACAAAAAAGCACCTGAGTTCTTATTCCATTGTCCTCGATATTAAAAAAAAAAGCGCGCTTTGATTTGTTGCTTTACGAGATTCAGCGCTATATAAATTCCATACATTATTATTATTATTATTATTATTATTATTAATTAAGGTCTCATTTGTGAACCCACGCAGAGCATCTTCGCACACCTTAAAACCCCATTCTACCTGTCAGAAGAGTAGGCCAGTGTATGCTAGTAAGAACGGATGACAATTTTTTTTTTAGTACAGTTTAACTGGTATAGTATTTAGATACCATCCCTGGAATCGGAATGCAGCCACCTTCATGGTGGGTAAAAACGCCGCATACGCAAAAAAAATCTCACCATTGGTGAACCTTGGAGCTCTAGCCAAGGAACGAAAAAAAAAGTACATACCTAATATTCTCCACACTTTCTTACCCGCTTGTAGTCTCTGCTTACGAAATTCTGACTGAAATTTTCCCTAGCTGAAAATCAGGAATGGTACCAGACGTCCGTGTGAAAAGAAGAATAAAAGGGATTAGTAACTTTGACGAAGGGTAGGTGCCAAACCTTTCCTAATCTCTTCCTGTTTTCAGAAAGAAGGGCGAAGTTTATCGCGTTGTTTTCTGGGCTTTCGGTTTGTTTTTTTGTGGAGTTTTGTTTTGTTTTGCTTTCTTTTGTAGGGGGTGGTGGTGGTGGCTTTTTGTTTTGCTTTGGTTTGGTTTATTTTTGGTTTTTTTAGAGAGGGGGTGTTTTATTTTCTAACGGTAGGTGACGACAATTTGAGCGTACTTGGTCACATCAAACTGGCAAAGTGCAGTAGACAGCTGCAGTATTGCACAGTTAGGCAATGAGACACACCTGTATGTACATTTTGACCAACTGCATTAGACAGTATTATTACACTGCTAGTGCATGTTACACACCTTTATGTTCATACTGACAAACTGCATGGTGTTGTTGTTGTTGTTATTGTTTTTACTTTTCTGTACCTATTGGCAAACTGCAACAGACAGTATAACACAGCTATCCCATGGTACACACTATTATGTACATATTGGTAAACTGCAGTAGACAGTATTACACAGCTACCCCATGGTACACACTATTATGTACATATTGATAAACTGCAGTAGACAGTATTACACAGCTAATGCATATTACGCACTATTCTATACATATTGGCAAGCTACAGTAGACGGTTGTACACTGCTAATGCATGTTACACACCTTTATGCACATACTGACAAACTGCAGTAGACACCTGCTGTATTACACAGCTAGTGCACGCTGCACGCCATTTTGTACATATTGGCAAACTGCAGTAGGTAGTGTCACACACTATACTGTACATACTGGCAAACTGCAGTAGGTAGTCTTACACACTATACTGTACATAGTGGCAAACTGCAGTAGGTAGTGTTACACACTATACTGTAGATACTGGCAAACTGCAGTAGGTAGTGTTACACACTATACTGTACATAGTGGTAAACTGCAGTAGGTAGTGTTACACAGCTAGTCCATGTCACACACTATACTGTACATACTAGCAAACTGCAGTAGGTAGTGTCACACACTATACTGTACATATTGTCAAACTGCAGTAGGTAGTGTTACATACTATACTGTACATACTGGCAAACTGCAGTAGGTAGTCTTACACAGCTAGTCCATGTTACACACTATACTGTACATACTGGCAAACTGCAGTAGGTAGTGTTACACACTATACTGTACATACTGGCAAACTGCAGTAGGTAGTGTTACACACTATACTGTACATACTGGCAAATTGCAGTAGGTAGTGTTACACACTATACTGTACATACTGGCAAACTGCAGTAGGTAGTGTTACACACTATACTGTACATATTGGTAAACTGCAGTAGGTAGTGTCACACACTATACTGTACATACTGGCAAACTGCAGTAGGTAGTGTTACACAGCTAGTCCATGTCACACACTATACTGTACATCCAGGCAAACTGCGGCAGACAGTACTACACAGCTAGTGCATATTGCACACTATACTATACTTATTGGTAAACTGCACTAGGCAGCTGCAGTATTACAATGCTAGGTGCCTGTACATACTATACTGCACATTTGTTGGGGAGGGGGGGGGGCGAGAAACGTTAGGAGACATTGTTTCTGTCATTCTTCCATTGGACTCTCAGATACAGTAGGCAGGCAGACGAACACATGCATGGATACACGTAGACATTGACAGGCAAGTATATGTACACTTGAGCTAGCAAGAAAGACTGTGTGTGAATGTATGATAGTGCCCCCGCCCGCACACACACACACACACACACACACACACACACACACACACACACTACTAGCAACATAACGTCAGTTCAGTCCCAACTTGTAAAGAAATTACTCTATAATTATATTAAAAGATTCAGTGAAAGTGCTGATGTACCAAAGAGCCATACAAAACCTTCATGTCATCATCTTCTCTCTCACCTTTAATTTGTATGTGAAGAAATTAAACTGAGGAAATAATTGTTCAAGTGTGTCTCAAATTGATTAGAATTAAACTGAGGAAATAATTTTTCAAAAGTGTCTCAAATTGATTTCTTTTGGTCCTGATATGTTTGAACTTTGCTTGGGAGCTTTTTCCATAAACTACTAGCTTGAAAATAAGAAGCTGATTTGAAAATATAATTTCTTAGTTGCGAAAGGTTAGCACATGATTGCTCCTGAGCTGGTTAAACTTGAAGATAATTATTGTGATCTTTTGAGAAGTATTTCTAATTAAAAACTTCGGTGCAACACAGATTTATTGAAACAGGTTTTGTTGTGTTTGGGGGGGGGGGGGGGGGGGTAGTGGGAGTGGGGGAGATGTGATAGAGAGAGATAGTGTGTCCTATGTGTGTGAGAGAGTGCGTGTATGCGTGCGTGCTTGTGTGCGTGCGTGCGTCGCGTGTGGGGGTGTGTGTGTGTGTGTGGTGTGTGTGTGTGGTGTGTGTGGGGGTGTGTGTGTGGGGTGTGTGTGTGTGTTTATGTGTTTATGTGTTTATGTGTTTATGTGTGAGAGAGAGAGACCATAAACCAAATTGTAATAAGAAGTTGTGTGATAAAATAAACGACTGCAGTTCTCCAAGCTAACTACTGTTGTGTGATGATTTCGTGTTTGAAGAAATCATCCCACTGCAGTTCATCAGCCTCACAGTTATGCAATGACAGAGATGTCCTTCCTCCCAATACTGCGGTCTTGACTGACGACAACATTAAACAAAATAATGAGGACATTAACGTAATATTGGATGCTTAAGTATAAATGAACTTTATTTCTGTTTATGTAGACACTTCCTTGGGGCTCAATCCCTTCAAAATGAAAAACATTCCGACTGAGCCAGAATTTCAGCAGAACAGGCCTCTCCATTGGTGGACAAGCAACGGTACAAAGAGACAGATCTATATCATTGCGTTTTGTTATTGTTGCTGCTTCTGCTGCTGCTGCTGCTGCTGCTGCTGCTGCTGCTCATAATGACAGATCCATATCACTGCGTGTGTGTTGTTGTTTCTGCTGCTACTGCTACTGCTGCTACTGCTGCTCCTGCTGACAGATACATATCACTGCGTGTGTGTTGTTATTTTTTGTTGTTGCTGCTGCTGCTGCTGTTTCTCGCTGGAGCTCTGAGGTTCACCAATGTTGAGATTTTTGCGTATGCGACTTTTTATTCCCCACCATTAAGGTAACCGTATTCCAACATCGGGGATACAAATGGGAATTGAACCTACCCAGGTTTGCCAGGACAGTCGGGAGGTACCTTACTGCTCTTTCCGATTTTGAACTGTCGTGGGTTCTTTTGACGTGTGTAAGTCTGTTTGCACGAGTTTGCCTGGTTTAAAGTCTCATCTGAAAAACTTGACATTGGGTTAGATTTTCCCGTCAAACTGGGAAGAAAGGGTAAGGCTGAGAATCGAACCCCAAACCTCACAGTCTACTTGGATTGTATGCCACTTTAAGTCACGGCAAATTTCTCTTCCGGAAATTCGGGCTGCTCTCTCCGAGGAGAGCGCGTCGCCACAAGAGCAGCGTCACTCATTTTTTTCTTTCTTTTCCTGTATGCAACTGTTTTTGTCAGATCTTGCGTATGCAACCGTCTTCCATCTTCGGAGATGGCCTACAATCAAAGATTGACCTAAAAACTGCAGTACTGTACACCAGAAAGTTTGCTGATTGCAACGTAGGGTCCACTGACGTCGACGGCAAATTACAGTTGTTTGGCGGGTTGTGTGTTTGGCCTACTTTTGAACCGGGACTGTGAAGTATCAGCTTGTGACAGGGGACTGGATGGCCTGGTGGTTAGAATGGTGCATTCGTGATCTGCTGACCCGGGTTCGATTCTCGTTCACGAGGATATTTTTCCTCTGGAGTTAACATCACTGCCGACTCCTCTCTCCCTAAAAGTCCTTCAGATGAGACTAGAAACCGAGGCCCCGTGTGCGAACGCACGCAGAACATCTCGCGCACACGTTAAAACCCGTTCCACTTTTCGGAAGAGTAGGCCATTGTGTTCCGGTGGGACGGATGACAAATTTTACAAAACTGCATACACACGGGGACTGGATGAAAAAGCACATGAGTGCTTATTCCATTATCCTCGAAATAAAAAGAAATTTTTTTTTTTAAATTTAAAAATTTTAAGTTTCCAAATGTGCATGTTACTCAGAAAGAGGAAGGGACCAGGGGACAGTTGGACAGCGAGCCTTCAGAGAGAAGCGTGATTCTGACAGGCGTTTTAGTTCTTTAAACTGGTGGTTCTGAGGGGGGGGGGGGGGCCTGTGACACTTCTCCCATGACAGTGGAACACTTCCTCCAGACCTGTATGCCCAACACACCCAAACCCAGGGGGCCAATGTCTGGCCTACTGTCCTTCCGATGAAGGACAAGCTGTTCAGATCCCTGGAGGGTCTTCAGCGCAAGGCAGCATTTGTCAGGGCTTCAGGAGTTGCTGTCTGAGCGTTCCACGAAGAAGAAGCAGTTCTTTAACTTCTTGCAGTTTTGCATTGAGCAGTGAATGGTGCAGATTGTGGAAGGGCGTTTGCATCCCTCTCCCTGTCTGCCTTTTATTAAAGTTTTTGGCAGTTTTCAGACTGGTAGCATGAGACAGATTTGTCTGTTTTTGATTTCGCTAATTGTGTGTTGGTTTTGAGTCGATCAGGCATTGCATCTCTTCTCTCTGTCCCTCTCTCTCTGTCCCTCTCTCTCTCGCTCTCTCTCTCTCTCTCTCTCTCTCTCTCTCTCTCTCTTTCTCTCTCTCTCTCTCTCTCTCCAAAAATAAAATCATTCATTCATTCATTCGTTCGTTCATTCATTTTCTCTCTCTCTCTGTCTCTGTCTCTCTCTGTCTCTCTCTCTGTCTCTCTAACTCTCTCTCTCTGTCTCTGTATGTCTGTTTGTATGTCTGTCTGTCTGTCTCTCTCTCCCTCCCTCTGTCTCTCTCTCTTGGAAAATAAAGATCATTCATTCAAAGATCATTCACTCATTCGTTCATTCGTTCATTCGATCATTCATCCATTTATTCATTTATTCTCTCACTGTCTGTCTGTCTGTCTGTCTGTCTGTCTCTCTCTCTCTCTCTAATTCTCTCTCTGACTCTCTCTCTCTAATTCTGTGTGTGTGTGTGTGTGTGTGTTTAACGACCTGGTCTTCATTTCACCAAAGCTGCGAAGTGTCAGTGTCTGCCGCCATCAGTCTGTCACTTCTCAGCATACAGAAAACATCTGCAGGAACAGAGGGTCAGCAACAGAAGCACTTAGGGAAAGAAGAAGAAGAAGGAGGAAGCCTCTTGGGAGAGACAGACAGACAGAGAAGAGACAGACTGACACTGACACATTTTTCTTGCCCATTCAGCATTACAGCCTTGTAGACAAGGGGGGAGGGGGGCGAATAATATTTTTAGATTTGTGTAGCATAATACTGTCTTCAAATATTCCTATTGCTTTGCACTTTAGATGTACAACTGAACAAATTTATTTGCCGCCCAGGCTCTCTCCTCTCTCCTCTCTCTCTCTCTCTCTCTCTCTCTCTCTCTCTCTCTCTCTCTCTCTCTCTCTCTCTCTCTCTCTCTCTCTCTCTCTCTCTCTCTCTCTCTCTCTCTCTCTCTTTCTCTCTCTCGGATGAGACTATAAACGGAGGCCCGTGTTCGAACACACGCAGAACATCTTGCGCACACGTTAAATCCTGTTCCGCTTTTCGGAAGAGTAGGCCATTGTGTGCCGGTGGAAACAGATGACAAAATTTACAAAACCGCATACACACGGAGACTAGATGTAAAAAAGCACATGAGTGCTTATTCCATTATCCTCGATATAAAAGCATAAATAAATAAATAAATAAATCTCTGATATTCATACATGCCTTCTCCCTCAAGTTCAGACTGGTCTATCACTCTGTCATTTTGATCATAAATAAATCAGGTCAACTAACACCCTCAGCCATATGTCTTTTAAAGATGGACGCAATTTTAAACTGCTCGAGTGATTAATGTGCTCGCGCGCGTGCGTGCGCGTGTGTGTATGTGTGTGTGTGTGTGCGCGCGCGTGCGCCTTTATATTACTGCGCAACACGCACGCGCTCAGTCATACACTCACACACCTTTTCCTCTCCTCCACCACCCCCTACAACCCCACTCCAGCCCATTCTCTTTCCCTCTCCATTATTTCAAAACCCATCTCACCCCTAACCCTATCCACCCACCAATCAATCTCACTGACAAGAGATAATGGACAAAAAAAATGTAGGAATACACTTTCTACACATTTTCCAAGCTTTTCTTGATCGCTTTGAATTCTGAGAATAAATAGGAAGAAGGATATGGAAAACTGTGTAGCTTTCTTAGGAAAGCTGTAGTATCATGTTAAATGTTTTGTATACATGCTAGGGGATGCGTGTGTGTTAACCATATTCCATCTTCAGAGATGGCCTACATTCAAAGATTGACCTAAAAACTGCAGTACTATACACAGAAAGTTTTCTGATTGCAAAGTAGGGTCCACTGACGTGGACCCACATTACAGTTGTTTGGCGGGTTGTGTGTTTCGGTCAACTGAAGGGTAAGTCTGCCGACAGTGGAGTGACAGCAGTGTCATCAAACCAGCCCCTACTCTTGGACCGGGACTGTGGAGTATCAGCATGTGACAGGGGACGGGATATCCTGGTGGTTAGAGTGATGAATTCGTGATCTGCTGACCCGGGTTCAATTCTCGTTCATGAGGACTTTAACATCAATGCGACTCCACTCTCCCCAAAAGTCTTTCGGATGAGACTATAAACCAAGGCCCCGTGTGCAAACACACGCAGAACATCTTGCGCACACGTTAAAACCCGTTCCGCTTTTCAGAAGATTAGGCCAATGTGTGCCAGTGGGAATAGATGACAAAATTTACAAAACTGCATACACACAGGACCGGATGTAAAAAAGCACATGAGTGCTTATTCCATTATCCTCAAAAGAAAAAAGAATAAATAAAAAGAATTAAAAAAATGTATAAGTTTCCAAATGTGCATGTTACTCAGAAAGAGGAAGGGACCAGGGGACAGTTGGACAGCGAGCCTTCAGAGAGAAGCGTGATTCTGACAGGCGTTTTAGTTCTTTAAACTGGTGGTTCTGAGGGGGGCCCCTGTGACACTTCTCCCATGACAGTGGAACACTTCCTCCAGACCTGTATGTCCAACACATCCAAACCCAGGGGCCCAATGTCTGGCCTGCTGACCTGCCGATGAGGGACAAGCTCTTGGGATCTCTGGAGGGAGGGCCTTCAGCGCACGGCAGCGTTTGTTAGGGCTTCAGGAGTTGCTGTCTGAGCGCTCGACGAAAGAAGAAGAAGAAGTTCTTTAACTTCTAGCAGTTTTGCATTGAGCAGTGAGTGGTGCAAATTGTGGAAGGGCGTTTGCACCCCTCTCCCTGTCTGCCTTTTATTCAAGTTTTTGGCAGTTTTCAGACTGGTAGCATGAGACAAATTTGTCTGTTTTTAATTTGGCTGATTGTGTGTTGGTTTTGAGTCGATCAGGCATTGCGTCTCTTCTCTCTTTCTCTGTCTCTCTCTCTCTGTCTCTGTCTCTCTCTCTCTCCAAAAATAAAGATCATTCATTCAAAGATCATTCATTCATTCATTCGTTCATTCATTTATTTATTCTCTCTCTGTGTCTCTCTCTCTCTGTCTGTCTCTCTCTCTCTCTGTGTCTCTCTCTGTCTCTCTAACTCTCTGTCTCTGCATGTCTGTTTGTCTGTCTGTCTCTCTATCTCTCTCGCTTGCTCTGTCACTCACTCTCTCCCCGTCTCTCTCTCTCTCTCTCTCTCTCTCTCTCTCTCTCTCTCTCTCTCTCTCTCTCTCTCTCGGAAAATAAAGATCAGTCATTCAAAGATCATTCATTCGTTCGTTCATTCGTTCATTCATTCATTCATTCATTCATTTATTCTCTCTCTCTCTCTCTCTCTCTCTCTCTCTCTCTCTCTCTCTCTCTCTCTCTCTCTCTCTCTCTCTCTCTCTCTCTCTCTCTCTCTTCTCTCTCTCTCTCTCTCTCTCTCTGACTCTCCCTCTGACTCTGGGTGTGTGTGTGTGTGTGTGTGTGTGTTTAACCACCTGATCTTCATTTCACCAAAGCTGCGAAGTGTCAATGTCTGCAGCCATCAACGTCTCTCACTTCTCAGCAGACAGAAAACATCCACAGGAACAGCATCAGACGCACTTAGGAGAAGAAGAAGAAGAAGAAGAAGAAGAAGAAGAAGAAGAAGAAGAAGAAGAAGAAGAAGAAGAAGAAGAAGAGGAGGAGGAGGAGGAGGAGGAGAAGAAGAAGAAGAAAAGAAGAAGAAGAAGAAGAAGAAGAAGAAGGAAGAGAAGAAGAAGAGGAGGAGGAGGAGGAGGAGGAGGAGGAGGAGAGAGGAGAAGAGAAGAAGAGAAGAAGAAGAAGAAGAAGAAGAAGAAGAAGAAAGAAGAAGAAGAAGGAGGAGGAGAAGGAGAAGAAGAAGGAGAAGAAGAAGAAGAAGAAGAAGAAGAAGAAGAAGAAGAAGAAGAAGAAGAAGAGAGAAGAAGAACAAGAACAAGAACAAGAACAAGAACAAGAAGGGGAAAGCCTCTTGGGAGAGACAGACAGAAAGACAGACAGACAGACTGAGACAGATAAACTGACAGACAGCGAAGAGACAGACTGACACTGACACATTTTTATTGTCCATTCAGCATTACAGCCTTGTAGACAAGGGGGGATAATATTTTCAGATTTGTGTAGCGTAATACCGTCTTCAAATATTCCTCTTGCTTTGCACTTTAGATGTACAACTGAACAAATTTATTTGGCAACGCTCGCTCTACCTCTCTCTCTCTCTCTCTCTCTCTCTCTCTCTCTCTCTCTCTCTCTCTCTCTCTCTCTCTCTCTGATATTCATACATGCCTCCTCCCTCAAGTTCAG
Source organism: Rapana venosa (assembly GCA_028751875.1). Classification (NCBI taxonomy): domain Eukaryota; kingdom Metazoa; phylum Mollusca; class Gastropoda; order Neogastropoda; family Muricidae; genus Rapana; species Rapana venosa. The sequence goes on along the minus strand of CM054149.1, from coordinate 49,468,141 downwards.
ACTGGTCTATCACTCTGTCATTTTGATCATAAATAAATCAGGTCAGCTAATGCCCTTGGCCATATGTCTTTTAAGGATGGACACAATTTTAAACTGCTCCAGTGATTAATGTGGGTGTGTGTATATGTGTGTGTGTGTGTGTGTGTGTGTGTGTGTGTGCGCATGCGCACGCCTTTATACTACTGGCAACATGTACCTGCAGTCATACACTCATATCACACACCTTTTCCTCTCCTTCACCACCATCCACAACCCCACTCCAGCCCATTCTCTTTCCCTCTCCAGTATTTCAAAACCTATCTCATCCCTAACCCCATCCACCCACCATTCGAATCTCACTGACAAGAGATAATAAACCAAAAAATGTATGAATACACTTTCTTTACATTTTGCGAGCTTTTCTTGTTCGCTTTGAATTTTGAGAATAAATGGGAAGAAGGATATGGAAAACTGTGTAGCTTTCTTAGGAAAGCTGTGGTTTCATGTTAAAGGTTGTGTGTACACCCTAGGGGGTTTTACCAACAAATCTGTTCCACAGATACTTCTGTGTGTGTGTGTGTGTGTGTGTGTTTGTGTGTAATGTGTGTGTGTAATGTGTGTGTGTGTGAGTGCTTATTCTATTATCCTCGATGTAAAAGAATAAATAAATAAATAAATAAATCTCTGATATTCATACAGGCCTCCTCCCTCAAGTTCAGACTGGTCTATCTCTCTGTCATTTTGATCATAAATAAATCAGGTCAACTAACGCCCTCGGCCATGTCTTTTAAGGATGGACACAATTTTAAACTGCTCAAGTGATTAATGCTGGGTGTGTGTGTGTGTGGGGAGGGGGTGTGCCTTTATATTAATGTGCAACAGGCAAGGGCAAAGTCATACACTCACACACCTTTTTCTCTCCTCTCTACCCCCCCAACCCGACCTCATTCTCTTTCCCTCTCCAGTATTTCAAAACCTATCTCATCCCTAGCCCCAGCTACCCACCATTCGAATCTCAATGACAAGAGATAATGGACACAAAAATGTATGAATACACTTTCTACACATTTTCCAAGCTTTTCTTGTTCGCTTTGAATTTTGAGAATAAATGGGAAGAAGGATATTGAAAACTGTGTAGCTTTCTTAGGAAAGCTGTAGTATCATGTTAAAGGTTTTGTATACACGCTAGGGGATGCGGGTGTGTTAACCTATTCCATCTTCAGAGATGGCCTACAATCAAAGATTGACCTAAAAACTGCAGTACTATACACAGAAAGTTTTCTGATTGCAAAGTAGGGTCCACTGATGTGGACCGAAAATTACAGTTGTTTGGCGGGTTGTGTGTTTCGGTCAACTGAAGGGTAAGTCTGCCGACAGTGGAGTGACGGCAGTGTCATCAAACCAGCCCCTACTCTTGGACCGGGACTGTGGAGTATCAGCATGTGACAGGGGACGGGATATCCTGGTGGTTAGAGTGATGAATTCGTGATCTGCTGACCCGGGTTCAATTCTCGTTCATGAGGACTTTAACATCAATGCGACTCCACTCTCCCCAAAAGTCTTTCGGATGAGACTATAAACCAAGGCCCCGTGTGCGAACGCACGCAGAACATCTTGCGCACACGTTAAAACCCGTTCCGCTTTTCAGAAGATTAGGCCAATGTGTGCCAGTGGGAATAGATGACAAAATTTACAAAACTGCATACACACGGGACCGGATGTAAAAAAGCACATGAGTGCTTATTCCATTATCCTCGAAAGAAAAAAGAATAAATAAAAAGAATTTTAAAAATGTATAAGTTTCCAAATGTGCATGTTACTCAGAAGGAGGAATGACCAGGGGACAGTTGGACAGCAAGCCTTCAGAGAGAAGCGTGATTCTGACAGGCGTTTTAGTTCTTTAAACTGGTGGTTCTGAGGGGGGGGGCCTGTGACACTTCTCCCATGACAGTGGAACACTTCCTCCAGACCTGCATGTCCAACACACCCAAACCGAGGGGCCCAATGTCTGACCTACTGACCTGCTCATGAGGGACAAGCTCTTGGGATCCCTGTAGGGCCTTCAGCGCACGGCAGCATTTGTCAGGGCCTCAGGAGTTGCTGTCTGAGCGCTCGAAGAAGAAGTTCTTTAACTTCTTGCAGTTTGCATTGAGCAGTGAGTGGTGCAAAGTGTGGAGGGGCGTTTGCACCCCTCTCCCTGTCTGCCTTTTATTCAAGTTTTTGGCAGTTTTCAGACTGGTAGCATGAGACAAATTTGTCTGTTTTTGATTTGGCTGATTGTGTGTTGGTTTTGAGTCATTCAGGCATTGCATCTCTCTCTCTCTCTCTCTCTCTCTCTCTCTCTCTCCTCTCTCTCTCTCTCTCTCTCTCTCTCTCTCTCTCTCCTTCTATTGTTATTGTGTATTCTAATAAAGGGCATATTCATACTTTCGATTTTCAATATTATTTTGGACTTGTGACTGTACTTGAGCCAGTGAATCTCCTATTTTAATATCTTATTACCACGTGTAACAACTATGTGTACTATTCTACAGTATGAAGGTGTTCAATTTTATGATCTATAAGTTTGGCTCTCTCTCTCTCTCTCTCTCTCTCTCTCTTCTCTCTCTCTCTCTCTCTCTCCTCTCTCTCTCTCTCTTCTCTCTCTCTCTCTCTCTCTCTCTCTCTCTCTCTCTCTCTCTCTCTCTCTCTCTCTCTCTCTCTCTCTCTGTGTGTGTGTGTGTGTGTGTGGTGTGTGTGTGTTGTGTGTGTGTGTGTGTGTGTGTGTGTGTGTGTGTGTGTGTTGTTATTGCTGTAGTTGTTACTTTGTTCTTTGTGGTGATTTGTTTGGGTTTTTCGCTTGTTAGTTTCTTGTTTTGGTGTGTGTGTGTGTGTGTGTGTGTGTGTGTGTGTGTGTGTGTGTGTGTGTGTGTGTGTGTGTGTGTGTGTGAAGGGGGGACCGGTGCTTTTTTTTTTTTGTTTTTTTTTTTGTTTGGTTTTGTTTTTTGTGTTGTTGTTTTTGTTGTGTTTATTTGTTTGTTTTTGAGTTGTTGTTTTTTTCTCATTTGTTTGTTTGATGTTCTTGTTTTTTCTTGTTTTTTGTTTGTTTATTTGGAAGGGTGTTTATGTCTGCTTTTTTGTTGTTGTTGTTGTTGTTTTTTGGTTTGTTTTTTTTCTTGTTTTGTTTTTTCTTTTTTCTTTTTTTTGTTGTTTGTTTGCTTGCTTTTTTTTGTTGTTTTTTGTGTTTTTTTGTGGGGGGTTTTTTGGGGTTTTTGGGGGGGGGGGTTCTGGGGTATGTTTTGTCTTTTGCTCGTCTGGGTTGTTTGTTTGTTTGTTTGTTTGTTTGTTTGTTTTTTTCTTCTCTCTTTTTCTTTAAAAAAAGTTTTTTCCTTTGCTTCTTCTGCTTGAATGTATGAGTACTGAGTGCATTTTTAAATGTGACCCCATGGGCGGCGACTGGATGTAAAAAAAGAACATGAATACCTATTCATTATCCTGGAAAAAAAAGAATTTGTTTCTATTACTTACAATGTGTTAGATGTTCCTTTTATGACTTTATTGGCTTTTCCCCCCTCTTATTATGAGAGTGTATGGGTATTGCTCTTATTTTATTACCATGACATTCAATTTGCATGAACATAATTAAAAAGTGTTTGTGTTGATCGTGTGCTATGTGAGTATTACATATTTAGTATTATCCCTGAAACACCCCCCCCCCCCCACACACACACACACTCAAACACACACACACACACACACGCGCGCGCGCGCTCAAACACACACACACAACACACACACACACACACACATACTCACTCACCTCACCCACCCATATTCTCCTCCCTAAACGACTGTATAGTTTTTAATTTCTTCTTGATTGTTTCTTGTTTTTATTGTGTGGATGTATGGGTATTAAATTTATTCATTATCATGACATTTAATTTGAAACGAGTATAATCTAAAATGAGTGTTGATGGGATCGCATACTGTTTTTTTGGGGTTTATATATTGGATTATTATCTCTGAAATACACACACACACACTCTCTGTCTCTGTCTCTCTCTCTCTCACCTTTTATCGTCCTGCTTATAGTCATAGTATATCCTGATGAAGGATTCATATTTTTATATTTTCAATACTTTATTGGACTTGCCTCTGTACTTAAGTTTTAATGAGTGCCCTATTTCAATATCTTATAATTATGTGTAACAAGTATGTGTACCATTTGACAATGTGTAGATGTTTATATTTATAAACTTATTAAGTTTGGTTGTGTTATTTTTCTTGGCTTTGTTGTTGCTCTTGTTCTTGCTGTTGTTGTTTGTCTGTTTTTCTCTTTTTTATCATCTTTTGTTGGTTTGGTTTTTCCTTCTCTTTTGTTTGTTTGTTTGTTTTGGTTAGGGTTTTTTGGGGGGTGGGGGTAGGGGTGGGGTATTCTTAGGATTTTCTTTTAATTGCTTGCTTTTGGGGGGGGGGGGGAGGGTTGTTGGGGGGGAGCTGTTTTGAAAAGGGTTATTTCCCTTGTTTTTATTGCGAGACTGTATAAGTATTGGGTTATTATTATTAAGATGTATCCCTAACGGGCGAGGACTGGATGTAAAAAAGCACATGTGTGCTTATTCATTATCCTCGAAATAAAAGAATTTGTCATTGTCATTGTCATTGTCATTGTCATTGTCTCTCTCTCTCTCGCTCCAAAAAATAAAGACCATTCATTCAAAGATCATTCATTCATTCATTTATTCTATCTCTCTGTCTCTCTCTGTTTGCCTCTCTCTGTCTCTCTCTTTCTGTCTCTCTAACGCTGCCTCTGTCACTGTCTGTCTGTTTGTATGTCTGTCTGTCTCGCTCTCCCTCCCTCTGCCTCTCTCTTGGAAAATAAAGATAATTCATTCAAAGATCATTCACTCATTCGTTCATTCGTTCATTCGATCATTCATCCATTCATTCATTTATTCTCTCACTGTCTGTCTGTCTGTCTCTCTCTGTCTCTAATTCTCTCTCTGACTCTCTCTAATTCTGTGTGTGTGTGTGTGTGTGTGTGTGTGTGTGTGTGTGTGTGTGTGTGTGTGTGTAAGAACCTGGTCTTCATTTCACCAAAGCTGTGAAGTGTCAGTGTCTGCCGCCATCAACGTCTGTCACTTCTCAGCAGACAGAAAACATCTACAGGAACAGAGGGTCAGCAACAGAAGCACTTAGGGGAAGAAGAAGAAGGAGGAGGAGGAGGAGGAGGAAGCCTCTTGAGACAGACAGACAGACAGACTGAGAGAGACAGACAGACAGAGAAGAGACAGACAGACAGAGAAGAGACAGACTGAAACTGACACATTTTTGTTGTCAATTCAGCATTACAGCCTTGTAGACAAGGGGGGGGGGGGGGTAATATTTTCGGATTTGTTTAGCATAATACAGTCTTCAAATATTCCTCTTGCTTTGCACTTACATGTCCAATTGAACAAAAAAAAGTTGCCATGTACACGCTCTCTCTCTCTCTCTCTCTCTCTCTCTCTCTCTCTCTCTCTCTCTCTCTCTCTCTCTCTCTCTCTCTTTCTCTCTCTCTCTCTCTCTCTCTCTCTCTCTCTCTCTCTCTCTCTCTGATATTCATACATGCCTCCTCCCTCAAACTCAGACTGGTCTATCACTCTGTCATTTTGATCATAAATAAATCAGGTCAACTAACACCCTCAGCCATATGTCTTTTAAAGATGGACGCAATTTTAAACTGCTCGAGTGATTAATGTGCTCGCGCGCGTGCGTGCGCGTGTGTGTATGTGTGTGTGTGTGTGCGCGCGCGTGCGCCTTTATATTACTGCGCAACACGCACGCGCTCAGTCATACACTCACACACCTTTTCCTCTCCTCCACCACCCCCTACAACCCCACTCCAACCCATTCTCTTTCCCTCTCCAGTATTTCAAAACCCATCTCACCCCTAGCCCCAGCCACCCACCATTCGAATCTCACTGACAAGAGATAATGGACACCCAAAAAATGTATGAAATACTTTCTACACTCTTTCCAAGCTTTTCTTGTTGGCTTTGAATTTTGAGAATCAATGGGAAGAAGGATATGGAAAACTGTGTAGCTTTCTTAGGAAAGCTGTGGTTTCATGTTAAAGGTTGTGTGTACACCCTAGGGGGTTTTACCAAAAAAGCCTTTCCACAGATATTTCTGTATGGTGTGTGTGTGTGTGTGTGTGTGCGTGCGTGTGTGTGTGTAATGTGTGTGAGTGCGTGTGCACGCGCGCGCGCGCGTGTGTGTGTTGTAATGTGTGTGTGTGTAATGTGTGTGTGTAATGTGTTTGTGTGTAATGTGTGTGTGTGTGTCTGTGTGTAATGTGTGTGTGAATGTGTGTGCATGTGTGTTTGAATGTTTGCGTGAGTGTGTGTGTGTGAGTGAGTGTGCGTGTCTGTGTGTGTGTGTTTATTTATGTATTCATTTTTTATATCGAGGATAATGGAATAAGCACTCATGTGCTTTTTTACATCCAGTCCCCATGTGTATGCATGCGGTTTGTAAATTATGTCATCTGTTCCCACCGGCACACAATGGCCTACTCTTACAAAAAGCGGAACAGGATTTAACGTGTGCGCAAGATGTTCTGTGTGTGTGTGAGTGTGTGTGTGGGGGGGGGGGTATCATGTTAGATATTGTCTATACACCTGAGAGTATTTTACCAAAAAAATTATTTCGACAGATACTTGTCTAGGTTTGAGAGCATCTTCTCGCTCTGTGTGTGTGTGTGTGTGTGTGTGTGTGTGTGTGTGTGTGTGTGTATGTATGTGCCGCTTGCGCGCGCGCGCCCGCGCGCGCGTGTGTGTGTGTGTAGATCTTTAAAATTCGTACTGGACACTCTGCACGCACACTTAATCCAAGACTGCACAAGGCACTGGCGTGTCTGCACTTTAGCTGACCACCTGGAAAATCTTAATAATCAGAACCCCCACCGCCCATAAACCCCCACTTTTTATCGACTATTCAGGGGCAGGCAAGGTTCAAACTCACAACTCGCAACGCTTTGGACTCTAACAATTTAGAAATCTACCACCTCATCCGCTCTTGGCCCAGGCCAAAAGCTGTGTCAGTTATCGATGTCAGCTAATTGCCAAGGCCCACTACACTGAAATGTTGTTATGTTGTAACATGTTGTGTTGAGATTGCCTTCAGCCATGACAAGGTCTTACCATAACATCCTGCACTCTCCTTTAAAGGAGAAAAAAATCCTCTGAAGTCGGAGTATGGCTGTCTATAATATGGCGAGGTACTTTAAAATAGTCAATCACGTAAACTTCTCATTCAGTGTGCAGTTTCAATCTCACAGTGATTCCCAGGTGGGATGAGAGAGTCAGAGTGTATGTTCTGGGTGACCCCCAGGGTGTTAAGCTGGGGAACGTACAACAACAACAACAACAACAACAACAACAGCAGCAGCAACAACAACAACAACAACGATAACAATCTGCTCTGCTGTCGAATCTAATATCGCTGATTCATACTCCATCTCCTACCCTCCAAAAAGATAATTTTTGCACCTTCCTCACCCCCTTCGCCTTCCCCCCCCCCCTCCCCAACCACCCACCCACCCTTAGCCGCGGAGAGAAGCAGCAAACATATTTCAGACAGAAACAAAAACTGCAACAAGGACAGATGAAGAAAATAGATTGTAAATAAAAACAAAAACTGTATTAAGGACAGGTGAACAAAACAGATTGTAAATAAAACAAAAACTGTATTAAGGACAGATGAAGAAAAGCAAAAACTGTATTAGAGACAGATAAAGAACAACAAAAACTGTATTAAGGACAGATGAAGAAAAACAAAATCTGTATTAAAGACAGATGAAGAAAAACAAAATCTGTATTAAGGACAGATGAAGAAAAACAAAAACTGTATTAAGGACAGATGAAGAAAAACAAAAACTGTATTAAGGACAGATGAAGAAAAACAAAAACTGTATGAAGGACAGATGAAGAAAAACAAAATCTGTATTAAGCACAGATTTATTTGTTTTAACTGCATTAAGGACAGATGAAAAAAACTGCATTAAGGACAGATAAAGATAAACAAAATCTGTATTAAAGAAATATTTCAGAAAAACAAAAACTGCAACAAGGACAGATGAAGAAAAACAAAAACTGTATTAAGGACAGATGAAGAAAAACAAAAACTGTATCAAGGACAGATGAAGAAAAACAAAAACTGCAACAAGGACAGATGAAGAAAAACAAAAACTGTATTAAGGACAGATGAAGAAAAACAAACACTGCATTAAGGACAGATGAAGAAAAACAAAATTTGTATTAAGGAAAGATGAAGAAGAACAAAAACTGCATAAAGGACAGATGAAGAAAAACAAAAACTGTATTAAGGAAAGATGAAGAAGAACAAAAACTGCATAAAGGACAGATGAAGAAAAACAAAAACTGTATTAAGGACGTATTTCAGAAAAGCAAAACCTGCATTAAGGATAGATGAAGAAAAGCAAAACCTGCATTAAGGACAGATGAAGAAAAATAAAATCTGTATTAAGCACAGATTTATTTTTTTTAACTGCATTAAGGACAGATGAAAAAAAAACTGCATTAAGGACAGATAAAGATAAACAAAATCTGTATTAAAGAAATATTTCAGAAAAACAAAAACTGCAACAAGGACAGATGAAGAAAAACAAAATTTATATTAAGGAAAGATGAAGAAGAACAAAAACTGCAACAAGGACAGATGAAGAAAAACAAAAACTGCATTAAGGACAGATAAAGAACAACAAAAACTGTATTAAGGACAGATGAAGAAAAACAAAAACTGTATTAAGGACAGATGAAGAAAAACAAAAACTGTATTAAGCACAGATTTTTTTTTAACTGCATTAAGGACATATGAAAAAAAACTGCATTAAGGACAGATAAAGATAAACAAAATCTGTATTAAAGAAATATTTCAGAAAAACAAAAACTGCAACAAGGACAGATGAAGAAAAACAAAAACTGTATTAAGGACAGATGAAGAAAAACAAAAACTGTATTAAGGACAGATGAAGAAAAACAAAAACTGTATTAAGGACAGATGAAGAAAAACAAAAACTGCATTAAGGACAGATGAAGAAAAACAAAAACTGTATTAAGGACAGATGAAGAAAAACAAAAACTGCAACAAGGACAGATGAAGAAAAACAAAAAACTGCATTAAGGACAGATGAAGAAAAACAAAAACTGTATTAAGGACAGATGAAGAAAAACAAAATTTATATTAAGGACAGATGAAGAAAAACAAAATTTGTATTAAGGAAAGATGAAGAAGAACAAAAACTGCATAAAGGACAGATGAAGAAAAACAAAAACTGTATTAAGGACGTATTTCAGAAAAGCAAAACCTGCATTAAGGACAGATGAAGAAAAACAAAACCTGTATGAAGGACAGATGAAGAAAAACAAAATCTGTATTAAGCACAGATTTATTTGTTTTAACTGCATTAAGGACAGATGAAAAAAACTGCATTAAGGACAGATAAAGATAAACAAAATCTGTATTAAAGAAATATTTCAGAAAAACAAAAACTGCAACAAGGACAGATGAAGAAACACAAAAACTGCATTAAGGACAGATGAAGAAAAACAAAAACTGCATTAAGGACAGATAAAGATGAATGGCTGAGTTTTTAAGGGGAGTCAGCCCAAAAGTTCTTGCCAAGTTCCAGTATGGGATTTTTTTTCCCGGTGAAACAAGATGAATGCACTTGAAATTCTTAGAGATGTTATGGGTTCTTATTATTTATTCCTTCTTCACAGTGTTTTGAAATTCTTGAAGATTTATTGTTATTATTATTGTTCCTACTTCGTAGGGTTTTCACCTGTCCAGAACAGGGTGATTTCTTCATGCAAAAAGCAAGGACAAAAATCAATCGTTTATTTCTTTATGATTTCTTATGTTCGGTTTGTGTGTTATGACAAATGAAGGGAGACAAGATCGTGTCACACAACAGCTATCAATTTAGAAAAACAAGTCGGAAGTTTCTTATATATATGGTTGGGATTTTTTAATATTCTAATTGAGAAAGGCAGTATGGCAAACGGTGTGACATGTTTATGTATATTTGATAGTGACAGCGACGTGTAACTTGTAATGGGCATGAGTAATTTATACGTTAATAATTTTTCCGAACTCGTCAAAAGCGTAATCATTCACTGGTGGTAATTTATTTTTCCAATGTTTAACATTTTATACCACTTAAAGTCACGGCAGATTTCTCTGTGTGATATTCGGGCTGCTCTTTCCCCGGGAGAGCGCGTCGCCACAAGAGCAGCGCCACCCATTACTTGTTTTTCTTTTTCTATCAGGAACTGTATTTGCTTCCCTATCAGAGGGGCTTTTTTTTCCTACAGGATTTTACCAGGGACATCCCTCTTGTTGCCGTGGGTTTTTTTACGTGCGCTAAATAATTATGTGTACCACACGGGACCTCGGTTTATCGTCTCATCCGAAAGACTAGCACCCAAACCACCACTCATAGTCTAATGGATTGGGGGAGGGGGGGGGGAGATTCTGGACCAAACGGGGATCAAACAACTGCATACTTCTGACCCGAACTTTTCGCTTTCTAAGCGGATGCGTAACCTCTAGACTACCGATCCATCAACTATTCATTGAACTGGTGGTTAGAGCGTTGCGCTGGCGATGTGACTGTCTGGGATCGTGTATAGGTTTGATCCCCCATCGAAATGCATGTTCAAGAGGATGTTTCCCCCTGGAGTTAACATCAGTACCGTGTCTAATCCCCCTTAACGCGCCTGAGCGCTTTGATTTGTTGCTTTACAAGATTCAGCGCTATATAAATTCCATAGATTATTATTATTATTATTATTATTATTATTAACGCCCTACGAACGCACGCAGAATATCTTCATGAAGAAAGATAACATTTTTAAAAATGAGTACACACACACACACACACACACACACACGCGCGCGCGCGCGCGCGCACGCACGCACGCACGCACGCCCCCCTCCCCTGCACACACACACACGTCTACGCGCACTCACAAGATACAAATCTGTTCACATAATATGCAGACACAAACAATCATACGTGCTCTCTCTCTCTCTCTCTCTCTCTCTCTCTCTGGGAGACCAATCTATATCAACAGCTACAAGAAAAAAACTAAAACCATGACCATGATATGGGTAGTTTTGAGCAAATATTTTTTTAATCTTGCTATTCTTAAAACCACACTAACATTTCAACTACGTTTATGTCTGTTTGCGTTCTCAATAAATTCAAAACCGGCAAACAAACAAAAATGGGTGAATGTATGCGAAACCAGAATTGACACTTGGTCATGGGATAGATCTGCTGCTGTAGTGGACACAGCTAGCGGCAGTTCACTCTCTGTCAGAGCTGCTATGCAGAGCTGTCCAAGACAAATGACAGTGAATTAGAAGAAGACGAACTGGTCTAGCAGTGACACGGCCTTTACATTCCTACACGAACATGCAGTTCTGTTCTCTCGTTGTTTGTGTCTGAGTTTGTTGTCTTTTGCTGTATCCATTTCTGTCTCTGTGTCAGTCTGTATACTTGTATGTCTTGTCGTATCCATCTCGGCGTTTGTGTGTCAGTCTAAAGAAAAGGTTAAGGTGTCCCATAACCTATGTGGTCGTAGGGGAGCGAGGCATCAGAGACCTCAGCTTCTCTAAGAGCCAGCATATTGAGGGTGGCGCCCATCTCCTCTCCCTCGCTGCTTTACCTTCCCTGACCCTAAAGAGGAAGGTGTCTATTTACAGCTGGGTGAACTGGGGGACTGTACTGAAGCCAAAACGCGCAAACTGTCACCCATCCAAGTGGTAACCACGCTCGATGCTACTTAACCTTAGCTGGGGGGAAAAACGAGTGTCTGTCGGTATGTATGCGAATTTTCGACCAGTTAATCACGCAAACACAAAGCACTACCTTATTTTCAAATAACTTATATGTATACCAGCTGCCAAGAGAAATGTGTGATAGTTTGCCTTTGAAACACGCTGTATTATCAAGCATTTGGCTTGTTGTTGTTCACAATGTTTTTATGTGTTGCTGATGTTGTGCGTTCCCCAGCTTAACACCCTGGGGGTCACCCAGATCATGCCACACTCTGACTCTCTCATCCCACCCGGGAATCACCGTGAGATAGGAAGTACACTCGATGAGAAGTTTGCGTGTTTGCCTGTTCACAAGTACCTGGCTAAATAGGCAGCCATACTCCGACTTCAGAGGATGTTTTCTCCTTAAAGGAGAGTGCGGGTTGTTTTTGTGTGTTATAACCATGGGGTTGTTGTTGTTTTTAATATTCTGAATAAGCATCATAGGCACGACCAGACTCTGCCAGCTTTCTACACCAGATAATGTGCATGCTTTAACATAACACTCTTAACATCAGATCCAGAACGTAAAAAGTACGTCCACACGCGATGAGTGAGTGAGACTGCACGTTATTCTGGGTGACTGCTAGGGTGTTAAGCTGAGAACCGCGTGACAACAAAACAACCAAAGGCAAAGCGGTGCTTATTCTTTATCGCTATCATTATCCTGGCGGTAACGAGAAAGCTCTCTGTCTCTCTCTGTCTCTCTGTCTCTCTCTGTCTCTCTCTCCTCTCTCTCTCTCCCTGTGTCTCTCTCTCTCTCTCTCTCTCTCTCTCTCTCTCTCTCTCTCTCTCTCTCTCTCTCTCTCTCTCTCTCTCTCTCTCTCCTTCTCCCTCCATTATCTTTGTAGAAAGGTCGTATAGACGGGCATTGTCTGCGGCTTCTGTTGCTGTTACTTTTAGAAGTGTATGCAAGGTTCTTCGGTATTATTTTTCTCTCGTGTAAACGTTCTGTTTATAGTCTGGATCTGATGTTAGAGTGTTATGTTAAAGCATGTCCATTATCTTTTGTTGAAATGTTGCACAGTAGTCTGGTAGTTCCTACAGTTTCTATTGATATTACTTTTACAAGTGTATGCAAGTTTAGTTGGTGTAACTTTTACCCAGAGTTTTGGGTAGATTACTAGCTTTTGCAACATTGATATTATGTCACTACTATTGTTCAACAATATGATGCTTATCTTGAATTTTAAGACATTTGCATATCGTCTGCTAGACCTGTACAAAAATCATTTAAGCTCACAATATTTTGGAGAAAAGCAACATATATGATAACGACATGAAATGCATAGAGCAAGTCATTATCAATAACAGCAGTCAATAAATCAACCCGGTCATAGCCTATAGTTATATAGACTCCATTCATTTAACAGAAAGATGACAACTTTAATTCAGGATTTGGTAGTAGACATTTATAGCCAGGGTTAATCACTAGAGTTATCTCTGTGTGTGTGTGTGTGTGAGAGAGAGAGAGAGAGAGAGGAGAGAGAGAGAGAGAGAGAGAGAGAGAGAGAGAGAGAGAGAGAGAGAACTGATGATGAAAATAGGAACTGGAACAAAATATCACACAAGTGCTTATTCATTGTCCTCGAAATAAAAAGAATTATAAGTAGAACAATACTCTCTCTCTCTCTCTCTCTCTCTCTCTCTCTCTCTCTCTCTCTCTCTCTCTCTCTCTCTCTCTGTAGGAATTTTTTGTCACAATTGGCTCTTTTTACACGAGAGACACAGCTGCCATCGTTGTCCATCTGTTAGCAGTTTTTCCGGCCTCTTATTTCCTTCTGCTAGTCTATTCTAGACTGCTATTGAGTTTGTAACCCCTTCCTCTGTTGCTGTGGTGATGCACGCAAAATGACGTCATTTATGACGGTTTTGAACTTTTTTTGCAAATTACGTCAGCATCCAGTACGCGTGGGGATTTTGTTGGTTGTTTCTTTTTAACCCTAACCAGACAGTTGCAATAAGTTTCTCTGCAGGAATAAAATCATGACGACTTCAGCAACAAAAATGGAAGTGTCTGATAGAAAGGGGAAGGAAGGTTTGAAAAAAGTTTGTTGTTTTTTTCCAACCAAGTCGTTTCCTATTATCACTGCATTTCTTTGTGTAGGAAGCAGGCCGTTTTGCTTGCTTCTGAAAACAAAGTGTTCATTTTAAAACTAATAACCAAACTGTGAGTGTAGAGGACTAGGTGACTGAAAGTTTAAAAAAATAAACGAAAATGATCACACATGAAATTGAATCTAAAAGCTTGCTTAGGCAGACCTAGTTTCTTCTTCTTCTTCAAGTGTCCGGTCTGGTCCTGCAGACATCGACGATCATGGCTCTCCATTCTTCCCTGTTCTTGGTCCCTCTCATGAGCTCATTGTTAGTGCCCTCTTTATTCGTTGCGAATTTGTTTAAGCTGTCTGTGAATTTTGTGCGTTGTCTTCCTCTGCTCTTGTTTCCACAGATTTTGCCACTCCATAACAGTTTCTCTAGTCCGTCAGCCCTGATTATATGGCCGAAAAATTTGAGCTGTCTTTCTCTGATGGTGTTGAGAAGGGATCTCTTGTACCCAGCCATTTCCATTACTTCTGCATTAGTTTTTCTTTTTGTCCATGAGATTTTCATGATTCTCCGGATGAACCACATTTCCACTGCTTCTAGTCGCTGTTCTGTGTCTTTGGTTAGGGTCCAGCACTCACATCCGTACAGAAGAATGGACCATACGTAGGCTCTCAAAACATGGATCTTTGTCTTGAGGCTTATCTTACTGTTGGTAAAAATGCATTTCATGTTGTTAAAAGTTGCCTTAGATTGACCGATTCTCTTCTTGATTTCTGTGTCACACTTGCCGTCCGGGGTGATAGTACAACCAAGGTATTTAAAGGTGTTTACTTGTCTGATTCTCTCTCCTTTACAGGCTATGTTGCATTGTGGTATAACAGCTTTTTTCGAGATCACCATGCATTCTGTCTTCTTTGCATTGAGCTGTAATCCTTTCTTTTCGCTTTCGTCTGTTACTGTTGTTAAAATCTTTTGCAGTTTTTCTTCAGAGTCGGCGATAAGGACTGTGTCATCTGCATATCTCAGGTTGTTGATGTTGTGGCCACCTACACTAATTCCCTCATGATTCTCAATATTTCGTAGAATTATTTCACTATATACATTAAATAAATCAGGCGAGAACACGCAGCCCTGCCTCACACCCCTGCAGATTGGTCTATATTGACTGATGTTATTGTCGACTCTAATGGCTGCCTCCTGTTCCCAATATATGTTTCTGAGGACTCGAAGATCTTTCCCGTCGATGTATAGCCCTGCCAGAATATCAAACAAGTCGGAGTGAACAGAATAAATAAAGAGAAGAAAAGGAAGGGATAACAACTTTTTAAGTGCGTGTGTGTGTGTGTGTGTAAGGGGGGGGGGGGGGGTATTAAGAGCTGGTTGCCCGCACAACACAACTTTTACTGTTTTGATGTTGAAAGATTGAGCAGAAACGGTGTTGTTGTTGTTGTTTCTGTTGTTGTTGTTTCTCACACTTGTTCACACTTAAGTTTTCATTTACAGCTGCGCATTTACCCGCGATCTAGATCCATACATCACTTTTCTATGTATAGCATTGGCCTTTAGGCCTATCACATGATCAAACCACGTGACTTTTAGCTCATTAAGATGCATGAGAGACCCATTGCAAATGGCGACATGTTTGTGTGTTTAAATCTGCGAATTTCGAGGATTTATTTGACGAATTAAAGAAAACATGTTTGTGTGATTCGAGATGACGTCGAGGGAGTCACTGTAAAACCCTAAGTATACACACAGGATGAGAAGTGTATATGTATGGCTGTTTTCGAATACCTCGCCATAAAGGCAAGGCAGCCATACATCATCTTCAAAACATGTTTTTCTCCTTTATATGGAGAATACAACTTGATTTGCTTAAAGAGCTTAATTTATTGTGGGGTTATTATCAACAGTTTTTCAAGCCATCTCGAAGTCGCTTCAGACAGGTTGCACAGCCTTCATCCTTTTCATAATAATATATAAGTTCTGAAGTACAGTACCAACGTTATATTCTAAAATTTAATGCATAACAACATGTTAATACAGACCTTGACACTTAGCTGACATCAATAACTGACGAAGGTTTTTTGGATCAGGTGCTTGTGGCACCAGGGGACGGGATAGCTCAGTGGTCGGAGCACTCGCTTTCCCCCAGCCAAGTTAAGCAGCGTCGAGCGTGGTTACCAGTTGGATGGGTGACCGTTTGCGCGCCTTGGCTTCAGTACAGTTCCCCCAGTTCACCCAGCTGTAAATGGGTACCTGCCCTCTTTAGGGTCAGGGAAGGTAAAGCAGCGAGGGAGAGGAGATGGGCGCCGCCCTCAATATGCTGGCCCTAGAGAAGTGAGGTCTCTGACGCCTCGCTCCCCTACGACCTTATAGGTTATGGGACTCCTTTACCTTTACCTTTATCAGGTGCAGAGACATCTCTCCAACCATTAGCGAGACTGCCATGCTGGGAGGGGGGGAAATGGGGGTAAGTATCGAGGGAAGGTGGGGAAGGGGGGGGGGGATAAAACGATTATGAACTACAAGCACAAAAGCAGAAGCACACAAATAAACGCAGTACACTCATGCACGCGTGGGTTCATACACGCGCGCGCGCGCGTGCAAAGCCACGCACTCTCTCTGTCTCTGTCTCTGTCTCTGTCTGTCTGTCTCTCTCTCTCTCTCTCTCTCTCTCTCTCTCTCTCTCTCTCTCTCTTCTCTCTCTCTACCTCTCTCTCCCTCTCTCTCCCCCTCTCCCCCCCTCTCTCTCTCTTGCTCCCTCTCTCTCTCTCTACCTCTCTCTACCTCTCCCTCTCTCTCACTCTCCTCTCCCCCCCTCTCTCTCTCTCTCTCTCCCCTCTCTCTCGCTCCCACACACACACTTAATGAATGAATGAAATAGTTAATCAGTGGAGTAAGCATCTTTTACTAAAGTAAGGAAATAATCACATACATCACAGATTTTTCTTTAACACTCGGTCCTCAGTCAAGGAAAAGTGATAATAAAAACGATAAAAAGAAATAAACAACAACAACAAATAAACAATGATATGAACGAAAACCAATCATGCAGCAATGCCAATATTTAAAAAAAAGTAATGTCAAGGTAGTAAACAAGTCCCCAAAAGAGAAACAATCAAACAAATTGAGAAAATGAAGGAAAGAAAAATAAAATAACATCTTCAAAATGTCAAAGTCCATATTACATCATTAAAACAAAAGGTGAAGGAAATGAGCACATGAGAAAAATGTTAAAACTAGAGAAGAAAAACAGGATGAGGTGTTAAATTGCAAGTGAGGGAAGCTCGCGAAAGGAAGAGAGAAGGGTCAAGTTGTGATAGTTTTTAGTTACAGCAAGAGAATTGACCAGACGCAAGGTATAGATAGATCTCTGTGTCTGTCATATCAGTAGGCAGTTAGCATCTCTGTCATTATCCATTGCGGCTGCAGTCATACATAGTAGGAGTAGTAGCAGCACCAGCAGCGTTGTCATCATTATCATCACCATCACCACCATTTTCATTACCACCACCACCACCATCATCATTATCACCATCATCACCATCATCACCACAACCACCACCATCATCATCATCATCATCATCACCACCACTACCACCATCATCACCATCATCATCATAATTATATGCGGCAACAGAAGCAGCAACCGCAACAACAACAATATCGTCCTCATTGTCATCATCATCTTCAGCAACAGAATCAGCAGCAGCAGTAGCAACAACAACAGCATTAGACTCTAACCTGTTTTACTGTATGAAAAAAGAGCACTTCGATTATACGTTAGACTCAGGGAGAAGAGTGCATACTGTATATTTTCCCTCTTCTCTTTTTTTTCTTATTACTCCTACCAAACCCTTATCCCACTATTATTATCACTATTAGTATGAACGTCATTAATCGCTAGCTGTCGTCAACAAAAATGCTTGGTATAATTATGAAAAAAAGCAAGAACATGACCGCTGAAACCAGCGAGCACTTCATCGATTAATTAAAAGCAGTCATTTTTGTTCCTCGGCTAGATCTTCGAGTTTACCAATGGTGAGTGCTTTGTGTATGCGACCGTGGGGGTTTGTTTTCTTTGTTTAGCTTTTTTGGTTTCGTTTTGGCTTGTCTTCCCCTGTTTTGCCAACCATCAAGGTTACCATATACCGACTTCGGGGGATGATGGGGATCGGTGGTCTAGAGGTAACGCGCCTGTCTAGAAAGGGACAAGTCCGGGTCCGAAGTGTGCGGTGGTTCGAATCCCGTTTGGACCCGAAACTGTTCCCCCATCCATTAGACAATAAGTGGTGGTCTGGGCGCTAGTCTTTCGGATGAGACGATAAACCGAGGTCCCGTGTGTTACACAAAATTATTTAACGCACGTAAAAGAACCCACGGCAACAAGAGAGTTGTCCCTGGCAAAAATTATGTAGAAAAAAAGCCACTCTGATAGGGAAACAAATGCAGTTGCAGACCAAAAAAAAAAGTGGCGCTGCTCTTGTGGCGACGCCCCTTCCCCGGGAAGATTACCCGAATTTCAACCCGGAAAAAAAAAAATATGCGGATTTTTAAAGTGGTATTTAAAAAAAAAATAAAAAAAAAACCGACACCAGGTAAAATGCATTTTTTAAAATTTGGCATAGTTCCTATCGGCAGGTAAGGGCCCTCTTTTCCAAACCGAAAAACGGTTTTTCCGGTGCCAAGGGCTCTATATGAGTTCAAAACCAAGGGACCTCTTTTTACGGGTTCTTCCGAAAAACTTTCGGGGGAGGGAGTCGGTTTTTTTTAAATTTTAAAACCCCATGGTGAAAATCCCCCTTGAACGGGTTACTTGGGTTTGGGTGGTTTGAACCGGGGCCGTCAGAAAACGTCTCACGTCTGCCAAACTAGGTTTACCCCCCACCCTAAACGATCTTCAAAATTCTAAAAATCTCCCCCTTGTGAATTCTATACGATAAATTTCCCTCTTTTCTATCCCTCTCTTTGTTTCAAACCCTTGTTTCTTTTCTTTTTGTCCCCCTCCTTCTTGTCTATTTTTGCTTCTTGGTCCTTTCCCTCCTCCCTTTTTTTCCCCCAGAAAGTTTTATAAAAAAAAGTTTTTCCCCCACGCCGAAGTGCGATGCGGGGGGCCCTGTTTTGTCAGGGGGTTAAAAGGGCAGCGAAAACGCATTTTAGCTCATTTCCCGAGACAGTAGTTGCGTCTGATCGGGCTTAAATGAAAGAAGAAAAAAACCCCAAAAGTATTGCGCTTGTGTGACTTCATTTTTCCCTATAGCCCGGCAATAAAGTTAAAAATGGCGGGGAAAGGGAAAAACGGAGTATGGTTTGTGTAAAAGGAAAGGTCTTCGTGTTTCTACTGCTCTTTTTTTCCCCCATCCCCCCGGCTCTTTGTAGATAGTAATAATAAATAACCCTGCCTGCATCCCTTCATCACAGACACTATACAGCTAAATTGGATAAAAAAGGGATTGAAAAGGGAACAAATTTTATTTTTAGAGAGTTATAGAAAACATAACAATAGCTATTTTACATCCAGCCCTCGCGAAAAAAAAAAAAGGGAAAAAAGGGAAAACAAAAGTAATTAACGTGAATACATAGATGAAGAATGATATAAAGAAAGAAAGAGAGAAAAAATCATTTTTTTTTAAAATGATGGACTTTCCATGCAAATTCACCCCCAATCAATTTATACATGTAGGAAAAAAAAAAAATTGAAAGTGAACATAAACAGGAATAAGTCAAGCAAGAATAGGCACGGAAAAATTAATTTCATAATGCACCCCAAAATAAAAGACAAAATGTAAAGTTAAAAGAAAAGCTATTTCAAAAATTTGAAAAAGGAAAATGAAAAAAAGGGTTTCACAGAGAGAGAGCGGAAAGGGGAAAGCCCAGAGAAACAGAGACGGGACACTTGGGAAAGGGGGAGGGACACAGACAGAGTTGAGACTGAACAAGAGAGAGAGAAAGAGAGGAAAAGAGGGAGGGGAGAGAAGGAGAGAGAGGGGAGAGAGAGTTAAAAACACAGAGAGGGGGATAGAAAAGGATAGATAGATAGATAGTTTAGACAGCCCGAGAGAGGGGAAAAAGAGAAAATGGATGGCAAAAATCAAGGCAAGGCAAGGCACGCAAATTTTTTTTCATTTGGTATAGAAATGAATATCTTCGTAAAATCTTGCTTCCCCACCCCCCCTTTGGGAAAGCAACAAAAAAAAAAATTTTAATATAAAAATAAAAAAAACCCTTTTTCAAATCCCACACACAAATACACACCACACTTCCAAAAACCCATTGAAAATACTTGCACCCAAAAATACAGACCCATATGATTTCTACAATATCACAAAACACAACCCCAAAAACCAGGGGGGAAAAAAACTATGACAAAAAATGTATAGAAAAGGATTGGGGCGAGAGAGGGGAGGGAGAGAAAGGAGCGCTTTCATCCACTTTTATTCATTTTTCTTTACATGGACACCCTAAAGCGCGATTTCATACGGGGGGCATACGTTTCGCCATCACCTACCAAATTTTTTCGTGCACGCCACTTTGGAAAGCATTTCCTCACATGCTTATATTTAAAAAAAAAAATGATAATTTGGGGGGTTGCTTTCCCGTGGCGGGCGTGCCTTCCCCCCGGAAAAGAAGCCCGAAACCCACCCCGAGAAACTTGCCTGACCCCCAAACGGGGAACAATACAATATTTAAATTTTAATACATACCGCACCTAAATTTCATATAAAACTCATACCCTACCTAAAACATATACATTAAAATAAAAGCAAAAGTGCACACTCGCGTTGCCTTTCTTGGGCAACACAACACACACACCACACACCAAAAACACCAAACCCCAAAAAACACACACACTCACACACACACAGAAATTTTGTTTCAATTGCAAAAAATTTATTAAAAAAACAAAAGCCGTGCAAACTTTCATAAAAGTGTTTTAAAAATTTCATTTGCCCAAAGTTTTGTCAAATAAAGCTCATTACATCGAAAAAAATGATTTTTTTAAAGAACTTCAAAAAAAGTTATGATTAAAAATCTCTTTTAAAAGGGCGATGGAAGGTGATTCCCCCAAAGGGAAAAACCCCCACTGTAGAGAAATTTGTTTTAAAAAAATCAATCTTGGGAGAGGGCACTGCTACCTTTTAAATGATGCTGTTTTTTATTTTTTATGGATAACAAAACTGAAAAGGAAGGAGGTTCCCTTCCATTAATTACCTTATGCTCAACAGTGCCCTTTTTTTGTTGCAGCATCTCTGCTTTAATGGCCAAAAAAAATTTTTTTTAATCATTTATTGTCCCAAATTTAACTTGTTAAGAAGAAAATAATTTTAGGGCTCGCTTTTGTAATTCAATAAAGGTTTTAGAGCATTTTTCACTTGCTGGAAACCAAAAGTAGAGGGAAAATTTTATAATCGACTGAATGTGTGCTTGAAAAAACAGTTTACGGGCATGAATGTTTAAAAAGTGTTTAAATTTTGATAGCTGGAACACTCTTTGAGAGATTTGTTTGCAAATATGAGAAATGTGGTAAGTCCATGACAGGTTATTGTCAATAATGATACCCAGTACACGATGCGAATTGACTATTTCCACACTTTGTCCGGCAACTGAAATAGAAAACAAATTTGTTTTGTCGTTTCTGTCTAGTAGCTATACACATGCTCTTTGTTTTCTGTGTATTAAGGCACGTGTGATTGAGTTCTGTCCAACGAAATAATTTGTCAATACTATTTTGGAGGTTAGTTGTTAATTTACACAAAGGCTAACATTGTTACAATGCACGGAACTGTCATCTGCAAGTAGTTCACAAGTTGTTGCTAGGTGCATTGGTAAATTGGTAATATAGAATATGAATAACAGGGGACCTAGTACGGATCCTTGAGGTACTCCATGTTTAATAGTCTTGAAATCTGAAACAGAAAAGTTCACACATACACACTGTTTTCCATTTGATAAAAAGAAGGAAATAAGTTGGACTGTGAAATCTGAAAAACCATATACCATTATTTTCTTTAAAAGAAGAATATGGTTAATGACATCAAATGCATTAACAAAGTCAATGAAAACAGTGCCAGTGAGTTCATTCTTATTTATATTTAGAAGCCATTTATCAATCATTTGGATCAATGCTGTATCGCAAGATTGGTTTTCTCTGTAACCTGATTGCTTTGGATGTATCAAATTGTATTTGTTCAGATGATGAAACAAATGTAGTCTAATATGTTTTTCGAATGGCTTTGACAAAACAGACAAAATTGATATAGGCCTATAATTGGATGGGTTTGAAAGGTCTCCTTTTTTAACCCTGGAATTACCCATGCTTGCTTGAAGCATAATGGAACATAGTTCTTGTTAATGCAAAGATTATAAATATAAGTCAGTGTATCTGCTATAACAGGGGCTGCAAGTTTGAGTATATTTCCATCTAATTTCTCCAAATCTTTTGTTTTTGAAGGTTTTAGAGACAGCAGAGCCGCATTAACTTCTGGTACTGATATAAAAGAAATATTCACTTTACAGTCAATATTTTGGCAGAGCAATATTTTTTTAACATTTCTAAGGCATTTTTCCCTCAGTCATTATTTAATAATAAATTATCAGCTGCATGTACAAAGTAATCGTTGATTGTGCTTGGAGTTATACCATTTACACTTGTCTGTACTTCAGAATAGTCTTTGTTGGTTATTTTATTAATTACTTTCCAGACTGACCTTGACCCTCTTTTATTGGTTACTAAATCTTGATAATATTTCAATTTTGCTTTTTTACGCTTCAATGTAGTTACATTATTTCTTTGTTCCTTAAATTTGTTGTCATTTGTTGACTTCAAGTACTTACGAAGATTTATTTCTTTCTTTTTCAATCTCTTTAGTTAACCATGGAGGTTGGATTTGATGCTTCACTCTTTGAGTTATTAAAGGGGCATGTTATTTGATGTCCGTTCTTGTGTGGGTCATGGATCGTGGTGGGTTTGAACGTCTGGGACAGCACCTAGTGGATAAAGGGGAAGGGGGGAAGGGTGTTGATTGATGGGTCATGCTGTGCAGTGAACTTCTTGTCATCCTCTTCCGCAGGGTGAGGGGTGAGGTAGAGGAGGAGATGTTGCCAGGCAGTGTGTACACATGCAGGGGGAGATAATCATCTGTCATGCAAGGTGTAGACGTGCCGGGGGGGGGGGGGGGGGAGGGATCTGATCGTCGGGCAACGTGTAAAGTGGAGGGGGAGATAATTATCTGAGACGCAAACGCAATTTTATTCCTCGAGGTTAGTAGATTAGCTTTATTTTTTTCCCCCCAGCTCTCAAAATGAAAAGAAAATGCTTCAAGAAATGTCAGGCAGGTTGTCAGGCAGCGTGCACACGTGAAGGGAAGATAATTATCTGTCAGGCAGCGTGCACACGTGAAGGGAAGATAATTACCTGATGGTCAGGCTGGATGTAGACGTGGAGGGGAGATAATTATCTGATGGTCAGGCGGGTGTAGACGTTTGAAGGGGGAGGGGGAATCGAGGGACATGCTTTTTGTGCTTCAGATGCTGGTGGAGAGAAGTGGAGAGACTGGGGATGGGGCATTTGTGATTTTCATGGACTATGGCAAGGCTTTCCACAATTCAGCGCTATGTAAATTCCATTATTATTATTATTATTATCATTATTATTGTTGTTGTTGTTGTTGTTGCTGCTGTTGTCGTCGTCATCATCATCATCATTACCTTTTTTTTTTGGTCACAGTGTTTGAGATGGGTTTTCCATTGTATAGGGATAGCATCTCTTCTGAGATCCAAGTAAAGGTTGTTGTTTTTTCACCTTTTACTGCCTGTTTCAGCATATAATTATAAGGTTTCTGGCAATGTCCGGATAATAATTATCGTTATCCAGCGAAGGCTGGCTCATTGGCTGGTTACAAGCTTTATAATGTCCCTTGCATCTTTATATATATACATATAGATGTAGATAGAGAGAGACATATATTATGTGTGTGTGTGTGGTTTTGTTTGTTTGGTTTTGTTTGGTTTATTTTTTGTTTTGTTTTGTTGAGAGGTGTTGTTTTTGTGGGGTTTTGTGGGTTGTTTTATTCATTGGGGAGGGGTTTTTTTGGGGGGAGGGTCCTCGGCTAGAGCACTGAGGTTCACCAAATTGAATGGTGAGATTTTTAGGTCTGCGACTGTTT
Source organism: Rapana venosa (assembly GCA_028751875.1). Lineage (NCBI taxonomy): Eukaryota > Metazoa > Mollusca > Gastropoda > Neogastropoda > Muricidae > Rapana > Rapana venosa. The sequence goes on along the minus strand of CM054149.1, from coordinate 49,444,079 downwards.
CTCCCCCCCCCCCCCCCCCCAACCTCACACGCACCATTTACATTCAGGTAGCTGCATTCTGATTTCGGGGATGGTGTCTAAACAATAACCTGTAAGCATGCGGGCTTTTTATATTGTGTCATCTGTTCCTGCCAACCCACAATAGCCTACTCTTCCCAAAGCCGACACAGGCTTTTAACGTGTGCGCAAGATACTCTCGTGCGTTCGCACGCGGGGCCTTGGTTTATTATGTCATCGAAGGACTATGACATTCAGGGCGAGGCTGGGAATTGAACCCAGAACATCACGGTTTACTTGTTGGCATGCCAACGTCTTAACCACCCTGCCACCCTTCTTCTGGAAGAAGAAAAAAATGGTGATCATGGGTGTTTTTCTTTAGTTGTTGTTGTTTTTCTAAATGCACTTAGCTTTAAAGAAAACAGAATTATATTCAACATTTCTTATTAATAAATATTCTGGTGTCAACCAGGCCCGTGAGATACAGACAGACACCTACAATGTTCATCAAAGAATATGAGTAAATCTTGCAAATTAGCATCCTTAAGGTAAACGAGTAATGACTGTGTGGTGTTATTCATGGAATTATGCCCAAAGCAAAAACTTATTTTGGGGTACAGCTGTTTACAGCATAAAGAAACCATAAGTATTTACGTAATTATATGAATACAAGAATGAACAGATAAATAGAAAACTAAATAAATAATAGATAAGTGTATGAATGAATGAGCGTGTAGAAAAATAGATAAATAAATATATATGTAAATAAGAAACTTTTGTATCTAACGGGATTCGCAAATGCATGATATATTTTAGGATTCATCTCTCTCTCTCTCTCTCTCTCTCTCTCTCTCTCTCTCTCTCTCTCTCTTCTCTCTCTCTCTCTCTCTCTTCCTGGGGAATATCAGGGAACTCTTACAGTAAGCAAGGTGTCTGTCTTCGGGACATCTTCGTTCTCAGAATGTCTTCTTTCCTGTCGCTCTCATCTCCTCTTTGTTTCTTTCTTGGTTTCATTGTCATCATTCATGTTTGGTTCTTTTCTGGGGGACAAAATAAAGTATTGCTTATTGGGTTTTTTCTGAACTTGCTGAATTTTTTTCCAGATCTATTAATTGGGTAGTTTTAATATACTTTTGTCGTTGATTTTGCTCTTTCCTTCTTTCTGTTGTTTTTTTTTCTCTTTTTTTGGGGGGGGGTGGGGGAGGTAAGGTTGTTTGGTTGGTTGACTGATTGGTTGATTGGGATTTTTTGGTTGGGTCTTTTTTTCTTTTTGTTTTTTGTTGCTTTATTTGTTTGGGTGGGTGGGGCGGGTTTGTTTGTTACCTGTCACTTACCCCGTAGTCTGGCTGACCGTTGGAGCACCACTGAAGATGTTTCAACCAGCTTCCTCCTCTCATCACGGTTCTCAGCTTTCCGTCGTACGTCGTTCCACTCAAGGCCAGTCCACTCTCTGATGTTTTCTTCCCATCGTTTTCTCTGTCTGCCTCTCCGTCTCCCTATTTTTGTTGTTTTGGTGGGGTTGTTGTTGTTGTTGTTGTCGTCGTGGTTGCTGTTTAACGTCCTTTAAATATATGAAATGACGGCTAATTTTGTGAAAGGCCTAGTAACATAGCGCCATGATCTCGCGGTAACTTGTATGGTATCACATTGTATTGTATCACATTGTATTGTATCGCACACCAGCTTCAGTCAAGGCAGATTTCTCACCAGTGTAACACTCAGGCCGCTCTCCCCAGGGAGAGGGTGTTGCCACAAGAGCAGCGCCACCTATATTTCGTTTGAATTGTTGCTGTCTACATACTTCCCTATCAAAGTGAATTTCTACAGATTTTTGCAAGGGAAAAACTCTTTTGTTGCCGTGAGTTCTCTTATGCGTACAACATGTCTTTTCACACGGGACATTGCATTATCGTCTCAGGTCAGAATAAAAAAATTAAAAAAACCAACCTACACCACCACTCAAGGCCTAACAGATGGGAGGGAAAAGTTCGAGTATTTTTTCTTTTTTTCTCCTTGTGTTCCTCGGCTAGAGCTCCGAGGTTTTCACCAATGGTGAGGTTTTACCTTGGCTCGCCACCATGAAGGTAGGAAGCCTTGTACCGACTTCAGGCACGGCGTCTAAACTCCACACCTGTGGGCATGCGTTTTGTCCAAAAAAAAGTTGTCCATTCTTACCGCATTGCAACGGTCCAGTCTTTCCAAAAGTAGAAACTGGTTTTTACGTGTGTGTGTGTGTGTGTGTGTGTGTGTGTGTGTGTGTGTGTGTGTGTGTGTGTGTGTGTGTATGTGCGTGCGTGTGTGTGTGTGTGTGAGAAAGAGAGAGAGAGAGAGAGAGAGAGAGAGAGAGAGAGAGAGAGAGAGAGAGAGAGAGACTTTCTGCGGGCGTTTGCACACGGGACCGTGGTTTATAGTTTCATCCAAAACACTTTCGGAGAGTGGAGTTGGCACTGATGTGAACTCCAAAGGTAAAAATCCCCTCGAACGGGCGCCTCAGTGGTGGTTCGAACCCGGGCCGTCAGATCACGAGCGCAACGCTCTAACCACTAGGCTAACCTGCCCCCGTTCTCTTATGTTTGAAACGCATTGACACTTTTTTGTTTTTATTTTGTTTTGTTTTGTTCTGTTGTCATGTTTGTCGGGTTTTGTTTTTTTGTTATTTCTAATGATTAGCGTGCTTAATAAGACTGCCTGCCCGTGGCATGGGGCAAGTTTAGTGTTGTGCTGCATTGGTGTGGTATCTACAGGCCCTTTTCTTCTCTGTGGATGTGCCGCTGCTTCTTCTTTCTTTCACCATTGTTTGTGTGCTCGCTTGTCGTACTAACTGTATGTGATGCGCAAGTGCTTTTACTCTCACTGTTCTCATTCCAGGGTGATTATATACAGCTATACACAAGTGTTTTGTGATGTATCCATAGAGGTAGGGTCAGATGTTTTTGTTGTTACTGCTGCTGCTGTTGCATGTTTTTTGTTGTTGTTGCTGCTGCTGCTGCTGTTGCTGCTGCTGCTGCTGCTGTTGCTGCTGTAGAACAGCCTTGGCCATCATGGCTATCGTCAGGCGAAAGCGTGTTCAGTATGACAGAGCATTAGTTCAGAAAGAGTAGGTAAGTATATCTCTCGGTGTGCGGACTTCATCACAGTCTCCCTCTTCCCTCCTTCCCTCCTCCTCTCCTACCTACTGGTCATAAAACTTAAAGGTAAAGGTGCCCTGTAACCAATGGTCGTAGGGGAGCTAGGCCTCAGATACGCAGGAACCCATTTACAGCTGGGGGACTGTACCGAAGCCAAGGCGCGCAAACGGTCACCCATCCAACTGGTAACCACGCTCGATACTGCTTAACCTTGGCTGTGGGAAAGCGAGTGCTCCGACCACTGAGCTATCCCGTCCCCATTAGGAATAGCATAATCAAAACGGTCAGTTACCAGAAATACCAAATCCTGTCTTCCCCCGTGGGGATGCTGGGGGCCTGTCAGTATAAAATAGAATCCCCATCTTCTGGAAAATCTGTGAAAGGAATTCCCTCTTTTCTATCTCTCTCTCTTTGTTTATGCTTTTTTCTTTTGTCTTCCTGTCACCTCTTTCTTATTTATTTTCTGCCTTCTTGGTCCTTCGGATGAAACTATAAACCAAGGCCCCGTGTGCGAACGCATGCAGAACATCTTGCGCACACGTTAAATCCTGTTCCGCTTTTCGAAAGAGTAGGCCATTGTGTGCCGGTGGGAACAGATGACAAAATTTACAAAACCGCATACACACGGGGACTGGATGCATAAAAAAAGCACATGAGTGCTTATTCCATCATCCTCAATATGAATTTTTTTTTTAATGTCATCTGAGCGCTTTGATTTGTTGCTTTGCAAGATTCAGCGCTATATAAATTCCATACATTATTATTATCATTATTATTATTATTATTATCCTGCCTTTTCCCCCCAGAAAGACTTAAAAGACTACAATTATCTCCCCCACGCCAAAATAGGGTGCCTTGGGCCTGACTGGTCAGGCGCCTAACAGCAGAGCAACACTTTTTCACTTGTATGACAGACAACAATACTTGCTGTCTGAGTGTTCGACAAAGAAGAAGAAGAAGTCATGTATTATCGATGACCGAATAAAACGAATGATATGTCTGGGCTTGGTAACTGTATGTGAAAACGCGCAAACAGTCAAACGCACAAACAAGCAAGCAAGCAAGTCAAGGAAACAACGAACGAGTTCAACGCTTCGTGTGACAACATGCAAGCAGTCAAACGCACAGACAGGCAAACAAGCAGACGAATCAACGGACAGAATCCAACGCGTTGCAATGTCAGAGAGAGAAAAGTCGGTGGCATGGGTGTGACAGTGGCTGTCGCTGGATGTGTCAGGATCATAATAGATTCCATTCTGCACTCTGTCTGCTGACCACAAAAATGAGGTGGCCGACTTTACGACAGAGAGAGAGAGAGAGAGAGAGAGAGAGAGAGAGAGAGAGTACGTATGATTGTATGTGTCTGCATATTATGTGAATAGATTTGCATTTTGTATCTTGTGAGTGCGCGTAGACGTGTGTGTGTGTGTGTGTGTGTGTGTGTGTGTGTGTGTGTGTGTGTGTGTGTGTGTGTGTGTGTGTTGTTGTTGTTGTTGTTGACTTCAATTTTACGTCTGTTCACTTCTAGTGATATTAGACGAGGGGGAACAAATGGAGGGGTGGATGTCTTATTTACAACAAAAATAGATTTAAAAAAAAAAAAAAAAAAAAAATTAGCCCCCCCCAAAAAAACAAAAAACACAACAACACACCAACCATGCTTTTACAAAAAAATCACATAAAGAAACTTGGCAATGCAACAGGAATTATAAAAACCTAAAAACATGTCATTAACGTTAATGCAACTATAACAAATGTCCTAAGGGACTGCGATAAAGGCCTTTCACAATTTCAAATGCCAGTTTTAAATTATTGAATATGCTGGTAAGAGAATTTTCAGAAAAATGGGGCATGAAAGGTTTTACACTCTGGCAGTCAAAAAGTATATGAGTATTGGTGATATTCTCACCACATAGACATTTATCATTTTTACTGAATTTGGTTATTAATGCATTTAATTTCATTCTATAAAATAAAGCAGTTATTCTTCTTGACGTAAAAACATTTACACAATCCTTTGAATGGTTCACGACTGTTAAATTATCGGTGTTAATTGCAGTTCTAGTTAAAGATCTATCATTTTGCTGATTAGTTTCGGTGACCATTCTCCATGATTTTTGTTCTAGTAAGCTGTACCCCTCTTTTAAGGATAGAGGCACATGCAATTCTATTGCATCCCGTTCATGTTTTGCACCATTTTTGGCAGCTCTATCCGCCCACTCATTTGGAAAGAATCCAGTGTGTGAAGGCACCCAACAAAAATTAACACTTATGCCCTTTAAGGTTAAGAGATGGATAACATGCTTAATTTCTAATATAATTTTTGAAGTTTTCTTATAACATGGAGATTTTAAAGCATACAATACCGACTTAGAATCAACGCAAAGAAGGATTTGAAATATATACAATGGCAAATCAAGAATATAAGTAAGACCCATTAATATTGCTATTAGTTCTGCTGTAAATATCGAGTGATATTTACCAACATAGTAAGATTTTTCAATTTTCAACGCTGGTATAACAAAAGCAGAACCTGTTTCTTGATTATTTAGACGTGATCCGTCTGTATAAATTTGTAAATGGTCAACATATTTATGATGAATGTGGGATCGGACATCAGAAACCATTATATTCAAATTGTCATTCTTGTTTACATTAGACACCTCTATGTCAAAGTGTGCTTTATTCATCTCCCATGATGGACAAGGTAAGATTGCTTCTCGTGTGTCCATGCTGAGTTGATTGACTTTAGAGTTTTGTACCAGATCAGACACATATGTACTTATGGGCATTATAGAGGCAATATATTTCGCTCTTTTAGGAAAATCCAATTCTGATTGTACTTCTTTTTCTTCTGAAATAAAGTTTTCAGTCGTTTTGTTTCTAAGCACATATTTAGCACATGCCAGTTGACGGTAATCATCTAAAGGCAACATGCCGACTTCGTTATATGTTCCCAGGGCTGAGGCGTGATAAGGCACACCAAGAGCCAGCCTGTATGCTTTGCAGTCTATACTTTGTAACTTTTTAAGTAAATACTTAGGAGCACTGAAAAATACCTCTTGGCCATACGATAATTTTGAACGAATAAGAGAAGTAGCTAAATATTTCAGATTTAATGTGTCTTGGCCCAGAACTGTTTACTTACCATCTTCAAAAAGTTTAAGCCTTTCTTTGCTTTAGTTAAATTGTGTTCAATATGTGCATTCCAAGTTAGCTTGGAAGTGAGAATAACACCCAAGAACTTTACAGTATCTTTATACTCAATAACGTCGGTCCCAATTCTAAATGCTGGTAGCTCATCTGGATTACTGCTATTGTTAAAAAGCACAGTGTACGTTTTTTCTGTGGATAAAGTAAATCCATTTTCGAGCATATAGCTATCGATGTTGTTAAGTTGGTTCTGGTATACCTTTTTAATGTAGTTTAACGCTCTTTTTGGTGTGTTTCGTTTCATAGAAACATTCATCCACATGCATATATCATCTGCATATTGCACTAAAACGACTTCCTTGACAATTTCACAGGGAGATCATGCAGCAAAACATTAAACAAGAGAGGCGATATTACAGAACCCTGAGGTAGTCCATATGAAGAGATCTAAAACTTGAATATGATTTAGCTACTCTAACCTGTATACTTCTGTTAGTTAAAAAAACCTTTAATATAGTGATAGAAATACCCAGAAAAACCCAGATTCTTAAGTTTATGTAGCAACTTCGCATGCCAAACTTGATCATACGCCTTTTTTATATCAAAAAATGTTGCAAGAACGTTCTTCTTCTTGCAAACTGAATTTTTATATGCGTTGATAGCTTAACCAAGTTATCTATGCAGATCTATCTTTTTGAAAACCCGCTTGATTAACCGGGATTATTTTATTTTTATCACAGAAGTACATAAGCCTTTTAATAATAATTCCTCCATCAACTTGCAAGTATGTGAGGTCAAAGCAATTGGTCTGTAGCTAGATTTGTCTGTTCTGGGCTTTCCCTGTTTATGAATTGGAACGACAATGGACTGTTTCCACCTTACTGGCATAACACCTTCAATCCAACATTTATTGAACAGTTTATGAAGTAGAAAAATGAAGTTTGCTGGTAGATGTTTTAACATGTCATTAGAAACTGCATCTAATCCAACAGATGTTTTTTTTGTTAGAAAGAGACAATAAAGCATCTCTAACTTCATCCACTGAAATTGGAGCATTAATGTATGAACTGTTGTCAGAGACTGGGTTGGCATATTCTGTTTTACTTTCCTCTTCTGTTCTATATTTCTTACACTTAAGTGACAAGCCTTCAAGACACATTGATTTTGAAAACATGTCTGCAAATGCCTCTGCCTTTTCTAAATTTGATGGAAATTCTTTGTTCTCCAGTCTCACTGGACAAGTTGGTAAACTAACACCTCTTTTCATTTTATGAAATTTTTCCCAAACCTTTTTAAGGTCCTTATGATTTGAAATTTCGGTGGTACAAAAAGAAGTCCAAAATTGTCTCTTAGCCTGAGCTACAACAAGGTTACAATGAATTTTAGCTTGTTTCTGTTTTACATTATTTTCTGATGTTTTATCTTTTAAATAAATTTTATACATTAAGCGTTTATTTTTAACTGCTTCCTCACAAGCTGGTGTCCACCATATATTTCCCTGATGTTTATTTGTTTTTAACGTATTAATTTTGGGGATAGATAAAGTGGCAGCATGAAGGATGGTCTCAGTAAAAGTGGAATAGAAGTGGTCAATGTTGTCAGTGTCAAAGCCGTCAGTGTTGTAAACTGCTTTGGATGTCTTCAAACTTCTGCCAATTAGCTTTTTTATAGTTGAATTTGGGGATTTTGTCTTCCTTAGTGTCACAGAAAGTTGTTGTTCCACCAAAAGTTGTGATAATAGGCAGGTGATCGCTGCCGAGGGTGTCCTTATACGTTGACCACTCACACTCTGGAGCTAATGCAGGAGACACAAATGATAGATCTAAAGCTGATGCCTTGTGACTAGCAATGTCTGGAATTCTGGTGACACTGCCGTCATTTAGCAAGCATAGACATGAATCAACTATGTTTTCTACAAATCGATTATGAGAATTTTTCTACATTCTTTATCCCAGAAGGGGCATGTGCATTAAAATCTCCTGCTATGAACCACTTTTCATTATCTTTAAGGTTGTGTATCCACTCAGTATTCAGTTCATTTGGTCCCTTAGGCAGATATACAGATACAGTATTTATTATTAAGTTTTTTTCCAAACCTTACTCGTGCTGCACATGAATATATATCTGGGATCTGGTTAGGCACTGGTGAGGGACACATGCAGTAATCCACCCCTTCCTGAATGTATATGGCTGCACTGATTTTTGTTACAGCATCGACTTGCTGATAGACAGGTGGATAATAATAGCCAGGCAGCTTGGGCAGCTTACTTTTATTTACTTTGAGTGATTGTAACATCACTACTTGATAATGATTTTCAGCAAGATGCTGGGTTAAATAGGGCAGATTAGTGGAAATAGATCTAGCATTCCACTGCATGATGGAAAACGTGCTTCGTTGTTTGGTAGGCATAATAAAGTACAACGTTAAAAAAAAAACACCCACTAATAGATTAATAACAAAACAAACCCAACCCAGAAAAAGACTTTACCAAACAAACAATACAAAATACAAAGAAAAAATAATAAACAATGTTAACTGACTAAAGAATTTTAAACTTAAGACAAATGAATCATTCAAGAAAGTTCACACTGGATCAAGTAAAAACAGCTGGTACAGATGTGAGCAAAACTGAATAATACCATAGCTAGTGCACTGCAAGCTACTACACATAAATTACCAGTCAGTGTTTCTTAACACATTAAAATGATTAGGTCTAGGCTGTCTCCACCATGGGTACTGGCAGTCCTGGAAAGTGAATGGCCACTGGCTAGATCTGTACACTGGTTGTTGAACGTAGTGGTCGTAGGTAGATCTATAGGAGGGTACCTGGCGTGGATTGTTGTAGAACCAGCGTCTAGGTTTTCTCTTCTGCTTTTCCCAGAGCAATGCGTGCACGTGTCGGCCGATGTTTCTGGCCAGAACACGTGACCCCTGAGCATTAGGGTGCAGCTGGTCTCTGAAATTACTATGGTGAGGGTTCAGGTTTTCATGTGATATGAAAGAGACATTTTTCTGTTCAAACAATTCAGAACATGTTATAGCATTGAACACATCTCTTTTCCTCTGCAGATCAGCATTTTTGGTAGGAGTAATTTTGCTAATTACAACTTTGGTATCAGGGAAAGAGGTAATAACATTTTTCACATTCTGAACCATGTTCTTACTGGCTTCCTGTGGGTCTGTGTCTTTCAAATCATTAATTCCACAATGGATAATGACACATTGTGGTTTCTGGACATCAGACTTTGCTTTCACAGACTGGTGAATCTCCCCAATTTTCAGTGTTTTCACTTTGACAGCGTCAAAGCCATAGGAGTTACCTAGGCGCTTGCTGTTAATCCCGTGTAGAATGGAGTCGTGAACGATCACTACGGTAGGGAGACTAGAATTCTTTTCCATCAAAGTAGAATTTGACTTGACGTCATCATTCTTTTTCATCACTGGGGTCTTCTTTTGACGTAGGTTATCAGGCCTTTTAGCTTTTCTTTCTAATTTCTCAATTTGCACTGACCTCTTTGGTGTTGTGCCAGTGCTGGGTGAAGAGGGTAGAGGGCTGGGTGAAGAGGGCAGTCCTTTTGCTGCTTGAGCGTAGGTGGTACCACGGCTGGCAGGGGGGAGGAGCGTGGTGCCGAAGAACAGTCGGTCTGAGTTCCTCTGGACACCATGCTGGAGGTTCTCGTCACCGGTGTTTGGGTGTCCGTAGCAGTAGCGCTGCTGGTGACCAGGAGGCGTCCCTGGTCCGCCACGGTCCTCTCCAGAGCCGTAATCCTTTCGCTCAAAGACAAGATCATCTGCCTCAGTTCAGGAAGGATGGAATGCGAATGGCCTGGAAGATCTGGATCGTTAGGCCCAGCAGCGTTGCCATTGGTAGAAGTGTTCGGCAGAACAGCTGCTTTTCCGTTTGTGGTTTTGGCCGTAGCATCTCCTAGGTTTTCTTGATCAGCCTTTTTTCTTGATGTGTGTACATCTAAGTAGCTAGCGGCTGACCGTTGACGTCGTGTTTTCGTCATTTTTTTATGCAGTAGCAAGCCTGTGCACTAGGCTGATTTTAGTGGCTGCTTACTGTCGCCATGTTGTGACGTGTGTGTGTGTGTGTGTGTATGTGTGTGTGTGTGTGCAACAGACAGACAGGGAAACAGTAACAAAGGAATGTTGAAAAAAAACCTTGTTATGACCATTTCGAGGTTACTTTCAGTTTTCAATAATACAATTATTGAAGGCATCACAACAACAAACTCTGTATTTCAAATAACCTACTCCCAACTCGCAATGGACTGCACTTAACACAACCTCACCCACTCCATAATTCATTACGCTGCTAAACCTTCGAGCGCAAGTAAGAGATTTTTGTAAATATCCACACGCACTGAAATCAAATCCATTGCATTGTATGACCCAGGAAAGAGGGTTACCAGTTAATGACGTAAGAAAAGCGCTATGAACGCCTACTTTAAAATGCTGTCATCCTTTGAAATGTTCTGTGGAGATTCTCCTGGGCCATGCCAAGCTCTTAGCATAACAAAAATGTACTCTCTATACATTAGGGAAAAAATCTCTGAAGGCAAAATGTAGCTGCCTACAAAATTGTTAAGCTGGGGAACGCCAAACCACGACAAGACATCCATTCTTGATCTTCTGCGTGCAAGTTTACGCAGAAGGGATCAGGCACTGGCAGGTCTGGAAATAAATATGTTTTACGAGGAAGATCACATGAAAAATATTCCCACTTTTAGTCCACCATGCATCTCATAGATTTGAACCTACAACCCATGATTGGAGAACCCTTAGGTGTGTGTTGCTGCTGTTGTGCCTTCCCAAGATAAGTAAACAAGTTACAAGTTGACTCAGTTCTAACATTGTTGCTGCACTGCTACATTTTTTGTGTTGCAGTTTTGCTGTGTGTTCTTAAAGTGTATTTGTTTCAGAAGAACATGTACAACTGCACTGATTTCTGCCAGATCGTGTTTTCTTGGCTTACTCACACACGCACACGCACGCATGCACATGCCCACACACACACACACACACACACACGCGCGCGTGCGCGCGCGCGCGCACACACACACACACATTATTAATCTGTATTTTTTAAAGAAGAGAGCATATGTACAACTGAACTGACTTCCGCCAAATTGTCTTTCCTTGGCCTGCTTCTCAACCGCCAACACCACCATCCCACTCCCCCCACCCCCATCCGCCATCACCCCCACCCCACACCCACCTGGACCCACCCACCACCCTCCCCCTGTCTCTCCATTGGAGGCCAAAGCTGAAATAAAGACCGTTTGAAACTATGCTATATGGATTCAGCAAACTTGTTTTTCTCGCTGAGCACCTAGCCCAGTGTTCGGTGTTTTTCTGCTGCAGACGGTTTAGAAAGGAAGAAGACAAAGCACGGACCTGAGCGGCTCCTGCGATGCCTGCTGTGTTGAAATCCTGGCGTAATCCAGAGTCCTCCTCACCTGCACACCTGACCTTTGTTCTTCACACACCTTCAGCTGCGATGGTCAGGATACAGACTTTGGGAATCAGACGCTGAACTGACCATGAGGAAAGTACCTGAGAAACTTGGTAATGGGGCCGAACATCTGCTGAAGTGATTAGCGAACGTAAGCAGATACGTAAACAACAAAAAAACATGTTATAAAAGGCAATGTGCTCTTTTCCCTAGCGCCCATGTGACGTTTTGCGCAGAAGATTATTACGCGTGTGGTTTTATCAGATACGTTGTTTTTCTTGTTCTTGCTACATAACAAAAACCACCTGAGATTGTGTATTTTCAATACTAAAAAAAATTCAACACACACACACACACATACACAAGCGAGAGAAGTATCACAGAGTTTTAACTGATTTTTTGTGTCCTTTCCGCCATCTGATAAATGACCATTGTTGAAGTGAAGAGGTTTGACCCAAAATTTCAATTTTTATCAGTTCTGACAGTTCCACTCTAGCTCTGCGAATATTCCCTCCTCCTCCTCGTCGTCGCCGACCACTCAAACAGCAACTACTGTTGTCTCTCATATGAGCGAAAATACGTTGCGCTGCTGTTAAGCGCCTGAGAAGAAATGATCATCTTTGAAGTCTTTTTGGAGAAAGCTAAAATAATAATAATAATAATAATGTATGGAATTTATATAGCGCTGAATCTTGTAAAGCAACAAATCAAAGCGCTCAGATTTTATTTCATACCACTTTAAGTCACGGCAGATTTCTCTCCGTGAAATTCGGGCTGCTCTCCCCGGGGAGAGCGGGAGAACGCGTCGCCACTTAGCGCTGCGCCACCCTTTCACCCTTTTTTTTTTCTGCAGCTGTATTTGTTTCCCTATCAGAGTGGCTTTTTTCTAAGAATTTTGCCAGGGACAACTCTCTTGTTGCCGTGGGTTTTTTTACGTGCGCTAAATAATTACGTGTAACACACGGGACCTCGGTTTATCGTCTCATCCGAAAGACTAGCGCCCAGACCACCACTCATGGTCTAATGGATGGGTGAAAAATTTCCGGTCCAAACGGGGTACGAACCGCCACACACTTCAGACCCGGACTTTTCGCTTTCTAGACAGGCGCGTTACCTCTAGACCACCGATCCACCAGGCAGGAGAATGGCCCAAGAAGGCAGAAAACAGACAAGAAGGAAGTGACAGGAAGGAAAGGAACGAACAAGGCAGAAACAAACAGAGGGATAGATATATGGGACATTCTAGCGCAGAATTCCCAAAAGGTGGGGATGCTATTTATACTGACAGGCCCCCGACATCACCATGGGGGGAAGTGATTTTTTAAAAACTCATTTTGCCATCTTGCAAAGTAGGTTCCCTCTCTCTCAAGAGACCACAGCGGCACTGGGTTTGTTTTTTTGGTTAGCTTGTGTGTGTGTGTGGTGTGTGTGTGTGTGTGTGTGTGTTTTGTGTGTGTGTGTGTGTATGTGTGTGTGTGTGTGTGTGTGGTGAGTGTGTGTGTGTGTGTGTGTGTGTGTGTGTGTGTGTGTGTGTGTGTGTGTGTGTGTTGGGTTGTTTGTTTTTTGGGTTTGTTTAGTTTTTGGGTGGGGTTGTTTATTTGTGTTGTTACTCCAGTCTTGTTGAGAACAAGGTCCAGAGCTGCTCAGTGGTCCAATCCATGCATGGCAGTTTCTTCCACAGTTGTTGCAGACAAAGTTGGGCGAAGGTTGATGGCCTGGTTTAAACCGAAACATCTTTCCTTCAAACACGGATCAAAACCAGGTTTGGCATGCCGCTCTGCCAACTAAAACAAAGATTGAGGATCTTGGGAGTGTTTGTCTTGATGGCAGTCTTCGGAAAGAGATCCTAAAACAAGAAAACAAAACCATGACAAGAGGAGATACACTTTGTAACTAGTAATTTTGTTAAAAATGCCGGTACAAGAATAATTATTCCTTTCAAACATTTGCTAAAAATCACTCACGAATAGAGCTATTTCTCACAAAGTTTTGCTATAAAAAAACCACACTAATAGTTATTTCTTGCAAACAGTCGCTAAAAGTGCTCATATTGGCAAACAAAAACGAACCATGGAACGTAAACAGGCGATGACAATATTTCACAGTATAAATATACTTTTTCATAGACAGTTCTTCACCACTGTTCACGGAAAATATGTCGGTAACCAGCCGCCATGGCGAAGTGGTTAGCTCCTTGGATTTCGGACTGGACGGTCGCGGGTTTAAATCCCATAAGAGCCACAGGGATTTTTCAGAATCTGACCAGTTTCTACCCAAAGTGAGTGTGCTTTGGGCTCAGTGGGAAGACAGGGACCTTACAGTCGAGCTTCATCCACTTAACGGATGCGAGTTTGAGAGTGTTGCTCATATTACCTGACCAATACTGCAGGTGTCTGTATCTCTCGGCCCGGTTGACGCGCGGGATATATTATGATAGCAAGCGTAGAGTACAACCCTGGCAAGTAGCCTCAAAGCATATGCACTTCCACAGCAGCATCATTTCATATTCCTCATTAGCATTGATCATCATACAGTTGTTGTTTTTATATTTTTAAAAAGCCTCTGAATCGGTGTTTCCAGTTGGTCTGGTCTCATGGTGACCTCAGATTCGGTTTCACCATACACTTCTGTGCCTGTGGGGAGTTTGTGTGGGGTTTGTGGTTCGCGGGCGACGGTTGTTGGAGGGTCATTGTAGTGGTTGCCACCTGGAGTGGGTAACTCACTCAGTCTGGCTTCGCGACTGAGCTAATACTGTCGTTAGTAGGGGGCTTAGTATGTGGTGTCCTGCGTATGTTAGCTCAGAGCAGACTCCACCAAATAACCACCAAAGTGACCCAGCAGCAGTGCAGGGCCCCTTTGGCTGGTGGCTCCGCGGCGGCCTCATAATGATGGATTCTCTGTGGACTTCTGACACTGAGGATGAGACATAATGAATCTGGGTGTGGCTGTGGCGGGGAGATTGAGATGAGCGGCATTGGAACAGTAGGAGGGGACGTCACAGAAGATAAGGAGGCCAAAAAAAAAAAGATGTCTGTTATACGATACCATATTTCGAAACCTTTTCTCTCATTTGCCGGGTCAGCACTCCACAAGCGGTCCCACAACACAGGCTGAGGCGTTTCCTTTGCAGAAAGCAGTGACGTTATTAGAATTGATCTCCTCTCTTTCATCTGCACTCTACAACTGGCCACACAACACAAGGCTGAACCATACCCTGCCATGAAGCAGCTTCGTTATTACAATCGATTTCCTGCCTTGTACCTTGACAAAAAGATCATTGTTAAAGTGCAGACCTGCAGAAAAAAATCGAATTTTGTATCTCTAGTATCTGCAGTCTGATCCAAGTGACATTACGTTTTTGTTTAGCAACTTGTCGATCGGCCAAACCTTCCGTGGCCCAGCCCAGCAGAGCTCCAGGAAAAAAACTCTCTGAGAACTGGTGGGCGTAGTAACTACGACAGGGTGCAGACTTTGCCATCCAGACCAGATTAGAAATGTAGCATAGCCAGGGAACGAAGGAGAAGGAGAAGGAGGAGGAGGAGGAGGAGGAGGGAGATGAACAAGAACAAGAACAAGAATTGCGAAGAAGAAGAAGAAGAATTGCGAAGAATGCGAAGAAGAATTGCGAAGAAGAAGAAGAATTGCGAAGAAGAATTGCGAAGAATGCGAAGAAGAAGAAGAAGAAGAAGAAGAAGAAGAAGAAGAAGAAGAAGAAGAAGAAGAAGAATTGCGAAGAAGAAGAAGAATAAGAAGAAGAAGAAAGAAAGAAAGAAAGAAAGTAAGATGGAGAAGAATTGCGAGAAGAAGAAGAAGAAGAATTGCGAAGAAGAAGAAGAACTGCGAAAAAGAAGAAGAACTGCGAAGAAGAAGAAGAAGAAGAAGAAGAAGAAGAAGAAGAAGAAGAAGAAGAGAAGAAGAAGAAGAAGAAGAAGAAGAAGAGAGACAGAAAGAATGAAAGAGAAAAAAGAAAGAAAGAAAGTAAAAGACGAAGAATTGCGAAGAAGAAAAAAGAAGAAGAAAAGAAGACTTGCGGAGAAAAAGAAGAAGAAGAATTGCAAAGAGAGAAAGAAAGAATGAAAGACAAAGAAAGAAAAGAAAAAGACGAAGAACAAGAAGAAGTGCAAAGAAAGAAGAAGAAGAAACTTTCTGTGGTTTGTCATCAGAAAGCACTGTGACAATGAACAAGCGTTGGTGTTCCTGTTCCTGTGCGGATATCTCACTCACACACACCACACACACACACACACACACACACACACACACACACTACACACACACACTACACTACACTACATACACTACACCTCACTACACTACACTACATACTACACACACTTCACACCACACACTACACTACACCACACTACACTACATCTACACCACTTCACACCACACCACACTACACTACACCCACACTACACTACACTATACTACACCACTTCAACCCACAAAACCACACTACCACTACACCATTACACACACCACACACACTACACTACACTACACCACACTACACCACACTCCACCTCCACTCCACTACACTACACACAAACACATACACACACACCACACCATACTACACTACACACACACCACACTACTCTACACTACAACTACACCACACTACACCACACCACACCACACTAACACCACACTACACCACAACCACACCACACTACAACTACACACACACCACACTACACCACACTACACACCACACTAACACCACACCCACACTACCACCACACAAACACTACACCACACTAACACACCACACACACTACACCACACTACCCAACCCAACACCCACACTACACCACACTACACTTACACCACACTACACCACACCACACTCACACCACACTACACACACCACACCACACTACACTACACACACCACACTACACCACACCACACCACATACACTACTACAACACCACACCATCACTACACTACACTACACCACACTACACTACACCACACTACACTACACTACACTACACCACACTACACTACACCACACCACACTAACACCACACCACACCACACTACTCTACACCACACACACTACACTACACACACATACACCACACTACACTACACCACACCACACTCACAACTACACTACACCAACTACACTACACTACAACTACACCACACTACTTACACTACACTACACAAACTACACCACACCACAACAACTACATCAGACTACACCACACCACACCACACTGCACTACACCACTCACACTACACCACACTTCACTTACACTAACCAACACTACACCCACGACTACACTACACTACTACCACTTCAACTACACTACACCACTACCTACACTACAACTCTTCACTACACACACTACACTACACTACACTAACTACATAACTACACACCACACACTACACACTAACACTAACACACTACACTAATACACTGACATACACTAATACACTACACTACACTACACTACACCACACTACACTACACTACACTACACAAATCTATTTCAGTTCCACAGGGAAGAAGAAGAAACTAGCATCAGGGGATCACTCCAGATGTAATACAGCCTGGCCAGCGAGCGGTATGGAGATGGAGGATTTCTACTGTTCTCTGAACGAAGCCATCACACCTTCGGATGAGACTATAAACCGGGTTCCCGTGTGCGAACGCATGCAGAACATCTTGCGCACACGTTAAAACCCGTTCCGCTTTTTGGAAGAATAGGCCATTAATAATGATAATAATAATAATAACAACAATAATAATAATGATAATAATGTATGGAATTTATATATGGCTGAATTCTGTAAAGCAACAAATCAAAACGCTCAGATGACATTTTTTTAATTTATGCGTGTGTATGCGGGTTTTTTTTTAATTTTGTCATCTGTTCCCACCGGCACACAACGGCCCACTCTCCCGAACAGTGGAACAGGACTCAACGTGTGCGCAAGATGTTCTGCATGCGTTCACTTAAAAGGTACAGATTTGTTGCCCTGGATTCTTTTCTGTACGCTGAATAAGCACATCACGATTAACAAGAGCCGGAAATAATCAAACGATATCTTGTCCTTGCATAGATCTGCCGACATCTGTTTTGGAATTGTGTGCCGGTGGGAAAGGATTACAACATTTACAAAACTGCATACACACGGGTACTGAATGTCAAAAAGCACATGAGTGTTTATTCCATTATTGTCGAAATAAAAGAACAAGAATAATAAGAGCGACTGCAAACCCTACATCCCTGCTTCATCCTTGCTTTAGTGATTTGAAAGCAAGGCTGGTCGATCTACAAGATGAGAATTTTTTTAAAATACCGTTGAACCAGAAATGGAGATGCGGGAGATAGAAAATGATTTGTGCTTGCGCGTCTCCACACTTCAACAATGGTCTTTTGTCAGGAGTTAGAAAAGGGAGATCAATTTTTCATTCTTCGAGACTGCTTCCCCCTTTTTGTGATTTCTGACAGGTAGACACTTGGTATTCAGGGAAATGCCATTAGGGTGAAGGTCGCGTTGCTGACCTTTGATCTCTCTGTGGGGTTTTCGACCGCGAGTTTCTGTGTTTCTGTAAGTGCTATCAATGGTGAATTGGCAACCCTATGCTTAAAATCTCAAAGATTCGCATTTTCAAGATTTATCTGGAGGTAGGTTTTGCTGCTGGATTGTTTTTTTTATGGGAGAGGAATATATTGGTTTCGTAAATTGTTGCTACACAATACCACCACACCAAATAATAAGCCCCGAAAATAGCTACAATTGAAGTACAATGAAAGGCAATACAAGGTGTTTATAGGTAGGTAGATGCATGTCAAGTCAAAAATACTTGAATCATTAAAAACGAAGGTGAGTTATGAAGCAATTATAACTTAACGACAAGCATGCAGGAATTCTATTGTCGAGAGAACTTTCTGTTCGCTTCGTTCTTTGCCACTGAAGCATCCGAGCAACATGATCTTCGCCCAGTTGATGCATCACCCTTGGTCCACAGTGATGTGGTCAAATGACCAAAAGCATAAGTGGATGATGCGTCAATGTTACCAGTGTCTCTGCATGATATCTTAGAAGCCGAGCTTCAAAAGAGTATTCAGCCCTTCTGCCATACACGTTGTGTCCCCACTCTGCGTATCCAGACTGGTGTTGCTGAGTCACCTCTGAGTACGTCAGTGAATTGGTAGATACCAGGTGTTCTTTGAAATTGTCTGACAACCACCACCGTAAGTACATACTGTGTGAGACATGTGTGTGTTATGGCTGTTTTCGGGTACCTCTCCTTAGCTGTACTAAACAGTCATACACTGGCTTCCGAAGATTTTGTTCCTTTGAGGAAGAGTACAGTTTATTGTGGTAAGATCTTGTCATAAATGAAGACAGTCTCTACTGAACAATTCAAAGCATAACAACAATGTAATGCAGACCTTGGCATGTTGCTGACATCAGTCACTGGGAAGGGTTTGGGCCTGACCTGGCCCGACTATGATGTGGTCATTGGTGAAGTGTCAAGAATAATGATAATACCAGATAATAATTAGAACAATCATATTTGTGACCCTTCGATTCATAAGCGCTTCGATATGGGGTTTTTTTTACAGATTCAGCGCTATATAAATTCCATATATTATTACTATAATGAGTCGCATTTCACCATAGATTGATCTTTAATTGTTTACATGTCATTGATATGCAATACAAAAAGCTGTTCAATAAGAAAACAGATTGAAAATCGGATGATTCTGTGAAAAGATATCACAAACTGAAATGCTATAAACCAGGGAGTGACAAAAATAAATTTTAAAAATGACGAATTTTGTATCGTAATAGATGGTCATGATGAGAATGTTTTAAATGCACTTTGAAAGCAAAGGGAAAACAATTACGCCTTAATACATTACAAGACAGAAGAAAGCATATAGTTTTCTAATAAATAAAAATCTTAAAATCGGCATGACCCTCACCCCCCCCCCCCAACCTAAAACGACTTCCAGCAGAAAAGTAGGTCAAGTGCAATGCGGTTCATGTCGTGGTGGAGGGTCACAGTTTGCATCTGCTCAACTAAATGGAAAACCAGGGAGAGCGATCCGTTTTGATTTGTGTGCGTCTGCTTCCCTTTTCCCTAACTTTTGACAAGAATAAACAGGGCCCCGCAGCAAGTTGCTGAGCCTGTGAGAGCACAGAAAACACTGAAACAATCCCCTCTGTTCACCAGACATCTGTTAGGAAATCTGGTTTTTCTCCAAACCCCGTCACTGCAGCAGTACTATTTTACCAAGATAGATAGAGGCCAGCAGTTACGATTCTGTGACTTGTGGAGATGAGATGTCAGACTGAGAAATCTGTTTGGAAATCTGGTTTTACTCTCAAACCCTGTCACTGCAACAATGGTGTTTTCTTATCAGAATAGATTATAGGGGCCATCAGTTACGATTCTGTGACTGCTGTGGGGCTGGGATGTCAGTGGTCTGAAAGACAAACTTTAACGTACCCTTCTAAGATGCTAGAGGTGCAAAGTTCGAATCTCGATCATGGCTGAACATTTCTTTTCCATTCCAGTCGTATTCGATTGGATGTGGATTGGATGTTTCTGCATTTTATTAAGCTTGATTGGATTTGTAGTGGAGTGGAGTGCAGTATTGTGCACTGCTGTATGGCGTAGTGCAGAAGGGTGTAGTGCGGTGCAGTACACTGAACTTTTTTAATGTGGTTTGGTGCGGTTTGGTGTGGTTTGGTGCGATGAGGCGCGGTGTGGTGCGGCGCAGTGCAATGCTGTGTAGTACAGTACTTTTGTATGGTATTGAAGTGTACTGCATTGCACAGCTTTGTACTGTACTTCATTGTATTTTACTGTACTGTGTTGTATTGTATTGTGTTGTATTGCACTTTGATGTAGGGCCTACAGCAACAGTGCATGCACAACTTGCTTCTTTCTCTCTCTGTGTGAACTTAAAGATGTTCTTTATTCTGTAAACAAAAAATCATTCTGTCCACTTTTTCCCCCATGCGGCCATTGTCTTTGCTGGTTTCTTTTTAACATTATTTATAATTCTTCCTTTGTCTTTCTGTCACCTCCTTGTTGTCTCTTTTCTGCCTTTTTGGTCCAATCTCCTGACTTTTCTTCAGAAAGACTTAAAGAATAACAATTCTCTCCCACTCCGAAGTTGGAAGCGCTGGGCCTGACTTGTCAGGTACTTAACATTGTGCAACGCATTTTCGCTCATACGACATACAACAATAGACGGAGAAGAAAAATGCGAAGACGAATGCGAAGAAGAAGAAGAATGCGAAGAAGAATGCGAAGAAGAAGAATGCGAAGAAGAAGAAGAATGCGAAGAAGAAGAAGAATGCGAAGAAGAAGAAGAAGAAGAATGCGAAGAAGAGAAGAATGCGAAGAAGAAGAAGAAGAAGAAGAAGAAAGAAGAAGAACAAGAAGAACAAGAACAAGAACAAGAACAAGAACAAGAAGTACAAGAACAAGAATGCGAAAGAAGAAGAAGGAAGAAGAAGAAGAAGAAGAAGAAGAAGAAAAGAAGAAGAAGAAGAAGAGAAGAAGAAGAAGAAGGAGAAGAAGAAGAAGAAGAAAAAGAAGAGAAGAAGAAGGAGGAGGAGAGAGGAGGAGGAGGAGGAGGAGGAGGAGGAGAGAAGAAGAAAAAGAAGAAAAAGAACAAGAAGAACAAGAAGAACAAGAACACGAACAAGAAGAACAAGAAGAACAAGAACAAGAAGAACAACAACAAAAACAACAAACAACAACCAACAACAACTACCAACCAGCAACAACAATGCAAAGAATCGCGAAGAAGAATCATGCAAAGAAGAATGCGAAGAAGAAGAAGAATGCGAAGAAGAAGAGTGCGAAGAAGAAGAAGAATGCGAAGAAGAAGAATGCGAAGAAGAAGAAGAAGAAGAACAAGAACAAGAACATGAACAAAAAAGAACAAGAAGAAGAAGAACAACAACAACAACAACAACGATAACAACAACAACAACAACAATAACAACAACAAAAGAAAGAAGAACAAGAAGAACAAAACAAGAACAAGAACAAAAAGAGCAAGAATAAGTAGACGAGCAAGAAAAAAACCTGAAAAATATACCCAATCCTTACCACAAACCCACACCTGACCTTCATCATGTTTTGAAAAAAACTTTTTTAAGAGAACAACAAAAAAACAGCAATAGTTCTCTGCGCGTACGTCGACCTAAGACAGTCGTAAAACCCACAACTCTTGCTGCTGCAGACGTTTGGCAGGTTAGCAGACCTGACTTTTAGTACCTGCAGGATTATAAACTCTTGGGTCTAACGACCTGCAGTGACTGTCCCCGGGAGTTAGCGAGACAAGATGCGAGGAGAAGATATAGAAGGAGAAAAGATGGAAGGAGGGAAGATGGAAGGAGGGAAGATGGAAGGAAAAGATGGAAGGAGGGAGGATGGAAGGAGGGAAGATGGAAGGAGAAAAGATGGAAGGAGGGAAGATGGAAGGAGAAAAGATGAAAGGAGAAAAGAAATAGAATAGATGGAAGGAGAACAGATGGAAGCAGAACAGATGGAAGCAGAACAGATGGAAGCAGAACAGATGGAAGGAGAAAAGAAGCAGAACAGATGGAAGGAGAAAATATGAAAGGAGAAAAGAAGCAGAACAGATGGAATGAAAACAGATGGAAGCAGAACAGATGGAATGAGAACAGATGGAAGCAGAACAGATGGAAGGAGAACAGATGGAAGCAGAACAGATGGAAGGAGAACAGATGGAAGGAGAACAGACGGAAGGAGAAAGATGGAAAGGGGAAAAAGTTGGAAAGGGGAAAATGGGGAAAGGGGAACAGATGGAAGGAGAAAGATGGAAGGAGAACAGCTGGAAGGAGAACGATGGAAGGAGAAAAGATGAAAGGAAAAAAAAACCCGAAAAAGATGGAAGGAGAACAGAAAGGGGAAGGGGGAAAAAGATGGAAGGAGAAAAAAAATGGGAAGGGGAACAGTGGGGGGGAAAAGATTGGGAAAGGGGAAAGATGGAAGGAGGGGAAAAATGAAGGAGAAAAGAAGAGAAAAGATGGAAAGGAAACAGTTTGGGAAACAGAACAGATGGGGAAAGAGAACAGATGGGCAGAACAGATGGGAAAGGGAACAGACGGAAGCAGAAAAAGGGATGAGAAAAAGATGGAAGGAACAGTGGAAGCAAAACAGTTTGGGAAGGGAAAAAAATGGGAAAGGGGAACGACCCGGAAAAAAGAACCGAGGAAGGGAAAGATGGAAGGAGAACAGATGGGAAAGGGGAAAAGATGGGAAGGGGAACAACGGAAGGGGAACGAGGAAGCAGAACGAGGAAGGAGAACAGATGGAAAGGGAGAACAGTTTGGGAAGGGGGGAACAGATTTGGGGAAAGGGGAACAGCGGGAAGGGGAACAGTGGAAAGGGGAACAGATGGAAGGAGAACAAAATTTGGGAAGGGAGAACAGATTTGGGAAAGGGAACAGATGGAAGGAGAACAGGGCGGAAAGGGGAAAAGACGGGAGCAGAACGATGGAAGGAGGGAAAAATGAAAGGAGAAAACCCGAAAAGATGGGAAAGGGGAAAAAGATGGAAGGAGAACCGATGGAAGGGAAAAAAGATGGAAGGAGAACAGATGGAAAGGGGAAAAGATGGAAAGGGGAAAAAGATGGAAGGAGAAAAGATGAAAAGGGGAAAAAAACCCGAACAGATGGAAGGAGAAAAGATGGAAGGGGAAACAGATGGAAAGGGGGGAAAAGATGGAAGGGGAAAAAGAGGAAGGGAACAGATGGAAGGGGAACAGATGGAAGGAGAAAAAATGAAAAGGGGGAAAAAGCAGAAAAAGATGGAAGGGGAAAAAGATGGGGCAGAAACAGATGGAATGAGAAAAGATGGAAGCAGAACAGTGGAAGGAGAACAGACGGAAGGGAGACAGCGGAAGCCGGGAAAAGATGGGGAAAAACAGTTTTGGAAACAAAAAAGATTTGGGAAAGGAAAAAAGATGGGGAAAGGGGAAAAGACGGGGGAAAAGAACAGAAGGGGAAAGGGGAAAAAGATGGAAGGAGAAAGATGGGGAAAGGGGAAAAGATGGAAGGAGAAAAACGGAAGGAGGAAAAAGACGGAAGCAGAAAAAGATGGAAGGAGAACAGTGGAAGGAGAAAAAGATGGGAAAGAGAAAGACGGGAAACAGAAGAAGGAAGGGAACAGTGGAAGGAGAAAAAGATGGAAGGAGAAAGATGGAAGGAGAACCCGTGGGAAAGGGGAAAGATGGAAGGGGGAACAGGTGGAAGGAGAACAGACGGAAGCGAACAGATGGAAGGGAAAAAGATGGAAGGAGGAAAAAGATGGGAAAAAGGGGGAAAAAAGATGGATGGAAAAAAGATGGGGAAAGGGGAAAAAAAGCAGAAACAGATGGAAGGGGGAACCCGATGGAAGCAGAACAGATGGAAGGGAACAAAATTTGGGGGGGGGAAAAGTGGAAAGGGGGAAAAGTGGAAGGGAGGAAAAAAAGCAAAACCCTTGGGGAAAGGGTAAAAGAAGCAGAACACATGGAAGGGGAAAAGAAACAGAAACTTGGGAAAGGGGAAAAAAAAGTGAAAAAGATGGGAAAGGGAAAAAAAGGGGGAAAAAGAAAAAAAAAAAAAAAGGGGAAAGATGCCCAAAAAAAAAAGAAGGGGAAAAGATAGAAAGAGAAAAAAAAGAAGAAGAGATTCCAGGAGGGAAAAAGGGGAAAAGGGAAAGGGGAAAAGATGCCCCAGAGAAAAGAAGGAGAAGAAAGCAGGGAAAAGAGGACAGGAGGAAAAAAAGGGGAAAAAGAAAAAAATGCCAAGGAATTTATGCCCCGAGAAAAAGAAGGGGAAAGATAAACAGGAGGAAAGAAGGGAAAAGATGCTAGGAGAAAAAAAAGGAGAAATTGATTGAAGGAGAAGAGAAGAAAAAAAAAGTGGCCATGAGGGGGAAGAAGCATTCCTTCCCGAGGCATTTAAAAAGAGGGGAAATGTTCGTGAGCCCATTCCGGGAGAAGGGGCAAAAAGATTTTTTTTGTCAGTGGAGGTTGTTTTTTTTTCTCTGCCTTTCCCCCCCCCCCCTTCCCCCCCCCCTTTTCCCCCCCCCCCCCTCCCCCCCCGCCCCCCCCCCCCCTCCCCTGGGCTTTATCTTCACTTCAAACAAACAAATCCCATTTCATTTTTAGAAATTTTTGAGTGTTGGGTGCTGTCAATACCACACACACGCACCCCACGCGCGCGGTAACACCCCACCCACACACACGCAAAAACATTCGCACACACACACACACACACACACGCACACACGTTTCACAAAAACACACCACCACACAACACACACACACACAACACACACAACCACACACGTTTCTCACGCACGCACACATGTGTGGGCACACGCACACATACCAACACACACGCACGCACGCACGCAGGCACAGAGGCAGTCTTCTATCTCGATCCCTGATTGATCTTATGTTTCCCTGGAGTGTGATCACCAACAGGGCGTGGACTAAACATGATCTTTTTATTCTTCAATCGACTTCAGTGACTTGATTTGCTGTGACTTTGCGTTTTTTCTCTCCATCGTCTGAAGAACTTGATAGGGCAACGCACTGTTGTTTATTTCTTTGTTTGTTTGTTCTCTCTGTCTTTGTCTCTGTCTCTGTCTCTCTCAATTGGTAATTTAAATGTAAATGACAGATATGGTGATAAATCTAAAATGTCCTCTTTTTGTGACAAAATCGAAACTGAAAACCATTTTCTATTTGAATGCTCCTTCCACCATTCTCTGCAGGACTGTCTTTGACAGGCTGTTATGCCTTGTTGTGTGGCCAAACCACTTCAGTTTCCTCCGTTTGACTGTATCTAGCAATGGCTCTTGTTTGCCAGCCAGTGCCTCGATCTGCTGCAGACGTAGTCTTTGGGTTTTTGCGGTCTCTGTAGGTGATGTTCAGAATCCCTAGGCACTTCCATCTCAAAGGCTTGAATGCGCGTTCTAAATCGGCAGTAAGTGTCCTTGCTTCACAGCTGTACAAGGCAATGGATTTGACGGTGCCTTGTAGAGTCTGACCTTAGTGTGGGTTCTGATGTTATGGTTTCTCCACACTTTCGCCAGCTTAGTCAGGAGGAGAGTGCCAACAGCAAGTCTGATCTTCACCTCTTGTGTGCTCGTGCCCTTTTTTGGGTGATGACTGCCCCAAAGGAAACTTGAAAGTTTCCACCTCCTCTAGTGTCTAACCACTCATCTTGTTGCTGGTGGGAGTGGCGGTGTGGTACTGTTCACTAGGAACTTGCTCTTTTCCGTGCTGATCTCCATACCGTGGGCATTGGCGTTTGTTCCAGTCTGGTGGTGAGATCGGAGTTCTTCTTCATGCGGCCCATGAGATCATATCGTCGCGAATCAAAGATTGCGACTGGCCATCCTCCTATTGTGATTGTGGTCTTGAAGCCAAGGAGGGCCCTCCTGCATGATGTTCTCCAGGAACACGTTGAAAAGAACGGGGGATAGCGGGCAGCCTTGTTCGAACTCCAACTGAAGTCCGGAAGAACTCCCCGATTTTCCACCCATGAGGACTGCACTGTGGGAGCTGTCTACAGCGCCTGGATGACTTGAATCAGGTCCTCGTCGAAGCTATAGTCTCTATGACTTCCCACAGAGCTTCTTGCCCACTCGATCAAAGGGCCCTTCTTGAAGTCAAGGGAAGTTGTTGTTAGGCTGTAGCTGATGTTGGAGATGCTTCTTTTATGAGCATTCTGATGTTGAAGATCTGTTCGACAGTGCTTCGACCTGGTCTGAATCCTGCTGTTTTTCTGATAGGATTTCTTCTGCTTGTGGTTTCAGTCTGTTCAAGGCAATGCGTAGCAAACTTTGCTTTGGGTGGTTATCAGACTGATTGTTTTGTAATTTTGGCACTTCTTCAGGTCTCCCTTCTTTGGAAGTGGAACTTGAGGATTGGGCCACTGTTCAGCCACTCTTTGCTGGTCCAGATGCGTTGGCAGATGATTGTTAATGCCTTGATCATCTCTGGGCCTCCGTTCTTGATGAGCTCAGCCGGGTGTTGTCAATCCCTTTGGTGACTTGCCTCCTTTCAGGGATCTTTCTGCTTCTTCTACCTCTTCCTCCAGCACCTTGTGCTTTAGGATCTGATGGTCTGGGGTCTTGCTCGTGAAGTTTGTTCGGATCGCCTTCAGCTTGTAGTTGTACAGGTCTCTGCATATTCTGTCCATCTCTTCATGATGTGGCGCTCTCTGTAAGGACTGACCCCTCTTTGTCTTCAATAACGGAGGTCTTGGCTGCTGGGACTTGGTTAGTACCTTGATGGTTCTGGTACGCCTCTTTGCTGTCTCCTTTCGCCATTGCCTTCTCAACCCTTTGGGGCATTGTTCTGACATCCAGTTCCCCATTGGCCTCAGTCATCTTCTTCTTGATTTGACCTGTTGACTGTTCTATACTCTTCGGCCGTTTCTGGGTTTTTGTTCTTCACTGGCTTTAGCTCCCTACGTTGGTCGCACAGGTCCGGACATCGTTGGTAACCCAGGTTGGTTCTTTTTCCTTCTTTCCCAAGGATCTCCAGCCTGTCTCCTGAATGGTCTTGCTGAAGGTCTCAGTAAGGTTGTTGATGTCATCTTGGGGGAAATTCAATGCTGCAAAACTGCCCCCCATCTCAGCTTTAAAGATTTCAGCGAATTCGGGGTCCTTCAGCTTTTCCATGTTGAACCCCAAAACGGGATTTCTCTTTGGTTTTTTGGTCTTCAGTTGATCTGTAGGGTCATGAGTACCTGTCGTGGTCACTGGGCCCAAAATCGCGCCAGGGAAAAATTCTTGTTGGGCTTTGTTGATGCTCGACTTAAATTTGTTTGGGGGCCAAGATGTAGTCAATCTGGTTATGTGTCTTTCCATTTGGTGAGTGCCACGTCGTTCTTCTTGATGTCTTGTGGGGGTATAAGGTGTTGGCGACAGTAAGATTGTGGCTGCTTGCGAATTCCAAAAGTCTGAGACCTCTATCAGGGACGACCACGCAAAAGCTGGATATCCAACATCAAGGAGTGGACCGGCCTCACTGTACCAAGCCTCCTGAAAACAGCCCAGGACAGAACCATTTGGCGGTCCACTTGCAGCGTCCGTGCGGGTACCCCAACGGTTGTCCCGACCAAGGGATGAGTGAGTGAGTGATTTGAATGCACAATATTTACAGACTTGCGAGAGAAATATCTGACAAAGACTTCACAAATGCAAATGAACAATCTCTTCAAACTATTCTTAATAGTGAAAGTGTCTCAGTTAAGACATTTGAGTATGTATATATTTTATGCTCTGAAAGCCCGAGAACTTTGTTAGGTATAATTGGTGTACAGAAAGGTGAAGTAGTTCATGTTTCTTTGGGAAATCACTCTTGATAATGCCAACATTATCTATGTTTTTGTACTGTTTTGTTTGAAGTTTCTTTTGTCAAAATGAATACCCCCTTGTATACAGGCCGGTGGCCTTACAATTAAAATCAGGAGTTCAGGAGTTCCTGAGCTCTCTCTCTCTCTCTCTCTTCTCTCTCTTCTCTTCTCCTCTTTTCTCTTCTCTCTTTTCGCCAAAGTTTTTCCCATTATACTTTTCAAGACCTTTTTATTTTAAAACTAGATTTTGCCCCCTGCTTTTTT
>CM054149.1:49400699-49415192 GCA_028751875.1 Rapana venosa | reverse complement strand
CCCCCCCCTCATCTTCCCCCCCGGACACTCCCAATTTTTTTTCCCATGGGTTTACATCAGTGCCATTCCACCCCCAAAAGTTCTTGAGAGCTTTAAACGAGTCCCTTCTGAGAAAGCAAGCAGGAACATCTTGCACACAGTTTAAAATCCGTTCCTCCTTTCGGGAGAATAGGCCATTGCATGTTGGTAGGAACAGATTACAAATTAAAATAATAAAATGTATGCACACTAGAGTGTCGTGTTTAAATATCTTCTCCGATTTCATCACGCGGCCACCTTCATGGTGGGTAATTAACGGTTGTATACACAAAAACCCCACCATTGGCGAACGTCAAAGCTCTAGCTGGGGAACAAACAAATCAAATCATGGTAAAAGCCACAAACTCCAGAGACAGAGATACAGAGGATCTGTCTCTCTCCTGAGCTGTGGTCTTCAGACAAAGACACCCAGCAACGATGTGTGTGTGTGTGTCGTTGTTAGTTTATTCTATTCGCCCAGACCCTGAAAAGTACACAGCTGCCTGATCTCCTACTACTGTCCAGACACTGGCCTTCACACGGTCACTTCAGTCAGCGGACACACCAAAAACCAAACCACTTGAAAACAATGCAGAGACCTGCTCTTTAGGTTTTGCAATGTGGACCATTAAAGCTGCCATTATCCAGACAATCGCTTTTGGGGGTCTGCTTGAAATGTGACGGTCCATCCGTCATCTATGGAGTTTTGCGGATGAATAA
Source organism: Rapana venosa (assembly GCA_028751875.1). Lineage (NCBI taxonomy): Eukaryota > Metazoa > Mollusca > Gastropoda > Neogastropoda > Muricidae > Rapana > Rapana venosa. The sequence goes on along the minus strand of CM054149.1, from coordinate 49,414,454 downwards.
AAGGCGGCTAATGGAGGGGGCTGGTCAGTGGCCATCTTCTGTAGCTCTGTAATGACTCCCTCGAATGAAAAAAGAATAAAGAGAAGGAGGAAGAGGAGGAGGAGGAGGAGGAGGAATCCAACCCAATCCTGTTGTTAAAGCCCCGCTGACCACAGAGGCCATATCGGGCCTGTGGCCTTGTAGAATTAGAAGAAGATTTCCCGTAGTGCCGTTCTTAAAAACGTTTTTAAACACACACACACACACACACACACACACACACACACACACACACACACACACACACACTCGCTAACAATATAGACAGTCCCCTCCAGAAAAAGTGTGAATATATTTAAGGAAAACCACCACCACCACCACCCACGTAAAAAAAATTATATCAACAGCAGCAATAATGACAAAAATAGTAACGACAGACATATCGTGTAGACATACCTTCACACAAAATATTATAAAAAGGACAGAGAGAGAGAAGAGAGAGAGAGAAGAGAGGAGGGAGGGGGAGAGAGAGAGGGGAAGGAAACACACACACACACACACAAAACCCCCCACACACACACACAACACACACACAACACACACACAGTGCTCCTGTTTTTTGAGGAGCCATCATTAAGTATGAAAACGAAAAAGCGCAAGGGGAAAGAGGGCAAAGGCCCAAAGGGTTCCCAACAACGTTCTTCCTTTTTTCTTCATTGCTCAGCATGAAAACAAAAACATGCTCCTCACGAAAGCCCCTCTTCGTCACACGGGGCCCTGTAGAAACTAAAACCTTTTTTTTTTTTTTTTCTTCACATCGTCTTGCAGGTTTGGATCCAGCCATCAGTATTATACAAGTAGGCCACAGTAGGTTCAATAGTAGACACGAGGGGAAGACAACATCAGGAGTGGAGGGCCCTTGAGGGAACGATTTGCTAGGGAAAGCAAGGACCGGGGGGGAGTGGGGGAAGCGGTTGCAAAATCTTCTTCGTGCCTCACGGTCCAGGGGAAGGGAAGACACTGAAAAGTTTAGGACATAGGTGAGTAATTTTAAAAGGGGGCATGGCCAGTAATTTTACAAGGGCTAGGCACAGTAAGTTTACAAGTACTAGGCAAGAAGTTTACAAGGGCATAGGCCGTAAGTTTACAATACATTAGCACAGTAATTTTTCAGGACAGAGGCACGTAAAGTTTAAAAAGGAAAAGGGCATAGTAATTTTTTTACAAGAGCATATAAAGTAAGTTGAAAAGTAAAAGGCATAGTAAGTTTGCTGAACATAGGACTTAATTTGCAAGGATATAGGCACGAAAAGTTTGCGGGGGCATAGGCGCTGTAAAATTTAAAAGGAATGGGCACGTAGGTTTACAAGGGCATGGCACGAAAGTTTACAGGGGCTGGCCCAGTAAGTTTTAAAAGGGCATGGGCACAAAAGTTTACAAGGGCATAGCACGTGTTTACAAGGAAGGCACAGTAAGTTTAAAAAGGGATGAACAAAATTTAATACGACGTTAGCCTAAAAGCCGTATCCATGCGAAAAAAGGGATTGCAATTTAAAGAAGGACAGGCAATGAGGTTTTGAAAACTCCGGGTATATCCCACATGTCACATAACAAACGAGGAAGTGAAAATCAAAAGGGGAAAACACCATCAGCCATATAAGGCTCCTGTTTTTAAAAAAAAATCGAAAACTGAAGGGGTATTGCACCTCCGTTGATATTGTGCTACTTTTCCCCCCCAGAAATGTTAAACTTATCAAGCTAAAATTGGGTAGCGAGTAGGTATTTTTCCCCACACTTGCATTTGCAAATTTTGTCAAAAAAGCTCTCCCCAGCAGGAATAAATACATTCCCAAAAAAAAAACAAAAAAAAAAGTGCTTCTAAAAAGGAAGGTTTATTCCAAAAAATCGCTCAAGACACCGCGGAAAGATAGGAACAAAACTTTGCCTTTTTTTAAAAGGCAGTACGTGCAACCTTTGACTTAGTGGTTCATCAGAAAAACACACTATTGTTACGCGGCGGCAAAAACACCCCCTCACACGTGAAGAAGTACTGTCGCATTCTTACAAATGGACAGAGAAGTGTCACTGAATTTTCTATTCGACGGCCCCACCGGGAAGGTAGGGGGCAGACAGAACAGGCTTAAACACTTGGGCATTTTTTAGTAAGAGAGTGACGCTAGAAAAACCCCTGTACGCATATGCAGACGTTCGTGCTACATGCATGAGTCCCACTCCCCTCTCGCCCCCCCCCCGACTCCATAGAAATATGCTGCGCAGGCACACACACACGCATACACCCCAACACACCAAACCACACAAACACACACAAAACACCCCTTTGCATTGTAGTTGATGTACCAAGGCAAGGAAAATTGGCAGGGTAGGGAAAGAGGGGAACAACAATTCTTGCAACACAATTATAGAAAAGGGGGCTCTTTCTCCTCTCTCTTCTCCTCTCTCTCCTCTCTCTCTTCTCTCTCCTCTCCTCTCTTCTCTTCCCCACAACCACACCACACATACACAAAACAAATTTCTTCAAGATGGGGGAAAATCCCAAAAATTTTTTCTTTGTCGAGTTTTGTGCTTTTTACTAAAAATGACAAACCAGAAGATGATGGTGTCCGCCACAGAAAGGAGCAACCCGGTGACAAGCAAAAGCAAGTCGTCCCCCAAAACCCCCCTGACAAAAAAACCCCTGACCCCGATCGAAAAAACAGTCAGGGGAACCCGGTGTAGCCGGGTTGTTTGGAAAATGGGCACAACAGGAGACGCAGTGATGATCGTCCACGAAAACTCGCAAGAGGGCCCAAATATTGCCCCCCTGTGCAAAAAAAATTTTTCAGGAAACCACCCAGGATCTAAAAGACAAAAAAAAATAAAGTTTGGATGTGAAGCAGGTCAGTAGCCCCAACGCACAAACGCAAACTGACGCTGTTAATTCATTGCAACGTCGTAAAAAAAATCCCCCCACTTACTTATAAATAACCCAATTTTAAACAAAAGAGGAAAGACTAAAGACTTGCTCATTCCCAAAATCAAGCAGTCTTAAATCCCAAACCAGGAAAAAAAGAAAATGAAAACAAAACAAATGATGCCAAAATCGGGAAAAGAACATCAAAAATTTGAAGAATGTCAAGGAACCAAATTACGTAACATCTTCTTGTACCAAACCTGTTGTCTAGAAATTAAAAAGTAAATCTAGAAACCCTAAAAAATCAAGATCTTCCTGGGGGCATTGGTCGTTTTGATTCCGTGATGAGGGTGTGAAAGCCCAAGATTAGGCGATCAACGGATAAAAGTCTTCACCCGCAAGGTACCCCCATTGAAGATATCCCAACGCTGTCGAATCAAATTTCCAAAATGAAATCAAAAACCCAGGCAATACTGAACTTGTGGAATCAATGACCTGAAAAAAAAGGGACACTGAACAGCTTCAAAAGACCTTTGCTAAAAGCAAAGAGAATCGTTCAAGCCCATCCCAGATCAAAGTCATCTTAAGCAAAATAGTCCCAATAAGGAAGAACATCAAATAAAAAGAGACCTGTTTAACGCTATCCTTTGATGGCCTTCTTGGGCACCCCCATTCCACCGTGGCCCACGCAACCTCAGACCCCCCCAGGTTTCCGGGGACTGCGGAACCCACCCACCAATAGAGGAAGCGTCCCCTTGCGGGAACTTGGCCCCCATCTTCGGGATTTTTCTGGAACGCCCCGCAAAAACGACGGGAAACCCAAGGCACCGGATTTCCGACAAGCAGGAACATCGTTCTACCCTGACCACAGGGTCTGGGGGTGAACGGGATCCTGGCTGAACCTAGGCCGCTTATGACTTTTTTTTAAACAGAAGTGAAAAAAAAAAAAGAAATTTCCCCCCATCCCCCACCACACACACACTCCACACACACACTCGCACACCACATAACCCCCACACCAACCCCAAAACACCCCACCCACACAACCAACACACACAACATGGGGCATGCAAGTACATACCCCAAACGACAGGCAACGAAAAACCCCTAGGGGTTAATTTAAAAAAAAGAACTTTTTATTTGTCTGTTGTTTTTTTCGGATTTAATTTATGTAATTTTCGGGGCAAACTCAACTTTTCGAGTTAAGGAATGTTCCTTGAATTTGGGCCCCAATTATTATCTTTTTTCCCTTTAAAAATCATTTTTTTTTAATATGAACAGAGGCCCCAATGTGCAGACGAGGCATGTTTCTTTTTGAAAAACCCATCCTATTTTTTTAGTGAAAGGGGCCACCAGGCTGATTGATGACACAAAATGTCTGCATGCTCTCTAAACCTGGAGGGGGAATGGGCTCCACAATGTTAATGTCCCCAAGACGACTCCCCATAAAATTCAGGGCATGCACTTAACAATCTAAAGGACTCGGGAGGTCATTAAGTCATTTAATATTTGCTAAACTTGACATCCCAGAGATTGACTTGTTTTGTATATTTTCCCGTGTCATCGAAGACGAACAAACCTTTTGATTTTCCCCCCTTCTTTAAGGCTAGTTTTTCTTTAATTTTTTCCTTTCTTAGATTTTTACCTTACACCAACAACACACACCAACACACTGGATTTTTTTTTTTAAAAAAGAGATTACGTTCTTTTTAAAACCTAAATTTATTTGCATTTTTTCAACCCTTTACCGTATTAGAACTTGACAAAACTACTTTTTTATAATGATAAAAACTTGCCCCTTTAACTTTTACAGTGGAATGTAGATCTGGTCAACAAATCTACCATATCTGATTCAGCATTTGGGATCGTTTACATCTGAGGGTTTTAGTCTTACTCTTTAAACACTATAGAAATAGACTAACCCAAAACTGAAAAAATTACTATTATCCCCAATCCATGAAGTTGTTGCAAACGATGCTGAAAAGATTTGGGGGTGATCTATGTGATAAAGGATAGATATAATGTAATTCCTGCCAGTTCCCAAATAATTACCAAATTACCTCTTTTGGGGTGCTGCAAAAAAATCACCCAAAAAATAGATCTAAAAGTCGTTTCGGTATAATTGGGGCCCAAAGGCCCCCCTGACATTAAACAGAATGGTTGTAAAAGCCAGGGAAACAAAAAAAAAGGTTAAAATGTGGGATTTTAATGCGCACTCCCCCTTTTGGGAAAAGAATGTACGTCAGAAAACCCAAAAATCGGTTTATTTAAAACATTATCGATTTGATCTTTTTTTACTTAAGTGGTAAATGTTTAAAAAAACCCAGATTTTCGAATCAAAGACCTAGGGGTTTAGATCTATCTTTCATTTTCCATCCCCTTGTTTCCAAAGTAACTGGAAATAGAAATGGTCTTTAGGAAATGATCATTTTTCCAATTTCTATCCTCTTAATTTTGATTTTTCAAATAGACTTTGAAAAAGATGTTATCCCAAGTTAATTTTCGTTATGCTGACTGGAAAAGTTTAAAAATATTTTTATACAGATAAATGTGAAAATATTAAAAACTATGGTATTAAAACTTTTTTTGCCCAATTTTTTTAAATTTGTACCAAACAGCTGATATCTATCCCCAAGTATTCACCAGAAGTCGAAAAAAAATTGGAAATATTGGGGAATCCTTCATGTAAAAAAGTTGTGAATGACAAAAAAGCGCTTTTTAAATATATTTAAGAAATAAAGTCGAAAATCATTTTTTTTTTATGAAAAAAGCAAAATTGCTTTGTAATAAACCGTTTTTAACAAAGCAACCAGTTTTTTTGGGCTTCCTTTTTCTTTCAAGAAGTTAACATTATAAGATTTGCAAAAGGTGTGGGTAAATTTAAGATAGAAAAAATGGGGGTTTGGCTTTCCCAACTTCCATTTAAAATTAAAGAAAGGGAAATTCCATCTAATTCAGAGAAAGCTGAATCATTTTAAATGTTTACAGAACAATGAGTGATAAAAGTCTTTAGAAAAAAGCAAAGTAATAGAAATAAGAAGCACAGAAAAACATGTTAAAGCCCTGGGGAGTAATAAACATTAGTCAATGCTCCCAAAAATTGCAAGAGCTTAAAGATGCCCCCCATCTCTTGGGAAAAAAAAAAGAACACCCTTGGTATTTATGCTATTTCAAGGAATGTTAAACAGCTGCCCGAAAATGGATAATGGGTTTTACTTTAATTTTTCAAAGTTGCTGGGCTCGGGGGTCATTCCAAGCATATGGGAAAAATTCCCCTTTTAGTGCCAGTCCCCAAAACAGGGTAAGCCAAAAATGATAAAAAAGTTACAGACCCATCGCTTAACCTCTCCACAGGAAAACTTTGGAAAAAAAAATTTTAAACGACTAAAGCTTATTGGATAAAAAAAAAATAATCCCCCTTACCGGGGGTTTCAAAAAGGGAGTGCACAGCAGATCATTTTATTAAACTTAGTACGCATATTTTAAAACCCTTTGCTAGTAGGGAAAAATGTGTTGCCACCTTTTTTTTATAAAAAAAGCATATGATCAGGGTTTGGGTAAACGATTACTATTTAAAATAAAAACAGGCTTATCTGGTAATATTATCATTATATTAAAGCATTTCTCTCAGAAAGATGTAGCGGCCCAAAATTTGGAAAAATTTTTTTTACTTTACTTTTCCAAAAATGGGTATTCCCCAGGATCATTTTTCGCTCCCCCAAACTTTTTAATATTTTCTTAGCTTCCTCAGTGCCTCTCCATATGCCATCCCCGTCCGTATGTGATGACATTTGATGTGGATGAATGTTACGATGAAAAGAAAAACCAAAAAGGGATCTAAATATATAAAAAAAAATGTACCTTGAGCTAAACAAACTTAATGGCTACATTTTTGAGGGAAAGGTTTTTCATTGTTCCCGAAAAAACAATCTCGTACTTTTCAATAAAGGCACTAACCCCCGTTACCCGTTTTCCAAAAGATGGGGAAAATGTTGGATTAAAACTTTGGTGAAGTTTTTAGGGGTTATTTTTTGTCTCAAAAGGGGTTATCCTGTTTTTAATAAAGGCAAAATCTTAACTTTTGGTTTTTCAAAGGTTTTGGGAGTGTTGGTTTTAAAAAAATTTTGGTAATTTTTAGGGTTAGTTTTATGGGCAAAGCATTTTTTACTTATTATTTAAAAAAAACAAGCTGAAGGTTTTTTATCTTTTCCTTTTAGATCGTTGGGCCCTTAAGGGGTAGGTTTTTTAAAAACCAATTTGGCATATCTTTAGTTGTTCAACCATAAACCAAGGGACATAAAAAATTAAAAAATTTTTCCCTTTTCCAAAAAAAATTTAAACGTTGAAACCCCGCTGAACCCTTTCCCTTTTTTCCGGGTTAAACCCCTGTTTTTTCCTGCCTTGTCCCCCCGGGACTTAAGGAGTAAAATTTTTATTTGAAATTCCTCAAAAAAAAATTAAATATTCAGGCACAGGAAAAATTTAAAAAATACTTAGATAAAATTTTTAAAATTTAACAGAGGCCCCTTTTGAAAATAAGACTCACTTTCAAATTTTTGAAAAAGAGAATAAAATTAAAAAAAAATCGATTATTTTTCGCTTTTTCCCCATTTTGAGGCTTTTTACTTTTGAATTTCCTTTTTAAGAAAAAAGTTGACCCTATCTTACCCCTGAAAATTATTCAAAATAACAAAATTCAAATTTAATTTTTCACAATTCTTTTTGAAAATAGAGGCGGGGTTTCTTTGTATACCCTATTGGGAAATTTTAAGAAAAATTAAGAAAAAAAATTGGGGTCAAAATTTTTCGTGGTTTTTCTGCCATTTATGGGGGGTTTTGGTTAAAAAACTGTTAAAATTTTTAAAAAAAATCAAATACTTTTTTCTTGTTTATTTCCATTTTTAACTTCGAAAAAAAAATCGTTTTTAAAAAGAAAAGATTTATATAAAATTTAAATCAACTTTTCAAAAATTTTAAAAAAGCACTGTTTCTTGGTGAAAACCCTGCACTTTTTTACGATAAATTGAAAAAAAATTTTTGTTTGGGGGTGAGCAAATTTTCGAAATTCCTTTGAAAAAAGTTTTTTCTTCCATCCTATTTTAGCTTTCTGATTGGAAACCCTTAAAAAGAATTAAAGTTTGGTTTTTTTTGGAGTTTGTGGGGGGGTTTTTTTTTTTTTGTTTTGTTTTTTGTTTTTTTGTTGGGTTGGGTTTTTTCTTTGTTTTTTGTTTTTGTTTTTCCAGAATTCTTGATTTGCTTTTTTCATAATAGTTGTTTATTACGATTGATTAGTTATATGCATACCCCTCCCCCCTACACACACATACACACAAGCACGTGCGCGTGCGCACGCACACACACGCACACGCGCACACACACACACATACACACACTTTCCTGTCTGATATCACTATTTAGTGGAAGGACGTTAAACTGAAGAACTACTACTACTACACATACACACATACACACATACACGTATCACATTGTACCGTATTCCAAACGCTCTAACCACATCATCACCTTCCCTGGAGCTTCTAATTTTCACCTCTACTGCCCCCTTCTCACTCTTGTTTTCTATATTCTTCCCAAAAGAGACGTGATAATCATGGTACACACCTCGGGAGCACGGGGTAGCCTAGTGGTTAGAGCACTGAGATGGCAATCTGACGGCGCGGGTTTGAGTCACCACTGAGGCACCCCTCCGAGAAGACTTACCCCGTGGAGTAAACATCAACACTGGATCCACTCCCCTGACAGTCCTTCCATCACACAATCAATTAAGGTCTCATGTGTGAACCCACGCAGAGCATCTTCGCACACCTTAAAACCCCATTCTACCTGTCAGAAGAGTAGGCTAGTGCATGCTAGTAAGAACGGATGACAATTTTTTTAGTGCATTTTAACTGGTGCAGTATTTAGATACCATCCCTGGAATCGGAATGCAGCCACCTTCATGGTGGGTAAAAACGCCGCATACGCAAAAAAAATCTCACCATTGGTGAACCTTGGAGCTCTAGCCAAGGAACGAAAAAAAAAGTACATACCTAATATTCTCCACACTTTCTTACCCGCTTGTAGTCTCTGCTTACGAAATTCTGACTGAAATTTTCCCTAGCTGAAAATCAGGAATGGTACCAGACGCCCGTGTAAAAACAAGAATAAAAGGGATTAGTAACTTTGATAAAGGGTAGGTGCCAAGCCTTTCCTAATCTCTTCCTGTTTTCAGAAAGAAGGGCGAAGTTTATCGCGTTGTTTTCTGGGCTTTCGGTTTGGTTTTTTGTGGAGTTTTGTTTTGTTTTGCTTTCTTTTGTAGGGGGGGTGGTGGTGGCTTTTTGTTTTGCTTTGGTTTTGGGTTTTATTTTTGGCTTTTTTAGAGAGGGGGGGTTTTATTTTCTAACGGTAGGTGACGACAATTTGAGCGTACTTGATCACATCAAACTGGCAAAGTGCAGTAGACAGCTGCAGTATTGCACAGTTAGGCAATGAGACACACCTGTATGTACATTTTGACCAACTGCATTAGACAGTATTATTACACTGCTAAGTGCATGTTACACACCTTTATGTTCATACTGACAAACTGCATGGTGTTGTTGTTGTTGTTGTTGTTGTTGTTTTTTCTTTTCTGTACCTGTTGGCAAACTGCAACAGACAGTATAACACAGCAAATACATACTGCAAACAAGTTTGTACATATTGGCAAAGTACAGTAGGCAGTATCACATAGCTGGTGCATGTTACACACTATTCTATACATACTGGCAAAAAGCAGTAGACAGTATTACACAGCTATCCCATGGTACACACTATTATGTACATATTGGTAAACTGCAGTAGACAGTATTACACAGCTATCCCATGGTACACACTATTATGTACATATTGGTAAACTGCAGTAGACAGTATTACACAGCTAATGCATATTACGCACTACCCTATACATATTGGCAAGCTACAGTAGATGGTTGTACACTGCTAATGCATGTTACACACCTTTATGCACATACTGACAAACTGCAGTAGACACCTGCTGTATTACACAGCTAGTGCATGCTGCACACCATTTTGTACATATTGGCAAACTGCTGTAGGTAGTGTCACACACTATACTGTACATATTGGTAAACTGCAGTAGGTAGTGTTACACACTATACTGTACATATTGGTAAACTGCAGTAGGTAGTGTTACACACTATACTGTACATACTGGCAAACTGCAGTAGGTAGTGTTACACAGCTAGTCCATGTCACACACTATACTGTATATACTGGCAAACTGCAGTAGGTAGTGTTACAAACTATACTGTACATACTGGCAAACTGCAGTAGGTAGTGTCACACACTATACTGTACATATTGGCAAACTGCAGTAGGTAGTGTTACACACTATACTGTACATACTGGCAAACTGCAGTAGGTAGTGTTACACACTATACTGTACATATTGGCAAACTGCAGTAGGTAGTGTTACACACTATACTGTATATGCTGGCAAACTGCAGTAGGTATTACACACTATACTGTACATATTGGCAACCTGCAGTAGGTAGTGTTACACACTATACTGTACATATTGGCAAACTGCAGTAGGTAGTGTTACACACTATACTGTACATACTGGCAAACTGCAGAAGGTAGTGTTACACACTATACTGTACATACTGGCAAACTGCAGTAGGTAGTGTTACACACTATACTGTACATATTGGCAAACTGCAGTAGGTAGTGTTACACAGCTAGTCCATGTCACACACTATACTGTACATACTGGCAAACTGCGGCAGACAGTACTACACAGCTAGTGCATATTGCACACTATACTATACTTATTGGTAAACTGCAATAGGCAGCTACAGTATTACAATGCTAGTGCCTGTACATACTATACTGCACATTTGTTGGTGGGGGGGAGGGGGGCGAGAAACGTTAGGAGACATTGTTTCTGTCATTCTTCCATTGGACTCTCAGATGCAGTAGGCAGGCAGACGAACACATGCATGGATACACGTAGACATTGACAGGCAAGTATATGTACGCTTGAGCTAGCAAGAAAGACTGTGTGTGAATGTATGATAGTGCCCCCGCCCGCGCACTCACACACACACACACACACACACACACACACTACTAGCAACATAACGTCAGTTCAGTCCCAACTTGTAAAGAAATTACTCTATAATTATATTAAAAGATTCAGTGAAAGTGCTGATGTACCAAAGAGCCATACAAAACCTTCATGTCATCATCTTCTCTCTCGCCTTTAATTTGTATGTGAAGAAATTAAACTGAGGAAATAATTGTTCAAGTGTGTCTCAAATTGATTAGAATTAAACTGAGGAAATAATTTTTCAAAAGTGTCTCAAATTGATTTCTTTTGGTCCTGATATGTTTGAACTTTGCTTGGGAGCTTTTTCCATAAACTACTAGCTTGAAACTAAGAAGCTGATTTGAAAATATCATTTCTGAGTTGGGAAAGGTTAGCACGTGATTGCTCCTGAGCTGGTTAGTCTTGAAGATAATTATTGTGATCTTTTGAGAAGTATTTCTAATTAAAAACTTCGGTGCAAATGCAGATTTATTGAAAACAGGTGTGTGTGGGGGTGGGGGGTGGGAGGGGGGTAGTGGGGAGATGTGATAGAGAGAGATAGTGTGTCTATGTGTGTGAGAGAGTTTGTGTGTGCGTGCGTGCATGCGTGCTTGTGTGCGTGCGTGCGTACGTGCGTGTGTGTGTGTGTGTTTATGTGAGAGAGACAATGACAATGACAAATTCTTTTATTTCGAGGATAATCAATAAGCACTCATGTGCTTTTTTACATCCAGTCCCCGCCCGTAGGGATACATCTTAATAATAAACCCAAGACTCATACTCTCACACAGTAGAAACAAAGGGGGAAAGTTAAAAACTTAAAAAACAAAGAAATAAAAGAAAAGGAAAAAAACTTTAAAAAGAAAACAAGTAAAAGAAAAATAAAAACATCCCCCCCCAAAAAAAACCCACAACAACAACCCCACAACAACAACAAACAAACGAAAGAAAAAACACAACAAAAAAGGTAAAAAAAGAATGTAAAAAATTAAAGCCAAAACGCCAAACTTATAAAGTCATAAAAATGAACATCTTCACATTGTAAAATGGTACACATAGTTGTTACACGTAACAATAAGATATTGAAATAGAACATTCACTAGAACTCAAGTACAGTCAACAAGCCCAATAAAATATTGAAAATATAAAGTATGAATACCTCCTTCATCAGGACACACAACAACTATAACTATAAGCAAATTAGTAAAAGGAGAGAGAGAGAGAGAGAGAGAGAGAGAAGAGAGAGAGAGAGAGAGAGAGAGAGAGAGAGAGAGTTTTATTTTATTTATTTTTTTATACCGGGGATAATGGAATAAGCACTTATGTGCTTTTTTACATCTAGTCCCTGTGTGTATGCGGATTAGTAATTCTGTCATCTGTTCCCACCGGCACACAATGGCCTACTCTTACAAAAGCGGAACAGGATTTAACGTGTGCGCAAGATGTTCTGCATGCTTCGAACATAGAGAGAGAGAAAAGAGAGAGAGAGAGAGAGAGAGAGGAGAGAAAAGAGAGAGAGAGAGAGAGAGAGAGAGAGAGAGAGAGAGAGAGACAATGACAATGACAATGACAATGACAATGACAATGACAAATTCTTTTATTTCGAGGATAATGAATAACCCACACATGTGCTTTTTTACATCCAGTCCCCGCCCGTTAGGGATACATCTTAATAATAATAACCCAATACTTATACAGTCTCATAATAAAAACAAGGGGAAATAACCCTTTTCAAAACAGCTCCCCCCAATAACCCTCCCCCCCCAAAGCAAGCAATTAAAAGAAAATCCTAAAAATACCCCACCCCCCAAAAAACCCTAAGCAAAACAAACAAACAAACAAAAGAGAAGAAAAAAACCAAACCAACAAAAGATGATAAAAAAGAGAAAAACAGACAAACAACAACAACAACAACAACAACAACAACAACAAAGCCAAGAAAAATAAACACAACCAAACTTAAGAGAGAGAGAGAGAGAGAGAGAGAGAGAGAGAGAGAGAGAGAGAGAGAGAGAGAAGAGAGAGAGAGAGACCATAAACCAAATCGTAATAAGAAGTTGTATAATAAGATAAACGACCGCAGTTCTCCATGCTAACTACTGTTGTGTGATGAAATCGTGTTTGAAGAAATCATCCCACTGCAGTTCATCTACCTCACAGTTATGCAATGACAGAGATATCCTTCCTCCCAATACTGCGGTCTTGACTGACGACAACATTCAACAAAATAATGAGGACATTAACGTAATAGTGGATGCTTAAGTATAAATGAACTTTATTTCTGTTTATGTAGACACTTCCTTGGGGCTCAATCCCTTCAAAATGAAAAACATTCCGACTGAGCCAGAATTTCAGCAGAACAGGCCTCTCCATTGGTGGACGAGCAACGGTACAAAGAGACAGATCTATATCATTGCGTTTTGTTATTGTTGCTGCTGCTGCTGCTGCTGCTGCTGCTGCTGCTGCTGCTGCTGCTGCTGCTGCTGCTGCTGCTGCTCATAATGACAGATCCATATCACTGCGTGTGTGTTGTTGTTTCTGCTGCTGCTGCTACTGCTGCTCCTGCTGACAGATACATATCACTGCGTGTGTGTTGTTATTTTTTGTTGTTGCTGCTGCTGCTGCTGTTTCTCGCTAGAGCTCTGAGGTTCACCAATTTTGAGATTTTTGCGTATGCGACCTTTTATTCCCCACCATTAAGGAAACCGCATTCCAGCATCGGAGATACAGTTGGGAATTGAACCTACCCAGGTTTGCCAGGACAGTCGGGAGGTAC
>CM054149.1:49358199-49398199 GCA_028751875.1 Rapana venosa | reverse complement strand
CTCTCTCTCTCTCTCTCTCTCTATCTCTTTCTCTCTCTCTCTTCTCTCTCTCAGATGAGACTATAAACGGAGGCCCGTGTTCGAACACACGCAGAACATCTTGCGCACACGTTAAATCCTGTTCCGCTTTTCGGAAGAGTAGGCCATTGTGTGCCGGTGGAAACAGATGACAAAATTTACAAAACCGCATACACACGGGGACTGGATGTAAAAAAGCACATGAGTGCTTATTCCATTATCCTCCATATAAAATAATATATAAATAAATAAATAAATCTCTGATATTCATACATGCCTTCTCCCTCAAGTTGAGACTGGTCTATCATTCTGTCATTTTGATCATAAATAAATCAGGTCAACTAACGCCCTCGACTATATGTCTTTTAAGGATGGATGCAATTTTAAACTGCTCGAGTGATTAATGTGCGTGTGTGTGTATGTGTATGTGCTGTGTGTGTGTGCGCGCGCGCGCCTTTATACTACTGCGCAACACGCACGGGCGAAGTCATACACTCACACACATTTTTCTCTCCTCTCTTCCCCCTCCCCTCACAACCCCACCCCAGCTCATTCTCTTTCCCTCTCCATTATTTCAAAACCCATCCCATCCCTACCCCAGCCACCCACCATACGAATCTCACTGACAGATAATGGGCACCCCCAAAAATGTATGAAACACTTTCTACACTTTTTCCAAGCTTTTCTTGTTTGCTTTGAATTCTAAGAATAAATGGGAAGAAGGATATGGAAAACTGTGTAGCTTTCTTAGGAAAGCTGTAGTATCATGTTAAATGTTTTGTATACACCCTAGGGGATGCGTGTGTGTTAACCGTATTCCATCTTCAGAGATGGCCTACAATCAAAGATTGACCTAAAAACTGCAGTACTATACACCAGAAAGTTTTCTGATTGCAAAGTAGGGTCCACTGACGGGATGCAAATTACAGTTGTTTGGCCGGTTGTGTATTTCGGTCAACTGAAGGGTAAGTTTGCCGACAGTGGAGCAACAGCAGTGTCATCAAACCAGCCCCTACTCTTGGACTGGGACTGTGAAGTATCAGCGTGTGACAGGGTAATGGATGGCCTGGTGGTTAGAGTGGTGCATTCGTGATCTGCTGACCCGGTTCGATTCTCATTCACGAGGACTTTATCTCTGGAGTAAACATCAGTGCGGACTCCACTCTCCCCAAAAGCCCTTCGGATGAAACTATAAACCAAGGCCCCGTGTGCGAACGCACGCAGAACATCTTGCGCACACGTTAAAACCCGTTCCGTTTTTCAGAAGATTAGGCCAATGTGTGCCAGTGGGAATAGATGACAAAATTTACAAAACTGCATACACAAAGGGACCGGATGTAAAAAAACACATGAGTGCCTATTCCATTATCCTCGAAATAAAAAGAATAAACAAATAGAATAATTTTTTTTAAGTTTCCAAATGTGCATGTTACTCAGAAAGAGGAAGGGACCAGGGGACAGTTGGACAGCGAGCCTTCAGAGAGAAGCGTGATTCTGACAGACGTTTTAGTTCTTTAAACTGGTGGTTCTGAGGGGGGCCCCTGTGACACTTCTCCCATGACAGTGGAACACTTCCTCCAGACCTGCATGTCCAACACACCCAAACCCAGGGGGCCAATGTCTGGCCTACTGACCTGCCGATGAGGGACAAGCTCTTGGGATCCCTGGAGGGCCTTCAGCGCACGGCAGCATTTGTCAGGGCCTCAGGAGTTGCTGTCTGAGCGCTCGACGAAAGAAGAAGAAGAAGTTCTTTAACTTCTAGCAGTTTTGCATTGAGCAGTGAGTGGTGCAAATTGTGGAAGGGCGTTTGCACCCCTCTCCCTGTCTGCCTTTTATTCAAGTTTTTGGCATTTTTCAGACTGGTAGCATGAGACAAATTTGTCTGTTTGAGATTTGGCTGATTGTGTGTTCGTTTTGAGTTGTTCAGGCATTGCATCTCTTCTCTCTTTCTCTGTCTCTCTCTCTCTCTGTCTCTGTCTGTCTCTCTCTCTCTCTCATTCTCTCTCTCTCTCTCTCTCCAAAAATAAAGAGAATTCATTCAAAGATCATTCATTCATTCATTCGTTCATTCTTTCATTTATTCTCTGTCTGTGTCTCTGTTGTGTCCTCTCCCTCTCTCTCTCTGTCTCTCTCTCTCTCTCTCTCTCTCTCTCTGTCTCTCTTTCTGTCTCTGTCTGTCTGTCTGTTTGTCTGTCTGTCTCTATTCTGCCCCCCCCCCCACCCCCTCCTCGTCCTCTCTCTCTTAAAAAATATAGATCATTCATTCGTTTCGTTCATTCGTTCATTCATTCATTCATTCATTTATTCTCTGTCTGTTTCTCCTCTCTCTCTCTCTCCTCTCTCTCTCCTCTCTCTTCTCTCACTCTCCTCTCTCTCTCTCCCCTCTCTCTCCTCTCTCTCTCTCTCTCTCTCTCTCTCTCCCTCTCTGTCTGTCTGTCTGTCTGTTCTCTAATTCTCTCTCTAACTCTCTCTCTAATTCTCTGTGTTGTTGTGTGTGTGTGTGGTGTGTGTGTGTGTGTGTGTGTGTTGTGTTGTGTGTGTGTTGGTGTGTTGTGTTTAATGACCTGGTCTTCATTCCACCAAAGCTAGTGAAGTGTCAGTGTCTGCCGCCATCAGTCTGTCACTTTTCAGCAGAGTAAAAAAACATCTGCAGGACACAGAAGGACAGCAGCAGAAGCACTTAGGAAAGAAGAAGAAGAAGGGAGAGGAAGCCTCTTGGGAGAGACAGACAGACAGAGAAAGAACAGACTGACACTGACACATTTTTCTGTCCATTCAGCATTACAATCACCTTGTAGACAAGGGGGGAGGGGGCGAATAATATTTTTAGATTTGTGTAGCATAATACTGTCTTCAAATATTCCTATTGCTTGCACTTTAGATGTACAACTGAACAAATTTATTTGCCGCCCAGGCTCTCTCTCTCTCTCTCTCTCTCTCTCTCTCTCTCTCAGCTCTCTCTCTCTCTCTCATCTCTCATCTCTCTCTCCTCTCTCTCTCATCTCTCTCTCTCTCTCTCTTTCTCTCTCTCAGATGAGACTATAAACGGAGGCCCGTGTTCGAACACACGCAGAACATCTTGTGCACACGTTAAATCCTGTTCCGCTTTTCGGAAGAGTAGGCCATTGTGTGCCGGAAACAGATGACAAAATTTACAAACCGCATACACACGGGACTGGATGTAAAAAGCACATGAGTGCTTATTCCATTATCCTCCATAAAAATAATATATAAATAAATAAATAAATCCTGATATTCATACATGCCTTCTCCCTCAAGTTGAGACTGGTCTATCATTCTGTCATTTTGATCAATAAATAATCAGTCAACTAACGCCCTCGACTATAGTCTTTTAAGGATGGATGCAATTTTAAACTGCTCGATGATTAATGTGCGTGTGTGTGTATGTGTATGTGCGTGTGTGTGTGCGCGCGCGCGCGCCTTTATACTACTGGCGCAACACGCACGGGCGAAGTCATACACTCACACACATTTTCTCTCCTCTCTTCCCGCTCCCCTCACAACCCCACCCCAGCTCATTCTCTTTCCCTCTCCATTATTTCAAAACCCATCCCATCCCTACCCCAGCCACCCACCATAACGAATCTCACTGACAGATAATGGCACCCCCAAAAATGTATGAAACACTTTCTACACTTTTTCCAAGCTTTTCTTGTTTGCTTTGAATTCTAAGAATAAATGGGAAGAAGGATATGGAAAACTGTGTAGCTTTCTTAGGAAAGCTGTAGTATCATGTTAAATGTTTTGTATACACCCTAGGGGATGCGTGTGTGTTAACCGTATTCCATCTTCAGAGATGGCCTACAATCAAAGATTGACCTAAAAACTGCAGTACTATACACCAGAAAGTTTTCTGATTGCAAAGTAGGGTCCACTGACGGGATGCAAATTACCGTTGTTTGGCCGGTTGTGTATTTGGGTCAACTGAAGGGTAAGTTTGCCGACAGTGGAGCAACAGCAGTGTCATCAAACCAGCCCCTACCTTGGCCTGGACTGTGAAAGTATCAGCGAGTGTGAACAGGGTAAAGGATTGCCTGGTGGATAAAGTGGTGCATTCGTGATCCTGCTGACGCGGGTTCGAGTCTCTCAATGCACGAGGACTTTAATCTCTGGAGTACACATCAGTGCGGCCTATCCACTCTCCCAAGAGCCTTCGGATGAACTATCAACCAAGGCCCCGTGTGCGAACGCACGCAGAACCCTTGCGCACTCGTTAACACCCTTTCCCCCGCTTTTCCGCAATTATAGGCCCACGTGTGCCAGTGGCCATAGATGACACAATTACCAAACTGCATACACAAGGGCCAACGATGT
Source organism: Rapana venosa (assembly GCA_028751875.1). NCBI lineage: Eukaryota > Metazoa > Mollusca > Gastropoda > Neogastropoda > Muricidae > Rapana > Rapana venosa. Next base: position 49,393,846 of record CM054149.1, on the reverse strand, counting down.
AACAAAAACCACCTGAGTGCCTATTACCATTATCCTCGAAATAAAAAGAATAACTCAAATAGAATATTGTTTTTTAAGTTTTCCAACTGTGCCATGTTACTCACACGAGGAAGACCAGGAGACATTGGACATCGAGCTTCATAGAGAGCGCGGTGATCTGACAGAAGACGTTATAGTTCTTTAAACTGTGGTTCTGAGGGGGCCCCTGTGACACTTCTCTCCCATGACAGAGGGAACACTTCCCTCCAGACCGCCTGTCCAACACAACCCAAACCCGGGCCATGTCTGGCCTTATCTTACTCTTCTGCCGAGGAGGGACAACTCTGGATCCCTGGAGGGTCCATCAACGCACGGCCGCATTTGTCCCGGCCTCAGAGTTTTGCTGTCTGAGCGCACGCGGAAGAAGAAGAAGAAGTTCTTTAACACTCATAGCTTTTGCCTGAGCAGTGAAGGGTGCAAAATGTGAAGGCGTTTGCACCCTCTCTCCCTGACTGCCTTTTATTCAAGTTTTGCAGTTTTCAGACTTAGGTACATGAGACAAATTTGTCTGTTTGTGATTTGGCTGATTGTGTGTCTCGTTTTTGAGTTGTTCAGGTATTGCATCTCTTTCTCTCTTTCTTGTCTCTCTCTCTCTCTGTCTCTGTCTGTCTCACTCTCTCTCTCTCCTCCTCGCTCGCTCTCCTCCTCCAAAAAATAAAGAAATTCATTCAAAAGATCATACATTCATTCATTCGTTCATTCTTTCATTTATTCTCTGGTTCTGTGTCCTCGTTGTGTCTCTCCCTCTCTCTCTCCTGCCTAGATCTCGCCTCTCTCTGTCTCTCTTTCTGTCTCCTGTCTGACTGTCTGGTTGTCTGTCGGTCTCCTAGTGTCGGCCCACCCCCCCCCCTCTCGCTCTCTCTCTAAATAAAAAAAATAAAGAACATTCATTCGTTCGTTCATCGTTCATTCATTCATTCATTCATTATTCTCTGATCAGTTTCTCCTCTCTCTCTCTCTCTCCTCTCTCTCTATCTTCCTCTCTCTCTCTCTCTCTCACCTCTTCTGTCTGTCTGTCTGTCTGTCTCTCTAATTCTCTCTTTAACTCTCTCATCATAATTCTGTTGTGTGTGTGTGTGTGTGTGTGTGTGTGTAGTGTGTGTGTGGGTGTGTGTGTGTGTGTGTGTGTGTGTTTAATGACCGGTCTTCATTCCACCAAACTGTTGAAGTGTCAGTGTCTGCCGCCATCAGTCCGTCCTTTTCAGTCAAAGAAAAAACAATCTGCAAGGAACAGAAGGACAGCAGCAGAAGCACTTAGGTGAAAGAAGAAGAAGAAGGAGGAGGAAGCCTCTTGGGAGAGACAGACAACAGGAGAAGAGAACAACTGACACTGACACATTTTTCTTGTCCATATCAGCATTACAGCCTTGGAGACAAGGGGAGGGGGCTGAATAATATTTTTAGATTTGTGAACTCATACTGTCTTCAAATCTTCCTGTTGCTTTGCATTTAGATGTACCACTGAACCAATTTATTTGCCGCCCCTCTCTCTCTCTCTCTCTTCCTCGTCTCATCGCTCTCTCCTCGCTCTCCCTCTCTCTCTCTCCCCGCCAGCGCGTCTTCCCTCTCTCTCAAGCTCTCTCTCGCTCTTCTCTCGTCTCTCTCTCCTCTCTCTCTCTCTCGTTTCTCTCTCTCTCTTTCTCTCCTCAGAGAACTAAAACGAGGCCCGTGTTCGAACACACGCAAACATCTTGCGCACTACGTTAAATCCTGTTTCCGCTTTCGAAGGAGCCATTGTGTCCGGTGACAACAGATACAAAATTACAAAACCGCATACACACGGGGACTGATGAAAAAAAAGCACAAGCGTGCTTATTCCATTATCCTCGATATAAAATAATACACCCTAAATAAATATAAAATATCTCTGAATTCATACATGCCTCTACCCTCAAGTTAAGACTGGTCTATCCTCTGTCATGTTTGATCATAATAAATCAAGGTCCACTAACGCCCATGCCATATGTCTTTATATAAGTAGACCAATTTTAAACTGCTCGATTGCTTCCTGGGCATGAGGTGTGGGTGTGTGCGTGGTGCCATTATACTACCAGCCCCACACCACACGAGCTAAGTCATACACCACACACCAAAACCTTTTTCCTCTCCTCTATCCCTCTCCCCCCCCCCCCCCACAACCCCACCCCCACCCATTCTTTCTCTTTCCCTCTCCCTTATTTCAAAACCCATCTCATCCCTAACCCACATCCACCCACCATGGAATCTCACTGACAAGAAAATGGACAAAACATGTATTAATACACTTTTATTTCTACACATTATCCAAGCTTTTCTTGTTGGCTTTGAAATGAGAATCAAGAAAAGGGGATATGGAACACAGTGTAGCTTCTTAGGAAGCAGTGGTATCATGTTAAAGGTTTGTGTGTTCACCCGAGGGTTTATTTTACCAACAAATCCTTCCACAGATACTTCTGTGTGTGTGTGTGTGTGGTGTGTTGTGAGCGTGGCGTGCAATGTGTGTGTCTGTGCGTGTGTGTGTATGTATGTGTATAATGGTGTGTGTGTGTGTAAACGTGTGTGAATGTGGGTGTGTGTTAATGTGTCCTGTGTGTAGTGCGTGTACTTGTGTTATGTGTGTGAGTACCGTGTGAGAATGTGGGTTGTGTGTATGTGGTCTGTGTGTAGTGTGGTAAGCTTGTGTTATAGTGTGTGTGTAAAGTGAGTGTTGCGTGTAATGTGCGTGTGTTGCTGTATTGTCTGTGTGAATGTGTTGTTCTGTGTGTAATGTGTGAGTGTATGTGTGTTGGTGTTTGAATGTTCGTGATTGTGTGTGTGAGTAAGTGTGTGTGTGGGGGGGGGGGGAGGTGAATGGTGTGTGTTGTGTGTGAGTGTGTGTGTGTGTGGTGTGTGAGTGTGTGTGTGGTAGTGATGTAGTATCAGTGTTAGATCTTGTTATATACCCCTGCGAGTATTTGACAAAAACATGATTTCGGACAGATTACTTCTGTCTATGTTTGAGAGCATCTTCTCGCTGTGTGTGACGGGTGATGTGTGTTGTGTGTCCTGTGTGTTTGTCGCGCACTGCGCGCGCGTTGTGTGTGTGTGCGTGTAGATCTTAAAATTCGTACTGGACACTCTGCACGCACACACTAATCCAAGACTGCGGCACAAGGCACTGGCGTGCTCACAATTAGCTGAGACACCTGGAATCTCCTAATAATCCAGAACCCCCAACCGCCCAAACCCCCTCCACTTTTTAATTATCGACTATTCATGGCAGGCAAGGTTCAAACTCACACCTTGCAAACGCTTTGGAATCTAACAATTTAGAAATCAACCACCTCATCATCCGCTCTTATTTGGCCCAGTTCAAAAGCTGTGTCATTATTGATGTCGCAGCTAACTACCAAGGCCCACACACTGAAATGTAGTTATGTTGTAACATGTTGTGTTGAGAATGCCATCAGCACATGACACATCTCTACATAACAACATGCACTCTCTTTAAAAGAGAAAACAATCCCTGAAGTCGGAGTCTATAGGCTGCCCTATATGGCGAGGTACTTAAGAACGTCATCACGCCAACTTCTCATTCAGTGTGCATTTCAATCTCACAGTGATTCCCAGGTGGGATATTGAGGTCAGATGCATGATCTGGGTGACCCCAGGGTGTTAACTGGGAACGACAGCAACAACACACAACAACAGCAGCACAGCAACAACAACACCAACGATAACAATCTCTCTCTTGCTGTCGAGAAATCTAATATCGCGTTTCATACTCCATTCTCCTACCTCCTACCCCTCCAACAAGATCATTTTTGCCCCTTCCTCACCCACTCGCCTTCCCCCCCCCCCCCCCTCCACCTACCACCCACCCACCCTTAGCCGCGGAGAACAACAGCAAACTATTTCAGACAGAAACAAAAACTGCCACAAGGAGAGATGAAGAAAATAGATTGTAAATATAAACACGAAAAACTGTATTAAGGACCGGTAACAAAACAGGTAGTATAATAAAAACAAAAACTCTGTATTAAGGACAAAGAAGAAGAAAAGCAAAAAACTGTATTAAGACAGATTAAAGAACAACAAAACTGCATTAAGGAACGATGAAGAAAAACAAACACTGCATTAAGACAGATGAAGAAAAACAAAAACTGCATTAAGGACAGAGTGAAGAAAACCAAAAACTGCAATTAAGGACAGATGAAGAAAAACAAAAACTGCCTTCGGCCCAGGAGAGATAGAACGATCAACCACAACTGTAATAGAATAGAAGACAGATGAAGAAAAACAAAAACTGTATTATAGTCACAATATAGAACAACAAAAACTGCTTTAAGGGACAATGAAAGAATAACAAACCACTGCATTAAGGACAGATTGAAGAAAAACAAAAACTGCATTAAGCAATGAAGAAACAAACAAAAACTGCATTAAGGACAGAATAAGAAAAACAAAAACTGTATTAAGGACAGATGAAGACAAACAAAAACATGTATGAATGACGAGATGAAGAAAAACAAAATTGTAAATTACGGACAATAAGCGAAACACAAAAAACTGTAATTAAGGACAGATGATGAAAACAAAAGTTAGTATCACGGAACAGATGCGACGAAAAACACAAACTAAATAAAAGATGAAGAAAAACAAAAACCGCCATTAAGGACAGATGAGAAAAACAAAAACTTATCAAGGACCATGAAGAAAAAACAAAAACTGTATAAAGGACAATGAAAAAAATTACAAAAACTTATTATCGGACAGATGAAAAAAAAAAATTATATTAAAGACAGATGAAGGAGAAAAACAAAAACTGCATTTAAGGACAATGAAGAAAACACAAACTGCATTAAAGACAGATGACGAGAAACCAAAAACCGCATTACGGACAAGATGAAACACGCAAAAAACCCGCATTAAGGACAGATGAAAGAAAAACAAAAACTGATGAAAGGTAAATGTAGAAAAATAAAATCTGTATTAAGCACAGAATTATTTTTTTTAACTGCATAAGGACAGATAAAAAACAGCATTAAGGACAATAAAGATAATATACACAATCTGGTAGTAAAGAAATATTTCAAAAAAACAAAAACTGCAACAAGGACAAGATGAAGACAAACAAAATTTGTATTAGGACAATGAAAAAAAACAAACCCTGCATTAAGACAATGAAGAAAAAACACAAAAACTGCATTAAGACAGAAATGAAGAAAATAAAAATCTGCATTAAGGACAGATGAAGAAAACCAAAACTGTCTAAGACAGAGGAAGAAAAACAAAAAATAGCATCAGCAGATAAAAGCTTGAATGGCTGAGTTTTTAAGGGATCACCCAAAGTTCTGCCAATTTCCCCAGTATGGGATTTTTTTTTCCCTGTGAAACAATGTATGAATGCAACTTGAAATTCATTAGAGGATTTATGGTTCTTATTATTTCATTCCTTCTTCACAGTGTTTTGTAATTCTGAAGATTTATTGTTATTATATTGTTCCTACTTCATAAGGGTTTTTTCCCACCTGACCAGACCAGGGGTGATTTCTTCATCAAAAAGCAAGGGACAAAATCAATTGTTTTATTTCTTTATGATTTCATATGTTCGGTTTGTGTGGTATGAACAAATGAAAGGGAGACAAGATCGTGTCACACAACAGCTATCAATTTAGAAACAATCGGAAGTTTCTTATATATTATGGATGGTTTTTTTTAATATTCTAATTGAGAAAGGAAGATAAGGCAAACGGTGGTGACATGTTTATGTATATTTGCTAGTGACAGCGACGTGTAACTTTGTAATGGGCATGATAATATTATAACGTTAATATTTTTCCGAACTCGTCAAATAAGCGGAATCAATCCCTGGTGGTAATTTATATTTTTCCAATGTTTAACATTTTAATACCACTTCCAGTCACGGCAGATTTCTTTCTCTGTGTATAATCGGGCTGCTTCTTCCCCGGAGAGCGCGTCGCCACAAGAGCAGCGCCCCCATTACTTTACTTGTTTTTTCTTATTTCTATCAGGCCCCCCTTGGGTATTTGCTTCCCGCGAATCAGAGGGTCTTTTTTTCCTACATGATTTTACCAGGCCACCCTCTTGTTGCCGGGGTTTATTAAGTGCGCTAAATAATTATCGTACCACACGGGCCCTCGTTGATCGTCTCATCCGAAAGACTAGCACCTCAAACCCCCACTCATAGTCCTAATGGATTGGGGGGGGGGGAGGGGGGGGGGGGGGAGTTTTCTGGTCCCAAACGTGGATCAAACAACTGTCACACTTCTGACCCCAACTTTTCGCTTTCTAACGGGATCGTAACCTCTAACTACCGACCATCAACTATTTCATTGAACAGGTGGTTAGAAGCGTTGCCGCTGGCGATTTGACTGCCGGTCGTGTATAGGATTGATCCCCCATCAAAATGCATGTTCAGAGATGTTTCCCTCCTGTAGTTAACATCCTACCGTGTCTAATCCCCCCTTAAGCGCCTGGGCGCTTTGATTTGATTGCTTTAACAAGATCAGCGCTATATAAATTCCATAGATTCTATATTATTATTATTATTAACACGCCCTACGAACGCACGCCAGGACGAAAGATAACATTTTTACAAATGAGTACCTCACACACACACACACACACCCACACACACACACACACACACACACACACCACACGCACGCACGCACTGCACGCACGCACGCACACCCCCCCCTAGGGGTGTGCACACACACACGTCTAACGCGCGACTAACACACTAGATACAAATTTCTTTCACTAATAATATGCAGACAACAACAATCATAACGGGTTCTCTCTCCTCTCTCTCTCTCTCTCTACTCTCTCTTCATCCTCTCTCTTCTCTACTCTCTCTCTCATCTATCGTCTCACTCTCTCCTCTCTATCCCTCTCCTCTCTCTCTCTCTCTCTCTCTTTTTTCGTACTATTTGTTAATCCTCAAAAATGCTTTGACACAATTGCGACCACATAACATTCACATACAATAACTAAACCTGTACCATTTTCTTCTCGACAAATACCTTACAACTGCTTTGAGCTGCTATCTAGAAAACCGGCAACCAGTGTGTCTCAATTGGCACAACTACCTCCCAATCTACAAGCCAGCAATTAGGGATACCACCAAGGATCCATACTAACCTATTCCTTCTCACTATACATAACGACCTCCCTCTCCACATCAAATCCAAATGCAACTATTTGCTGATGACACAACTATTCATACGAGCCCCAATAACCCTATCTCTCTACATAAGCATACCAAAAAGTTTATACACTTATTGAATGGACCGAACTACACCAGATGTCTATACACCCAGCAAAAAACAAAATGCATGCTTATTACCACTAACAAAAAGCGTCAAAACTTAACCCACAAACTACTCCCATCAACATTAAACAAAGGAATAATTGACCAAACCCATCACTCACAAGGTTTTAGGGGTAACAATTGGATAAATCTCAGATGGTTCACCACATAAGCTCTAACTCTGCAAATACATGTCCCAAAGATATACCCCTTTCAAAATCAAGCACGTTCTTGACTTTTCAGTCAAGGCAAACTATTCTTCAATCATTATCTACAATCCTTCAATAACTATGCTTCTTACCCTGGGGATTCTCTATGCAAAACACTATGAAACCTGACAGGAGTCTGTACACGTGCGCTCAAACTGTCCTTTTTACAAAGACAACTATTAAAAGCTGCTATACTCATAAATCGTCTCCCCTTACACCAACGACTAAAAATAGAACAAAGGAGTTAGATGTTCAAGATCAGACAGGAACCGTTCCATCATACTAAAAGGACTAATTTCCCCCTAAACCAATCCCAAATATCACTTACAGCCCATGTCCCTATACCGATAGACTATGTCAAATCTATCTACTTTACTCAAAGCCCTATGCTGTGGAACGCCCTTCCAATTCAGTAAACAACATCAATCAATAACAATCTACAAACTCAATGATCAACTCACTTGATACATCACAATAACAAACCACAGTCCCATAGCCTTAAAAACAAAGTTCATAGCCTCCCTTGACCTTACTCTGCCCTTTCCCATCTTACCTATCTGCCCTTCCCTTTCCTTCACCTGTCTGTATGTCAGACCTGTTGTCCTCACATCTCACACTCTCTCCTCACATCCTCTCCCATCTCTCTCCTCTCTCTCTCTCCCTTTCCAAATTTTCAATTGTTACATTGAAAAAAGTGAGTTTATAGCTAAGTGTAAAGCCTTTAAAAAAAAATTAAAATTCATTCTTTTTATTACACACACTATAGTTAAATAAAATATCATTATCATAACAACAATATTGTAATCTTACGAGTATAATAAAAAAGTGTGACAGTAGATGATGTGCGTGTTTTGAGATGATATTCAGTATTTTTTTCTATGTCCTTTTGGTTTGAGTGTGTTTACAAACCAAAAAGCGTTACATCTTTAACACACACACCCACACACCAACACAAACACACACACACACACTCCCCCCCTCTCATCTCCCACTCTCCTCCTCATTTTCTCCCCCCCCCTCCCCACCCCATCTCCTCTCTTCTCACAATGTATAGATGTTCATTTTATGACTTTAGTGATTTTTTTTTCTCTCCGTATTGTAAGCGTGTATTGAATTGGGCTATTTCTTTTCAATGGCTTTCAATTTGTACGAGTATATTTCCAAAAGACTATGATGTGATCCTGAAGCTGTCTTGAGAATTATCTATTTAGTATTATCCTTGAAAGCCCCTCACACACCCTGTTTTCAATTTATGACTATAAGTTTCTCTCTCCTCTCTCCCTCTCTCTCTCCTTCCTCCTCTCTCTTCCTCTCTCTCTCATCTCTCTCTCTCTCTCGTCTCCTCTCTCTCTGTTGTTAATCGTAGTTTGTTTACTTTGTTTTTTGTTGTTGATTGTTTTGATATTTTTTGTTTTTTTATTTTTTGTTTGGTATATGTATGTTTGTGAGTTGAGGGGGAACGGTGTTGGGTTTTCCAAAAAGTTATTCTTTTTTTCTTTTCCTTCTCAAGTATGTTTTCTTGTTGTTTTTTTTTCTTGTTTTTTGTTTCTGTCTGTTTGGGATGTGCTTTGTCTGTGTTTTTTTTTTGTTGTTTGTTTTTACAAAAAAAAATTCTGTTTTTTTTTTTTGTTTTTGTTTTTTTTTCTATTTTTTTTGGGGGGGGGGGGGCCCGTTATTTCTGGGGTTTATTTATGTCGTTTGCTCGTCCGGGTAGTTTGGTGTGCTGTTTTGTTTGTCGTTTTTTCTTTTCTCCCTCTCCTTTTTCTTAAAAAAAAAAAGTTTTTTCCTTTGCTTCTACTGTTTGAAAATATGATTACTGAGGCATTTTCATATGTGGACACCACGGGCAAGGGACTTGATGTAAAAAAGACATGAGTACTATTCCTTATCCTGAACCAAAAAGATTTTGTTTCAATAACTTTACAAATGTTAATGTTCTTTTTTAGACTTTTTGGCTTTTTCTCCCCCCTCTTTATATTATTGCGTTTATGGTATAAACTTATTTTATATCATGACATCTTTGTATAGTATAATTAAAAGTGTTTGTGCTGATCGGTGCAACTTGAGTATTCCATTTATAGTATTTCCCTGAACCTCCCCACCCCCCCCCCCCACACACACACTCACCCACACACGCATACATACAACACTCACATCACATCCTTCACTTCACGTCACTCATACCTCACCCCTCAATGACTGAGATTTAGATTTTCTTCTTTGTTTTGTTTCTTTTTTTATGTGTGGCTGTATGGGTAATTAAAAGTAAGTATTAGCAGACATATACGTTGAAACGAAGAGTAATCTAAAATAGTGTTATGGATCCAATACTGATTTGGATTATATATTGGACTATTATCTATGAAATACACGCACACCACACTCTCTTCCGTCTCTCTGTCTCTCTCAACACTTTTAAGCGCTCGCTTTAATTATAGTGTATCCTGATGAAAGGATTCATATTTTATATTTCAGTACTTATTGGACTTGCCTCTGTACTAATTTAACAGAGTGCACTATTTCAATATCTTATAGTTATGTGTACCAAGTAAGTGTACCATTTGACCTGAGGTAGCTGTTTATCTTTATACTTATTATAAGTTGGTTTGTTATTTTTCTTGGCTCTTTTGTGTTCTTGTTTGTTGTATTTTAGTCTTTTTTTACTCTTTTATCTCTTCTGTTGGGTCGGTTTTTCTTTCTCGTTTTTTTTGTTTGTTTTGATTAGGGCTGTTTGGGGGTGGGGTGGTATTTTAGGTTTTTCTTTTAATTTGCTTTCTTTGGAGGGGGGGGTGGTATGTTTGGGGGACTGTTTTTTGCCCCGGTTAAATTCCCCCTTGTTTTTTTGTGAACTGCGTATACGTATTGGCTAATTTTAAGCATAATCCCTATTAACGCGGGGGGCGAGGACTGGGATGTAAACAGGCAAACAAATGTGCTTATTCATTATCCTCGAAATAAAAGAATTTGTCATTTCAATGTCATTGTCATACTCAATTTTTTTTGATTTCTCCCTCACTCCTCTCTCTCTCACTTCATCTCTAACATCTTCTCACCTCTCTTACCACCCTCCGCCTCCCCCCATCCACTCCCTCTCTCCACCGAACCCTACTCTCCTCCCCTCACCCACGCTCCTCTCTCGCTCACTCTCTCTCTCCTTCCTCTCTCTCTCTTTCAGACGAAGGAGACCAATCGATATCAACAAATATTTTTTTAATCTTGCTATTCTTAAAACCCACACACACTTAACATTTTAACTACATTTATGTCTGTTTTGCGTTTCTCAATAAATTCCAAAAAACCGCAAACCAAAATACAAAAAAATAAATGGTGGAATGGTATGATGCGAAACAACCCCCAAATTTTGACCACTTGGGTCATGGATAGATCTGCGAGCTGTCAGTTGACTCCACATCTAGCGCCGTATATCACTCTCTGTCAGAGCGCTGCTCTGCTATGCAGGAACTGGTCCAATTACCAAATGACAGTGAATAAGAACAGATAACGAACTGGTCACATGACACCGGCCTATAACATTCCTACAACACCACGACCCCATGATAGTTCTGTTCGCTCGTTGTTTGTGTCTGGCTTTGTGTCGGTGTTGGTGGGGTGGGGGGGGGGAGACACAGTTTCTGTCTCTGTGTCTGTCTGTATGTTTTCGTATGTCTTGGTCGTATCCATATCTCAGCCATCTCAGCGTTTGTGTGCTCAGTCCTGAAGAAAGGTAAAGGGGTGTCCCCTAACAAACGTGGTCATAGGGGAGCCGAGGTGGTCGAGACCTCATGCTTCTCTACTAGGGGGGGGCCAAGCGTATTGAGGCCGGAGGGGGCGCCCATCTCTCTCTCCCTTCCCTCTCCTCCCCTCCCCTCGCTCTTTAATTACAAAACCTTCTCCCCTTCCCTAGACCCTAAGGATCCGGTGAATTCCCTATTTTACCAGCTGGGCTAACCTGGGGGAACTGTACTGACAGGCCCAAAGCGGAGCGCGCTAACGTCCACCCATCCAAGTGGTAACCACCTCGGATCTGCTAACAACCTAAGACTGGGGGCAAAGTGAGCGACCTGGTCCTGTATAGCATATATGCATGTAAATTCACCGCAAAAACACAAAGCAATTACCTGTATTTTCTTTCAAAATAATAACTGATATGTAATCCAGCTGCCAAGAGCAGATGTGATAATATTTGCCTTTGAAAACGCTACAATTATTAACAAAGGTTCACTTGCTGTTGTTGCTCCCAATGTTTTTTATGGAGTTGCTAAGTTGCGGCGCGTGTCCCCCCCAGCTTTGTACCTACCCTAGAGGGGTCACCCAGATCAATTGCCACACTCACTCTCCTCATCATCCCACCCGGGAATCACCGTGAGATAGGAAGATAACCAGTACACACAAACCTCCACTACGATGCGAAGTTTGCGTGTCTGAGACTGTTCACACCTGTACCCTGGCAACCTAGGCAGCCCTAACTCCGACAATTCACCAGGATGTTTTTCTTTTCCTCCTTAAAGGAGAGTGCGCGTAGTTTTTTGCGTGTTTACTAACCTGGGTTCTGTTGTTGTTTTTAATATTTACTGAATAAGCCTCAAATGCCAACGACTCAGACTCTGCCAAGCTTTCTCCACCCGCCAATGTGCAATGCTTTAACATAACACTCTTAACAGCAGATCCAGAACAAAAACATAAAAGTACTTCCACAAAAAACGACACGCGATAGTGATGAGACTGCACGTTATTCTGGGTAACTTCTAGGGTTAAGCTGAAACCCCCCGCGTGACAACAACCCAACCAAAGGCAAAGCGGTGCATTATTCCTTTATCGCTATCAATATCCTAGACGGTAACTGATAAAGCTCTCACGTCTCTCTCTGTCTCTCTTTCGCTTTCCCTCTCTCTTCTCACATTCACCTCTGTCTCTGTCCTGTCTGTCGTCCTGTCTGTCTTCTCTCTCTCTCTCCTCCTCTCGGTCGGTCCTCCCTCCTCTCTCTCTCTCCCGCTCCCCACTCTTCTACTCACCTCTGTCTCTCCCTCTAATCTCTCCCTCTCTCCCCTCCTTCCTCCTCTCGCTCACCTCATCCTCCTCTCTCCAATCTCCCTCTCATCTCTCTCTCTCTCTCTCTCTCTTCCTTCGTCCCTCCATATCATTGTAGAAAGTCGTATAGGAGTCTAGACGGGCATTGTTTGCGGCTTCTGTTGCTGTTACTTTTTAGAAGTGTATGCAAGGTCTTTGGTAATAATTTTTTCTCCGTTCTGTTTAATAGTCTGGATCATAATGGTAGCTGGTATTTAAAGCATTGTCCATTATCTTATGTTTTGAAATAAGCCCAGACGTCTGGTAGTTCCTACATTTTTTCTATTGATATTACACCTTTTACGAATGTAAATCAAGTGTTCGAGTTTGGTTGTAACTTTTACCCCAATTTTTTGGTGGGTTCATTATACTAGCTATTTTAGCATCCATTGAATATTATGTTACTACTACTATTGTTCAACAATATGATGCTTATCTTAAATTTATACAAACTATCTTAAATTTTTAAGACATTGGCATATCGACTGCTAGAACCTGTAACAAAAATCATTTAAGCCAAATTATTTTGGAGAAAACAACCATATGATAACGCCTTGGACAATGCCCCGAGCAGAGTCGTTTCTCATAACACCCACCGTCCCTCACAATCAACCCGGTCATACCTATCTTAATATCCTCCATTCATTTTAACAGAAAGATGGACAACTTTAATAATTCAGGATTTGGTTAGACATTTATTAGCCAGGTTAATCACTAGATGTTATCTCTGTGTGGTGTGTGTGTGTGTGTAGTGTGAAGAGAGAGAGAGAGAAGAGAGAGAGAGATAGAGAAGAGAGAAAACTGATGAGGAAAATATAGGAACTGGAACAAAATATCACACCAGTCTTATGCATTATCCTCGACAAAAAATAAGAATTATAAGTAGACAAAAATATTCTCTGTCTCCTCTCCTCCACTCTCAACGCTCCTCTCCTCTCTCTTAAGAATTTATTAGTCACAATTAGGCACTTCATACACACCGCGAGGCCCCACAGCTTGTCAATCTTGTCATGGATGTTAGCAGTTTTTTTTCTTCCGGCCATGTTATTACCTTTCCTGCTGTCTGTCACGCGCTATTAGATTTGTAACCCCTTCCCTTCTGTTGCTGTGGTATGCAAAAAATCTAAATCCAGTAGGCAGAAGACTTGACTCATTTAAAGACGGGTATGAACGTTTTTTGGCAAAGTACGGGGGGGGTTCCGCATTCAGTAAACGTGGGTGAGGGGGGGGTTGTTGTTGTTTTTTTTTAGTTTAATTAAAAACCCAACCAAGAGATGGAATAAAGTATTCTGCAGGAATATAAAAATCATGACGAGCTATCAGCCAACACCATGACAAATGTCCTGAAGAAAGGGGGAAGGAAGGTTTGAACACAGTTATTGTTTTGTTATTTCAGCCAAGTCGTTTCCTATTATAGCTCCCATGCATTCTTCTTTGTGTAGATGGCAGCCGTTTTGCTTGCTTCCATCTGAAACCAAGTGTTCATTTTTTTAAAACTAATAACCACGTACCTGCAAACTGTGAGTGTAGAGGACGAGGTGACTGCAAAGTTTAAAAACAAAAAAAAACAAACTGACTAATGATCACACCAGAAATTGAAATCTAAAAGGCTTGCTTAGGCAGATCTAGTTTTATGCACCAAATAAATAAAGAGAAGAAAACGGAAGGGATCAAACAACTTTTTAACGTGGAGGGGGGGGGGGGGGGTGAGGGGGGGGGGGGGGGGGCGGGGGGGGGGGGGGGGGGGGGGGGGGGAGGGGGGGGGGGGTGGGGGGAGGGGGGGGGGGGGGGGGGGGGGGGGGGGGGGGGGGGGGGGGGGTGGGGGGGGGGGGGGGGGGGGGGGGAGGGGTATTAAGACTGTTTCCGCACAAGACAACTTTACTGTCTTTGGGGTTGAAAGATAGGGGCATAAAACGTGTTGTTTTTGTTGTTTTCTTCTCACATATTGTTCACAAAACTTCAGTTTTCATTTACAAGCTGTGCTTTATTAAATTACCCACAACCCCGATCGTAGGATCCATACATCACTTTATTCTATGTATAGGCAATTGGCCTTTAGCCATATCACCATGATCAAACCACATGACTTTTTAGCTATCTGAAGATGCATGAGGACCGATTGCAAATGGCAACCTGTTTTGTGTGTTTAAATCTGCGAAATTATTGAGGATTTAATTTGACGAATTACAGAAAAAATGTTTAGTGTAATTCAGAATGAACGTCGACTAAACACTGCACAACCCTAAGTATTAATACACACAGAGATGAATAAGTGTGTATGTATATGCTCGTTTTCCAAATACCCTCTCCATAGAGGCAAGGCACAGCCAAACATCATCTTCAAACACCATGTTTTTTTTCCCTTTTCTTATCTCTTCTTTCTCTCCTTATTTCTATGAGAATACAACGTGATTTTGCTTAAAGAGCTAAATTTATTGTGGGGTTATTTAATCAACAGTTTTTTCTCTCCCAGCCATCACGAAGTCCTTCCAACTGGACAGGTTGCCAGCTTGATCCTTTCAGAATAATAATATAAGTTCTGAAGTACCATACCCAAATGTTATAATTTCTCAATATGCATAACGTAAAAAACGGACCTGACACTTAGCAGTACATCAATAACTGACGAAATGTATTTTTTTGGCTTGTTGGCATCAGTACAGAGACATCAGCACTCCAACCATTAGCGAGACATTTAAGCCATTTGCAGGAGAGGGAGAAAAAATGGGGTAAGTATCGAGGGAAGTGTGGGGTGGGTGATACAAAAACGATTATTAAACTAACTACATAGCACAAAAGCCAAGAAAGCACCAAAAGAAACAACGCAAGTAAACAAAAACTCTGCACGCAGTGGTTCATACACACGCGCCGGCGCGTGCAAAGCCAACGCACCCCTCTCTGTCTGTGTCTCTGTCTGTCAGTCCTGTCGGTCTGTCTGTCCTCTTCTCTCTCCCTCTCTCTCTCTCTCACCTCTCCTCATCTCTCTCGCTCTTCTCTCTCTTTCCTTTCTCTTCTCTCACTCCTCTCTCTCCCCCCCCCCCCCCTCCTCTCTCGCCTCTCCCCCCCCCCCCTCCGCCCCCCCCACACTCCCCCCCCCCCCTCACCCGTCCCCCACCTCTCCTCTCTCTCGCGTCCCTCTCTCTCTCTCTACCTTCCCCTCTCTATCCCTCACTCCTTCCCCTCTCTCCCTCTTCCCTTCCCTCTCTCTCCCCTCTCCTCTCCCAGTCCCCCCTCCATCTTCAAGATGGCCTACAAACCAAAGATTGACCTAAAAAACTGCCGTACTACTCCACCAGAAAGTATTCTGATTGCAAAGTAGGGTCACACCTGACGGATGCAAATACCGTAGTTTGGCCGGTTTTTTTGGGGGGGCTTTTTGGGTCACTGAAGGGTAAAGTTTGCCGACAGTGGAGCACCAGCAGTGTCATCAACCCAGCCCCTACCTTGGCCTGGACTGTGAAAGTATCAGCGAGTGTGAACAGGGTAAAGGATTGCCTGGTGGATAAAGTGGTGCATTCGTGATCCTGCTGACGCGGGTTCGAGTCTCTCAATGCACGAGGACTTTAATCTCTGGAGTACACATCAGTGCGGCCTATCCACTCTCCCAAGAGCCTTCGGATGAACTATCAACCAAGGCCCCGTGTGCGAACGCACGCAGAACCCTTGCGCACTCGTTAACACCCTTTCCCCCGCTTTTCCGCAATTATAGGCCCACGTGTGCCAGTGGCCATAGATGACACAATTACCAAACTGCATACACAAGGGCCAACGATGTAACAAAAACCACCTGAGTGCCTATTACCATTATCCTCGAAATAAAAAGAATAACTCAAATAGAATATTGTTTTTTAAGTTTTCCAACTGTGCCATGTTACTCACACGAGGAAGACCAGGAGACATTGGACATCGAGCTTCATAGAGAGCGCGGTGATCTGACAGAAGACGTTATAGTTCTTTAAACTGTGGTTCTGAGGGGGCCCCTGTGACACTTCTCTCCCATGACAGAGGGAACACTTCCCTCCAGACCGCCTGTCCAACACAACCCAAACCCGGGCCATGTCTGGCCTTATCTTACTCTTCTGCCGAGGAGGGACAACTCTGGATCCCTGGAGGGTCCATCAACGCACGGCCGCATTTGTCCCGGCCTCAGAGTTTTGCTGTCTGAGCGCACGCGGAAGAAGAAGAAGAAGTTCTTTAACACTCATAGCTTTTGCCTGAGCAGTGAAGGGTGCAAAATGTGAAGGCGTTTGCACCCTCTCTCCCTGACTGCCTTTTATTCAAGTTTTGCAGTTTTCAGACTTAGGTACATGAGACAAATTTGTCTGTTTGTGATTTGGCTGATTGTGTGTCTCGTTTTTGAGTTGTTCAGGTATTGCATCTCTTTCTCTCTTTCTTGTCTCTCTCTCTCTCTGTCTCTGTCTGTCTCACTCTCTCTCTCTCCTCCTCGCTCGCTCTCCTCCTCCAAAAAATAAAGAAATTCATTCAAAAGATCATACATTCATTCATTCGTTCATTCTTTCATTTATTCTCTGGTTCTGTGTCCTCGTTGTGTCTCTCCCTCTCTCTCTCCTGCCTAGATCTCGCCTCTCTCTGTCTCTCTTTCTGTCTCCTGTCTGACTGTCTGGTTGTCTGTCGGTCTCCTAGTGTCGGCCCACCCCCCCCCCTCTCGCTCTCTCTCTAAATAAAAAAAATAAAGAACATTCATTCGTTCGTTCATCGTTCATTCATTCATTCATTCATTATTCTCTGATCAGTTTCTCCTCTCTCTCTCTCTCTCCTCTCTCTCTATCTTCCTCTCTCTCTCTCTCTCTCACCTCTTCTGTCTGTCTGTCTGTCTGTCTCTCTAATTCTCTCTTTAACTCTCTCATCATAATTCTGTTGTGTGTGTGTGTGTGTGTGTGTGTGTGTAGTGTGTGTGTGGGTGTGTGTGTGTGTGTGTGTGTGTGTTTAATGACCGGTCTTCATTCCACCAAACTGTTGAAGTGTCAGTGTCTGCCGCCATCAGTCCGTCCTTTTCAGTCAAAGAAAAAACAATCTGCAAGGAACAGAAGGACAGCAGCAGAAGCACTTAGGTGAAAGAAGAAGAAGAAGGAGGAGGAAGCCTCTTGGGAGAGACAGACAACAGGAGAAGAGAACAACTGACACTGACACATTTTTCTTGTCCATATCAGCATTACAGCCTTGGAGACAAGGGGAGGGGGCTGAATAATATTTTTAGATTTGTGAACTCATACTGTCTTCAAATCTTCCTGTTGCTTTGCATTTAGATGTACCACTGAACCAATTTATTTGCCGCCCCTCTCTCTCTCTCTCTCTTCCTCGTCTCATCGCTCTCTCCTCGCTCTCCCTCTCTCTCTCTCCCCGCCAGCGCGTCTTCCCTCTCTCTCAAGCTCTCTCTCGCTCTTCTCTCGTCTCTCTCTCCTCTCTCTCTCTCTCGTTTCTCTCTCTCTCTTTCTCTCCTCAGAGAACTAAAACGAGGCCCGTGTTCGAACACACGCAAACATCTTGCGCACTACGTTAAATCCTGTTTCCGCTTTCGAAGGAGCCATTGTGTCCGGTGACAACAGATACAAAATTACAAAACCGCATACACACGGGGACTGATGAAAAAAAAGCACAAGCGTGCTTATTCCATTATCCTCGATATAAAATAATACACCCTAAATAAATATAAAATATCTCTGAATTCATACATGCCTCTACCCTCAAGTTAAGACTGGTCTATCCTCTGTCATGTTTGATCATAATAAATCAAGGTCCACTAACGCCCATGCCATATGTCTTTATATAAGTAGACCAATTTTAAACTGCTCGATTGCTTCCTGGGCATGAGGTGTGGGTGTGTGCGTGGTGCCATTATACTACCAGCCCCACACCACACGAGCTAAGTCATACACCACACACCAAAACCTTTTTCCTCTCCTCTATCCCTCTCCCCCCCCCCCCCCACAACCCCACCCCCACCCATTCTTTCTCTTTCCCTCTCCCTTATTTCAAAACCCATCTCATCCCTAACCCACATCCACCCACCATGGAATCTCACTGACAAGAAAATGGACAAAACATGTATTAATACACTTTTATTTCTACACATTATCCAAGCTTTTCTTGTTGGCTTTGAAATGAGAATCAAGAAAAGGGGATATGGAACACAGTGTAGCTTCTTAGGAAGCAGTGGTATCATGTTAAAGGTTTGTGTGTTCACCCGAGGGTTTATTTTACCAACAAATCCTTCCACAGATACTTCTGTGTGTGTGTGTGTGTGGTGTGTTGTGAGCGTGGCGTGCAATGTGTGTGTCTGTGCGTGTGTGTGTATGTATGTGTATAATGGTGTGTGTGTGTGTAAACGTGTGTGAATGTGGGTGTGTGTTAATGTGTCCTGTGTGTAGTGCGTGTACTTGTGTTATGTGTGTGAGTACCGTGTGAGAATGTGGGTTGTGTGTATGTGGTCTGTGTGTAGTGTGGTAAGCTTGTGTTATAGTGTGTGTGTAAAGTGAGTGTTGCGTGTAATGTGCGTGTGTTGCTGTATTGTCTGTGTGAATGTGTTGTTCTGTGTGTAATGTGTGAGTGTATGTGTGTTGGTGTTTGAATGTTCGTGATTGTGTGTGTGAGTAAGTGTGTGTGTGGGGGGGGGGGGAGGTGAATGGTGTGTGTTGTGTGTGAGTGTGTGTGTGTGTGGTGTGTGAGTGTGTGTGTGGTAGTGATGTAGTATCAGTGTTAGATCTTGTTATATACCCCTGCGAGTATTTGACAAAAACATGATTTCGGACAGATTACTTCTGTCTATGTTTGAGAGCATCTTCTCGCTGTGTGTGACGGGTGATGTGTGTTGTGTGTCCTGTGTGTTTGTCGCGCACTGCGCGCGCGTTGTGTGTGTGTGCGTGTAGATCTTAAAATTCGTACTGGACACTCTGCACGCACACACTAATCCAAGACTGCGGCACAAGGCACTGGCGTGCTCACAATTAGCTGAGACACCTGGAATCTCCTAATAATCCAGAACCCCCAACCGCCCAAACCCCCTCCACTTTTTAATTATCGACTATTCATGGCAGGCAAGGTTCAAACTCACACCTTGCAAACGCTTTGGAATCTAACAATTTAGAAATCAACCACCTCATCATCCGCTCTTATTTGGCCCAGTTCAAAAGCTGTGTCATTATTGATGTCGCAGCTAACTACCAAGGCCCACACACTGAAATGTAGTTATGTTGTAACATGTTGTGTTGAGAATGCCATCAGCACATGACACATCTCTACATAACAACATGCACTCTCTTTAAAAGAGAAAACAATCCCTGAAGTCGGAGTCTATAGGCTGCCCTATATGGCGAGGTACTTAAGAACGTCATCACGCCAACTTCTCATTCAGTGTGCATTTCAATCTCACAGTGATTCCCAGGTGGGATATTGAGGTCAGATGCATGATCTGGGTGACCCCAGGGTGTTAACTGGGAACGACAGCAACAACACACAACAACAGCAGCACAGCAACAACAACACCAACGATAACAATCTCTCTCTTGCTGTCGAGAAATCTAATATCGCGTTTCATACTCCATTCTCCTACCTCCTACCCCTCCAACAAGATCATTTTTGCCCCTTCCTCACCCACTCGCCTTCCCCCCCCCCCCCCCTCCACCTACCACCCACCCACCCTTAGCCGCGGAGAACAACAGCAAACTATTTCAGACAGAAACAAAAACTGCCACAAGGAGAGATGAAGAAAATAGATTGTAAATATAAACACGAAAAACTGTATTAAGGACCGGTAACAAAACAGGTAGTATAATAAAAACAAAAACTCTGTATTAAGGACAAAGAAGAAGAAAAGCAAAAAACTGTATTAAGACAGATTAAAGAACAACAAAACTGCATTAAGGAACGATGAAGAAAAACAAACACTGCATTAAGACAGATGAAGAAAAACAAAAACTGCATTAAGGACAGAGTGAAGAAAACCAAAAACTGCAATTAAGGACAGATGAAGAAAAACAAAAACTGCCTTCGGCCCAGGAGAGATAGAACGATCAACCACAACTGTAATAGAATAGAAGACAGATGAAGAAAAACAAAAACTGTATTATAGTCACAATATAGAACAACAAAAACTGCTTTAAGGGACAATGAAAGAATAACAAACCACTGCATTAAGGACAGATTGAAGAAAAACAAAAACTGCATTAAGCAATGAAGAAACAAACAAAAACTGCATTAAGGACAGAATAAGAAAAACAAAAACTGTATTAAGGACAGATGAAGACAAACAAAAACATGTATGAATGACGAGATGAAGAAAAACAAAATTGTAAATTACGGACAATAAGCGAAACACAAAAAACTGTAATTAAGGACAGATGATGAAAACAAAAGTTAGTATCACGGAACAGATGCGACGAAAAACACAAACTAAATAAAAGATGAAGAAAAACAAAAACCGCCATTAAGGACAGATGAGAAAAACAAAAACTTATCAAGGACCATGAAGAAAAAACAAAAACTGTATAAAGGACAATGAAAAAAATTACAAAAACTTATTATCGGACAGATGAAAAAAAAAAATTATATTAAAGACAGATGAAGGAGAAAAACAAAAACTGCATTTAAGGACAATGAAGAAAACACAAACTGCATTAAAGACAGATGACGAGAAACCAAAAACCGCATTACGGACAAGATGAAACACGCAAAAAACCCGCATTAAGGACAGATGAAAGAAAAACAAAAACTGATGAAAGGTAAATGTAGAAAAATAAAATCTGTATTAAGCACAGAATTATTTTTTTTAACTGCATAAGGACAGATAAAAAACAGCATTAAGGACAATAAAGATAATATACACAATCTGGTAGTAAAGAAATATTTCAAAAAAACAAAAACTGCAACAAGGACAAGATGAAGACAAACAAAATTTGTATTAGGACAATGAAAAAAAACAAACCCTGCATTAAGACAATGAAGAAAAAACACAAAAACTGCATTAAGACAGAAATGAAGAAAATAAAAATCTGCATTAAGGACAGATGAAGAAAACCAAAACTGTCTAAGACAGAGGAAGAAAAACAAAAAATAGCATCAGCAGATAAAAGCTTGAATGGCTGAGTTTTTAAGGGATCACCCAAAGTTCTGCCAATTTCCCCAGTATGGGATTTTTTTTTCCCTGTGAAACAATGTATGAATGCAACTTGAAATTCATTAGAGGATTTATGGTTCTTATTATTTCATTCCTTCTTCACAGTGTTTTGTAATTCTGAAGATTTATTGTTATTATATTGTTCCTACTTCATAAGGGTTTTTTCCCACCTGACCAGACCAGGGGTGATTTCTTCATCAAAAAGCAAGGGACAAAATCAATTGTTTTATTTCTTTATGATTTCATATGTTCGGTTTGTGTGGTATGAACAAATGAAAGGGAGACAAGATCGTGTCACACAACAGCTATCAATTTAGAAACAATCGGAAGTTTCTTATATATTATGGATGGTTTTTTTTAATATTCTAATTGAGAAAGGAAGATAAGGCAAACGGTGGTGACATGTTTATGTATATTTGCTAGTGACAGCGACGTGTAACTTTGTAATGGGCATGATAATATTATAACGTTAATATTTTTCCGAACTCGTCAAATAAGCGGAATCAATCCCTGGTGGTAATTTATATTTTTCCAATGTTTAACATTTTAATACCACTTCCAGTCACGGCAGATTTCTTTCTCTGTGTATAATCGGGCTGCTTCTTCCCCGGAGAGCGCGTCGCCACAAGAGCAGCGCCCCCATTACTTTACTTGTTTTTTCTTATTTCTATCAGGCCCCCCTTGGGTATTTGCTTCCCGCGAATCAGAGGGTCTTTTTTTCCTACATGATTTTACCAGGCCACCCTCTTGTTGCCGGGGTTTATTAAGTGCGCTAAATAATTATCGTACCACACGGGCCCTCGTTGATCGTCTCATCCGAAAGACTAGCACCTCAAACCCCCACTCATAGTCCTAATGGATTGGGGGGGGGGGAGGGGGGGGGGGGGGAGTTTTCTGGTCCCAAACGTGGATCAAACAACTGTCACACTTCTGACCCCAACTTTTCGCTTTCTAACGGGATCGTAACCTCTAACTACCGACCATCAACTATTTCATTGAACAGGTGGTTAGAAGCGTTGCCGCTGGCGATTTGACTGCCGGTCGTGTATAGGATTGATCCCCCATCAAAATGCATGTTCAGAGATGTTTCCCTCCTGTAGTTAACATCCTACCGTGTCTAATCCCCCCTTAAGCGCCTGGGCGCTTTGATTTGATTGCTTTAACAAGATCAGCGCTATATAAATTCCATAGATTCTATATTATTATTATTATTAACACGCCCTACGAACGCACGCCAGGACGAAAGATAACATTTTTACAAATGAGTACCTCACACACACACACACACACCCACACACACACACACACACACACACACACCACACGCACGCACGCACTGCACGCACGCACGCACACCCCCCCCTAGGGGTGTGCACACACACACGTCTAACGCGCGACTAACACACTAGATACAAATTTCTTTCACTAATAATATGCAGACAACAACAATCATAACGGGTTCTCTCTCCTCTCTCTCTCTCTCTCTACTCTCTCTTCATCCTCTCTCTTCTCTACTCTCTCTCTCATCTATCGTCTCACTCTCTCCTCTCTATCCCTCTCCTCTCTCTCTCTCTCTCTCTCTTTTTTCGTACTATTTGTTAATCCTCAAAAATGCTTTGACACAATTGCGACCACATAACATTCACATACAATAACTAAACCTGTACCATTTTCTTCTCGACAAATACCTTACAACTGCTTTGAGCTGCTATCTAGAAAACCGGCAACCAGTGTGTCTCAATTGGCACAACTACCTCCCAATCTACAAGCCAGCAATTAGGGATACCACCAAGGATCCATACTAACCTATTCCTTCTCACTATACATAACGACCTCCCTCTCCACATCAAATCCAAATGCAACTATTTGCTGATGACACAACTATTCATACGAGCCCCAATAACCCTATCTCTCTACATAAGCATACCAAAAAGTTTATACACTTATTGAATGGACCGAACTACACCAGATGTCTATACACCCAGCAAAAAACAAAATGCATGCTTATTACCACTAACAAAAAGCGTCAAAACTTAACCCACAAACTACTCCCATCAACATTAAACAAAGGAATAATTGACCAAACCCATCACTCACAAGGTTTTAGGGGTAACAATTGGATAAATCTCAGATGGTTCACCACATAAGCTCTAACTCTGCAAATACATGTCCCAAAGATATACCCCTTTCAAAATCAAGCACGTTCTTGACTTTTCAGTCAAGGCAAACTATTCTTCAATCATTATCTACAATCCTTCAATAACTATGCTTCTTACCCTGGGGATTCTCTATGCAAAACACTATGAAACCTGACAGGAGTCTGTACACGTGCGCTCAAACTGTCCTTTTTACAAAGACAACTATTAAAAGCTGCTATACTCATAAATCGTCTCCCCTTACACCAACGACTAAAAATAGAACAAAGGAGTTAGATGTTCAAGATCAGACAGGAACCGTTCCATCATACTAAAAGGACTAATTTCCCCCTAAACCAATCCCAAATATCACTTACAGCCCATGTCCCTATACCGATAGACTATGTCAAATCTATCTACTTTACTCAAAGCCCTATGCTGTGGAACGCCCTTCCAATTCAGTAAACAACATCAATCAATAACAATCTACAAACTCAATGATCAACTCACTTGATACATCACAATAACAAACCACAGTCCCATAGCCTTAAAAACAAAGTTCATAGCCTCCCTTGACCTTACTCTGCCCTTTCCCATCTTACCTATCTGCCCTTCCCTTTCCTTCACCTGTCTGTATGTCAGACCTGTTGTCCTCACATCTCACACTCTCTCCTCACATCCTCTCCCATCTCTCTCCTCTCTCTCTCTCCCTTTCCAAATTTTCAATTGTTACATTGAAAAAAGTGAGTTTATAGCTAAGTGTAAAGCCTTTAAAAAAAAATTAAAATTCATTCTTTTTATTACACACACTATAGTTAAATAAAATATCATTATCATAACAACAATATTGTAATCTTACGAGTATAATAAAAAAGTGTGACAGTAGATGATGTGCGTGTTTTGAGATGATATTCAGTATTTTTTTCTATGTCCTTTTGGTTTGAGTGTGTTTACAAACCAAAAAGCGTTACATCTTTAACACACACACCCACACACCAACACAAACACACACACACACACTCCCCCCCTCTCATCTCCCACTCTCCTCCTCATTTTCTCCCCCCCCCTCCCCACCCCATCTCCTCTCTTCTCACAATGTATAGATGTTCATTTTATGACTTTAGTGATTTTTTTTTCTCTCCGTATTGTAAGCGTGTATTGAATTGGGCTATTTCTTTTCAATGGCTTTCAATTTGTACGAGTATATTTCCAAAAGACTATGATGTGATCCTGAAGCTGTCTTGAGAATTATCTATTTAGTATTATCCTTGAAAGCCCCTCACACACCCTGTTTTCAATTTATGACTATAAGTTTCTCTCTCCTCTCTCCCTCTCTCTCTCCTTCCTCCTCTCTCTTCCTCTCTCTCTCATCTCTCTCTCTCTCTCGTCTCCTCTCTCTCTGTTGTTAATCGTAGTTTGTTTACTTTGTTTTTTGTTGTTGATTGTTTTGATATTTTTTGTTTTTTTATTTTTTGTTTGGTATATGTATGTTTGTGAGTTGAGGGGGAACGGTGTTGGGTTTTCCAAAAAGTTATTCTTTTTTTCTTTTCCTTCTCAAGTATGTTTTCTTGTTGTTTTTTTTTCTTGTTTTTTGTTTCTGTCTGTTTGGGATGTGCTTTGTCTGTGTTTTTTTTTTGTTGTTTGTTTTTACAAAAAAAAATTCTGTTTTTTTTTTTTGTTTTTGTTTTTTTTTCTATTTTTTTTGGGGGGGGGGGGGCCCGTTATTTCTGGGGTTTATTTATGTCGTTTGCTCGTCCGGGTAGTTTGGTGTGCTGTTTTGTTTGTCGTTTTTTCTTTTCTCCCTCTCCTTTTTCTTAAAAAAAAAAAGTTTTTTCCTTTGCTTCTACTGTTTGAAAATATGATTACTGAGGCATTTTCATATGTGGACACCACGGGCAAGGGACTTGATGTAAAAAAGACATGAGTACTATTCCTTATCCTGAACCAAAAAGATTTTGTTTCAATAACTTTACAAATGTTAATGTTCTTTTTTAGACTTTTTGGCTTTTTCTCCCCCCTCTTTATATTATTGCGTTTATGGTATAAACTTATTTTATATCATGACATCTTTGTATAGTATAATTAAAAGTGTTTGTGCTGATCGGTGCAACTTGAGTATTCCATTTATAGTATTTCCCTGAACCTCCCCACCCCCCCCCCCCACACACACACTCACCCACACACGCATACATACAACACTCACATCACATCCTTCACTTCACGTCACTCATACCTCACCCCTCAATGACTGAGATTTAGATTTTCTTCTTTGTTTTGTTTCTTTTTTTATGTGTGGCTGTATGGGTAATTAAAAGTAAGTATTAGCAGACATATACGTTGAAACGAAGAGTAATCTAAAATAGTGTTATGGATCCAATACTGATTTGGATTATATATTGGACTATTATCTATGAAATACACGCACACCACACTCTCTTCCGTCTCTCTGTCTCTCTCAACACTTTTAAGCGCTCGCTTTAATTATAGTGTATCCTGATGAAAGGATTCATATTTTATATTTCAGTACTTATTGGACTTGCCTCTGTACTAATTTAACAGAGTGCACTATTTCAATATCTTATAGTTATGTGTACCAAGTAAGTGTACCATTTGACCTGAGGTAGCTGTTTATCTTTATACTTATTATAAGTTGGTTTGTTATTTTTCTTGGCTCTTTTGTGTTCTTGTTTGTTGTATTTTAGTCTTTTTTTACTCTTTTATCTCTTCTGTTGGGTCGGTTTTTCTTTCTCGTTTTTTTTGTTTGTTTTGATTAGGGCTGTTTGGGGGTGGGGTGGTATTTTAGGTTTTTCTTTTAATTTGCTTTCTTTGGAGGGGGGGGTGGTATGTTTGGGGGACTGTTTTTTGCCCCGGTTAAATTCCCCCTTGTTTTTTTGTGAACTGCGTATACGTATTGGCTAATTTTAAGCATAATCCCTATTAACGCGGGGGGCGAGGACTGGGATGTAAACAGGCAAACAAATGTGCTTATTCATTATCCTCGAAATAAAAGAATTTGTCATTTCAATGTCATTGTCATACTCAATTTTTTTTGATTTCTCCCTCACTCCTCTCTCTCTCACTTCATCTCTAACATCTTCTCACCTCTCTTACCACCCTCCGCCTCCCCCCATCCACTCCCTCTCTCCACCGAACCCTACTCTCCTCCCCTCACCCACGCTCCTCTCTCGCTCACTCTCTCTCTCCTTCCTCTCTCTCTCTTTCAGACGAAGGAGACCAATCGATATCAACAAATATTTTTTTAATCTTGCTATTCTTAAAACCCACACACACTTAACATTTTAACTACATTTATGTCTGTTTTGCGTTTCTCAATAAATTCCAAAAAACCGCAAACCAAAATACAAAAAAATAAATGGTGGAATGGTATGATGCGAAACAACCCCCAAATTTTGACCACTTGGGTCATGGATAGATCTGCGAGCTGTCAGTTGACTCCACATCTAGCGCCGTATATCACTCTCTGTCAGAGCGCTGCTCTGCTATGCAGGAACTGGTCCAATTACCAAATGACAGTGAATAAGAACAGATAACGAACTGGTCACATGACACCGGCCTATAACATTCCTACAACACCACGACCCCATGATAGTTCTGTTCGCTCGTTGTTTGTGTCTGGCTTTGTGTCGGTGTTGGTGGGGTGGGGGGGGGGAGACACAGTTTCTGTCTCTGTGTCTGTCTGTATGTTTTCGTATGTCTTGGTCGTATCCATATCTCAGCCATCTCAGCGTTTGTGTGCTCAGTCCTGAAGAAAGGTAAAGGGGTGTCCCCTAACAAACGTGGTCATAGGGGAGCCGAGGTGGTCGAGACCTCATGCTTCTCTACTAGGGGGGGGCCAAGCGTATTGAGGCCGGAGGGGGCGCCCATCTCTCTCTCCCTTCCCTCTCCTCCCCTCCCCTCGCTCTTTAATTACAAAACCTTCTCCCCTTCCCTAGACCCTAAGGATCCGGTGAATTCCCTATTTTACCAGCTGGGCTAACCTGGGGGAACTGTACTGACAGGCCCAAAGCGGAGCGCGCTAACGTCCACCCATCCAAGTGGTAACCACCTCGGATCTGCTAACAACCTAAGACTGGGGGCAAAGTGAGCGACCTGGTCCTGTATAGCATATATGCATGTAAATTCACCGCAAAAACACAAAGCAATTACCTGTATTTTCTTTCAAAATAATAACTGATATGTAATCCAGCTGCCAAGAGCAGATGTGATAATATTTGCCTTTGAAAACGCTACAATTATTAACAAAGGTTCACTTGCTGTTGTTGCTCCCAATGTTTTTTATGGAGTTGCTAAGTTGCGGCGCGTGTCCCCCCCAGCTTTGTACCTACCCTAGAGGGGTCACCCAGATCAATTGCCACACTCACTCTCCTCATCATCCCACCCGGGAATCACCGTGAGATAGGAAGATAACCAGTACACACAAACCTCCACTACGATGCGAAGTTTGCGTGTCTGAGACTGTTCACACCTGTACCCTGGCAACCTAGGCAGCCCTAACTCCGACAATTCACCAGGATGTTTTTCTTTTCCTCCTTAAAGGAGAGTGCGCGTAGTTTTTTGCGTGTTTACTAACCTGGGTTCTGTTGTTGTTTTTAATATTTACTGAATAAGCCTCAAATGCCAACGACTCAGACTCTGCCAAGCTTTCTCCACCCGCCAATGTGCAATGCTTTAACATAACACTCTTAACAGCAGATCCAGAACAAAAACATAAAAGTACTTCCACAAAAAACGACACGCGATAGTGATGAGACTGCACGTTATTCTGGGTAACTTCTAGGGTTAAGCTGAAACCCCCCGCGTGACAACAACCCAACCAAAGGCAAAGCGGTGCATTATTCCTTTATCGCTATCAATATCCTAGACGGTAACTGATAAAGCTCTCACGTCTCTCTCTGTCTCTCTTTCGCTTTCCCTCTCTCTTCTCACATTCACCTCTGTCTCTGTCCTGTCTGTCGTCCTGTCTGTCTTCTCTCTCTCTCTCCTCCTCTCGGTCGGTCCTCCCTCCTCTCTCTCTCTCCCGCTCCCCACTCTTCTACTCACCTCTGTCTCTCCCTCTAATCTCTCCCTCTCTCCCCTCCTTCCTCCTCTCGCTCACCTCATCCTCCTCTCTCCAATCTCCCTCTCATCTCTCTCTCTCTCTCTCTCTCTTCCTTCGTCCCTCCATATCATTGTAGAAAGTCGTATAGGAGTCTAGACGGGCATTGTTTGCGGCTTCTGTTGCTGTTACTTTTTAGAAGTGTATGCAAGGTCTTTGGTAATAATTTTTTCTCCGTTCTGTTTAATAGTCTGGATCATAATGGTAGCTGGTATTTAAAGCATTGTCCATTATCTTATGTTTTGAAATAAGCCCAGACGTCTGGTAGTTCCTACATTTTTTCTATTGATATTACACCTTTTACGAATGTAAATCAAGTGTTCGAGTTTGGTTGTAACTTTTACCCCAATTTTTTGGTGGGTTCATTATACTAGCTATTTTAGCATCCATTGAATATTATGTTACTACTACTATTGTTCAACAATATGATGCTTATCTTAAATTTATACAAACTATCTTAAATTTTTAAGACATTGGCATATCGACTGCTAGAACCTGTAACAAAAATCATTTAAGCCAAATTATTTTGGAGAAAACAACCATATGATAACGCCTTGGACAATGCCCCGAGCAGAGTCGTTTCTCATAACACCCACCGTCCCTCACAATCAACCCGGTCATACCTATCTTAATATCCTCCATTCATTTTAACAGAAAGATGGACAACTTTAATAATTCAGGATTTGGTTAGACATTTATTAGCCAGGTTAATCACTAGATGTTATCTCTGTGTGGTGTGTGTGTGTGTGTAGTGTGAAGAGAGAGAGAGAGAAGAGAGAGAGAGATAGAGAAGAGAGAAAACTGATGAGGAAAATATAGGAACTGGAACAAAATATCACACCAGTCTTATGCATTATCCTCGACAAAAAATAAGAATTATAAGTAGACAAAAATATTCTCTGTCTCCTCTCCTCCACTCTCAACGCTCATTCCCCAAAATAAATATTTCTACAAATATCACAATCACAACCAATATCCAAGGGGGAAAAAATCTATGACAATAAATTATAGAAAAGAGAGTGAGCGAGAGAGAGAGGGAGAGAAAGAGAGCTGCTTGCATCCACTTCATTCATTTTTCTCACATGGACACATAAACGCGCAAACATACGGGACATACGATTCGCCTACTACGCAATTTTTACGTGCAGCCACATGGACGCATACTCTCACATGTTTTAATATAAAAAACAATGATAATGGTGGCGTTGCTCTGTGGCGACGTGCTCTTCCCGGAAAAGCAAGCCAAACCCACGCAGAAAACTTGCCGTACCCCAAGCGGGTACAATACAATATATTAAATAATACATACTCGCACATAATACATATCATACTCATACATACGTAACACATATACATTAAACATACGCACACGTGCACACTCGCGCTTGCTGCTTGTCAACACACACACACACACACACACACACACACAACACACAAAACACACACACACCCCCACAAAACACAGAATATGTACAATTGAAAAGAAAGTTATTAATAAACAATGCCGTGCAAACTTTCATAATGTACGTTACTTTTTCATTTGCAATGTTTTGTCATATAACGCTCATTACATCGAAAAAGTGATTTTTTAAAGAACTTCTAAAAGAGTTATGATTAAAAATCTCTTTAAGAGACGATGGAAGCTGATTCCACAAGGAACCACCACTGTAGAGAAAGCTTGTTTTAAAAAATATAAAACTCTTGGGAGAGCACTGCTACTTTGAAATGATGCCGTTGGTTATTTATAGGGAAAACCCAATCTGAAAGGGAAGGGAGGTGCGTTCCATTATTACCTTATCACCCAACAGTGCCTTTTTTGTAGCAGCATCTCTGCTTTAATGGAAAAAATACATGTTTTATAATCATTTATGTCAGAAACTTGACTTAAGAAGAACAATTTTAGAGCTCGCTTGTTAGTCTCAATAAAGGTTTAGAGCATTTGCACTTGCGAATCCCACAATGTAAGCAAATTTCATAATCGACTGAATGTGTGCTTGAAAAAACAGTTTAGGGGCATGAATTTTTAAAAAGTTTTTTAAATTTTGATAGCTGGAACACTCTTTGAGAGATTTGTTTGCAAATATGAGAAATGTGGTAAGTCCATGACGGGTTATTGTCAATAATGATACCCAGTACACGAGGGCGAATTGACTATTTCCACACTTTGTCCGGCAACTGAAATAGAAAACAAATTTGTTTTGTCGTTTCTGTCTAGTAGCTATACACATGCTCTTTGTTTTCTGTGTATTAAGGCACGTGTGATTGAGTTCTGTCCAACGAAATAATTTGTCAATACTATTTGGAGGTTAGTTGTTTTTTACACAAAGGCTAACATTGTTACAATGCACGGAACTGTCATCTGCAAGTAGTTCACAAGTTGTTGCTAGGTGCATTGGAAAAATTGGGTAATATAAAAATATGAATAACAGGGGACCTATAGGGAAATCCTTGGGGTTACTCCATGTTAATAGTCTTGAAATCTGAACAAAAAAGTTCACACATACACACTGTTTTCCATTTGATAAAAAGAAGGAAATAAGTTGGAACTTGGAAATCTGAAAAACCATATACCATTATTTTCTTTTAAAAGAAGAATATTAATGACATCAAATGCATTAACAAAGTCAATGAAAACAGTGCCAGTGATTTTCATCTTATTTATATTTAGAAGCCATTTATCAATCTTTTGGACCCATGCTGTACGCAAGATTGTTTTTCCCTCTGTAACCTGATTTGCTTTGGATGTATCAAATTGTATTTTTCAGATGATGAAACAAATGTAGTCTAATATTTTTTTTCGAATGGCTTTGACAAAACGACAAAATTGATATAGGCCTATAATTGGAGGTTTGAAAGGTCTCCTTTTTTAACCCTGGAATTACCCTTTGCTTGCTTGAAGCATAAGGGAACATAGTTCTTGTTAATGCAAAGATTATAAATATAAGTCAGTGTATCTGCTATAACAGGGCTGCAAGTTTGAGTATATTTCCATCTAATTTTCTCCAAATTTTTTGTTTTTGAAGGTTTTAGAGACAGCAGAGCGCATTAACTTCTGGTACTGATATAAAAGAAATATTCACTTACAGTCAATATTTTGGGCCCAGACCCAAAAATTTTTTAACATTTCTAAGGCATTTTTCCCTAGTCATTATTTAATAATAAATTATCAGCTGCATGTACAAAGTAATCGTTGATTGTGCTTGGAGTTTATACCATTTACACTTGTCTGTACTTCAGAATAGTCTTTGTTGGTTTTTTTATTAATTACTTTCCAGACTGACCTTGACCCTCTTTTATTGGTTACTAAATCTTGATAATATTTCAATTTTGCTTTTTACGCTTAAATGTAGTTACATTATTCTTTGTTCCTTAAATTTGTTGTCATTTTTGACTTCAAGTACTTACGAAGATTTATTCTTTCTTTTTCAATCTCTTTAGTTAACCATGGGGTTTGGGATTTGATGCTTCACTCTTTGAGTTTTTTAAAGGGCATGTTATTTGATGTCCGTTTTGTGTGGGTCATGGATCGTGGTGGGTTTGAACGTCTGGGACAGCACCTATGGATAAAGGGGAAGGGGGAGGGTGTTGATTGATGGGTCATGCGGGTGCAGTGAACTTCTTGTCATCCTCTTCCGCAGGGTGGGGGGTGAGGTAGAGGGGGAGATGTTGCCAGGCAGTGTGTACACATGCAGGGGAGAAAATCATCTGTCATGCAAGGTGTAGACGTGCCGGGGGGGGGGGGGGGGGGGATCTGATCGTCGGGCAACGTGAAAAAGTGGAGGGGAGATAATTATCTGAGACGCAAACGCAATTTTTATTCCTCGAGGTTTTGTAGTTAGCTTTATTTTTTTTCCCCCCAGCTCTCAAATGAAAAGAAAATGCTTCAAGAAATGTCAGGCAGGTTGTCAGGCAGCGTGCACACGTGAAGGAAGAAATTATCTGTCAGGCAGCGTGCACACGTGAAGGAAGATAATTACCTGATGGTCAGGCTGGATGTAGACGTGGAGGGGAGATATTATCTGATGGTCAGGCGGGTGTAGGACGTTTGGAGGGGGAGGGGGGGGGAATCGAGGGGCATGCTTTTTGTGCTTCAGATGCTGGTGGAGAGAAGTGGGGAGACTGGGATGGGGCATTTGTGATTTTCAGGACTATGGCAAGGCTTTCCACAATTCAGCGCTATGTAAATTCCATTATTATTATTATTATTTTCATTATTATTGTTTTTGTTTTTGTTGTTGCTGCTGTTGTCGTCGGGCATCATCATCAACATTACCTTTTTTTTTTTGGGCACAGTGTTTTGAGATGGGTTTTCCATTGTATAGATAGCATCTCTTCTGAGATCCCCAAATAAAGGTTGTTTTTTTCCCCCTTTTACTGCCTGTTTCAGCATATAATTATAAGGTTTCTGGCAATGTCCGGATAATAATTATCGTATCCAGCGAAGGGTGGCTCATTGGCTGGGTTTCAAGCTTTATAATGTCCCTTGCATCTTTAATATATCATATAGATGTAGATAGAGAGAGACATAATATTATGTGTGTGGTGTGGTTTTGTTTGTTTGGTTTTGTTTGGGTTTTTTTTTTGTTTTGTTTTGTTGGAGGTGTTGTTTTTGTGGGGTTTTGTGGGTTTTTATTTTATTGGGGAGGGTTTTTTTGGGGGAGGGTCCCGGCTAGACACTGAGGTTCAACCAAATTGAATGGTGAGAATTTTTAGGTCTGCGACTGTTTCTCCCCCCCCCCCCCCCAACCCCACACGGCACATTTACATTCATGTAGCTGCATTTGATTTTCGGGATGGTGTCTTTAAAAAATAACCTGTAAGCATGCGGGCTTTTTTATATTGGGGTCAAACTGTCCTGCAACCCACAATAGCCTACTCTTCCCAAAGCCGACACAGGCTTTAACGTGTGGGGCAAGATACTCTCGTGCGTTCGCACGCGGGGCCTTGGTTTTATTTGTCAAACGAAGGACTAGACATTCAGGCGAGGCTGGGAATTTACAGAACTCGGTTTTTTCTTTTGGCATGCCAACGTCTTACCACCCTGCCACCCTTCTTCTGGAGAAAAAAAAAAATGGTGATCATGGGTTTTTTCTTTAGTGTTGTTGTTTTCTAAATGCACTTACTTAAAGAAAACAGAATTTATTCAACATTTCTTATTAATAAATATTCTGGTGTCAACCCGGCCCCGTGATCAGACAGACACCTACAATGTTTCATCAAAGAATATAGTAAATCTTGCAAAATTAGCATCCTTAAGGTAAACAAATGGGCTGGTTTGGGGTTATCATGGATTATGCCAAAGCAAAAACTTATTTTGGGTACAGCTGTTTACAGCATAAGAACCATAAGTATTTACGTAATTATATGAATACAAAATGAACGTAAATAAAAACTAAATAAATAATAGATAAGTGTATGAATGAAAGAGCGTGTAGAAAAATAGTAAAATAATAAAATGTAATAAGAAACTTTTATCTACGGATTTTTGCAAATGCATGATTATTTTAGGATTTATCTCTCTCTCTCTCTCCCCTCTCCCCTCTCTCTCTCTCTCTCTCTCTCTCTCTCTCTTCTCTTCTCTCTCTTCCTGGGGGAATATCAAAGGGGAAATCTTACAGTAAGCAGGTGTCTGTCTTCGGACTCTTGTTCTCAGATGTCTTCTTTCCCTTTTCCCCTCTCTCCTCTTTGTTTCTTTCTTGGTTTCTTGTCATCATTCATGTTTGGTTCTTTTCGGGGGACAAAATAAAGTATTGCTTATTGGGTTTTTTCTGAACTTGCTGATTTTTTCCCGATCTTTAATTGGGTAGTTTAATATACTTTTGTCGTGATTTCTCTTTTTTCCCTTTTTCTGTTGTTTTTTTCTCTTTTTTTGGGGGGGGGTGGGGGGGGTAAGGTTTTTTGTTGGTTGACTGATTGGTTGATGGATTTTTTGGTTGGGTCTTTTTTTTTTTTTTTTTGTTGCCTTTATTTGGTTTGGGTGGTGGGGCGGGGTTTGTTTTGTTACCTGTCACTTCCCGTAGTTGGTACCGTTGGAAACACCACTGAAGATGTTTCAACCCCTTCTCCCCTCATCACGGTTCTCAGCTTTCGTCGTACGTGTTCCACTCAAGGCCCGTCCCCTCTCTGATGTTTTTTCCCAACGTTTTCTCTGTCGCCTCTCCTCTCCCTATTTGTTGTTTTGGTGGGGTTGTTGTTGTTGTTTGTTGTCGTCCGTGGTTGCTGTTTAAAAGTCCTTTTAATAATGAAATGACGGCTAATTTGTGAAAAGGGCCCATGTAACATAGCGCCATGACCTCGCGGTAACTTGTATGGTACACATTGTATTGTATCACATTGTATTGTACGCACACCACTTCGTCAAGGCAGATTTCTCACCCGTGTAACATAGGCCGCCTCCCCAGGGAGGGGTTTGCCACAAGAGCAGCGCCACCTATATTTTTGTTTTTAATTTTTGCTGTCTACATACTTCCCTATCAAAGTGAATTTTCAGATTTTTTCAAGGGAAAAACTTTTTGTTTTCCCTGAGTTTCTTATGCACAACAGTCTTTTCCAACCCGGGACTTGCATTTTCGTCTCAGGTCAGAATAAAAAAATTAAAAAAAAACCCAACCCACACCCCCACCCCAAGGCCCCCAAAAATGGGGGGGAAAAGTT
>CM054149.1:49353180-49357699 GCA_028751875.1 Rapana venosa | reverse complement strand
TGACATACAACATACATACATACATACATACATACATACATACATACATACATACATACATACATACATACACACATACATACATACATACATGATACATACATACGCATGTACGGACGTACATCCACACAGGCAAACCGACAGACAGACATGCATTCATAAATAATGTCCTTTTTCCATTCTGTCTTTTTTTTCCTCTTTTTTTCACACGTATTTTTTTCCTAATTTTTACATATTTCGTTCCAAGTATCTGTATAATCTTTATCCTCTTTTCTTTTTTCTTTTATCCTTTCTTACTTTTAGTAGTGTTTTTTTAGCCTCGGTTGTGCTTTTTTTATTCTTTTTTGTGTGGGTTTTTTTTTTGGCTTCTTTATGGGGTGGTGGGGGGGGGGGGGTATAACTGTCCTCTATTCTTTCTTTCCTTTCTATATCCTGAATCTTTCTACCGTTTTTTGGGTCCTGTCTCTGACTTTTCTTTTCTTTCTGTTGGTTTATTTTTGTGTTCTCTTTACTGCTTTCTTTCATTCCTTGTCTTGGGTTTTTCTTTTCTCTTTCTCCCCCCCCCCCCCCACCCCCCACCCCCACCCCCCTGTGTTTGACTCATAGCTTGTCCTCATTTTCTTTCCTTTTCTTTTCTTTCTTTCTTTTCTTTCTTTTTACTTACTTTCGTTATTTCTTTCTTTTCTTTTCTTTCTTTCTTTCTTTCTTTCTTTCTGACTCTTCTTCTCTTTTCTTTCTTTCATTCTCTCTGTCGGTTTTTAAAACAAAAACTTTCATGTTTCTGTCTGTTTGTCTTTCTTTCTTTCTTGCTTGCTCTTCTTCTCTTCTCTTTTCCTTTCATTCTTTCTGTCGTTTATGTTTTAAATTTTTCATGATTCTGTCTTTCTTTGCTTTCTTTCTTTTTCTATTCTTTTTTCTTTCTTTCTTTCTTTCTTTTCTTTCTTTCTTTTCCTTCTTTCTTTCGTTCTGTCTGTCTGTCTTTCTTTTTTTTCTTTTTTTTTTTTCTTTTCTTTCTTTCTTTTCTTTCTTACTTTCTGTCTTTCTCTTCTTCTTCTCCTTTCTTTTCATTCTTTTTGTTGTTTTATTATTCTTCATTTCTTGGTGGCTTTTCTTCTTCTGTTTTTTTTCTTTTCTTTTTAATCTCTAAATTTATTTCTTTTGTTCTACTTTTTTCTTTATATTGATATATTTGCATATTTCTGTTATCAACCAGAGGATTTTTTTTTGTTTTTGCCTGTTCACTTTCTGTTCTGTTTTAAGCTGGGGGGTTTTCTTTCAAATTCTTATTGCTTTTTGGTTTATTCTATTTTATTTTATTTTTGCAACGTCCATTTTCTTTTAAGTGGGTGCCTGAATTGTAGCTTTTTTCTGTTTTTGTTGCAAGTTTTGGGGGTTTTTTTTTATTGTTGTAGTTTGCTTGTTTGCTTGCTTTTCTTCTTCTGTTTCTGGATATAATACACAACATAGTTAAAGG
This sequence comes from Rapana venosa, assembly GCA_028751875.1. Classification (NCBI taxonomy): domain Eukaryota; kingdom Metazoa; phylum Mollusca; class Gastropoda; order Neogastropoda; family Muricidae; genus Rapana; species Rapana venosa. The sequence goes on along the minus strand of CM054149.1, from coordinate 49,356,225 downwards.
GATGATAATGACGCCTGTCTGCATAGTTAAAGGGATTATAATGACGCCTGTCCTGCATAGTTAAAGGGATGATAATGACGCCTGTCTGCATAGTTAAATGGATGATAATGACCCCTGTCTGCATAGTTAAAGGGATGATAATGACGCCTGTCTGCATAGTTAAAGGGATGATAATGACGCCTGTCTGCATAGTTAAAGGGATTATAATGACGCCAGTCTGCTTTTGCTTTGTTTTGTTTTTGTTTAATGTCCATTCACTACTTGGTGATAAGGACACACCCGCATTCAAACCAACATATCTCTCTCTCTCTCTCCTCTCTCTCTCTCTCTCTCCTCTCTCTCTCCTCTCTCTCTCTCTCTCTCTCTCCCCCTAATAATTATATGTGTATTTATATTCTCACAACTATCTACAGTAGAGGTCTTACTGAGGAAGAATATATAACCTCAGCAACTGATGTTATGAACTGCTGAGAGTCATATAAACCTCTTGAACAGGGGAATATTTTTTATGAATATCTATTCCTCTCCTTTTAAACAGGTCAGTCAGGATTGGGCAATCAAACAATAAATGGTGGATTGAAAGAGATTGGGAACAGCAACATGTCACATTTTTAGAATATTTGGTGTTCCATGCATTAGTCTCATTTTATATATTAAAATTTCTACTTTCCGTGAGCAAGAAATGTTTTCAGAGTGTGTTTTCTCCATTTTAGAATGTATACAATTCATCAATTTAGCATTAATTTCATGCGAGGACAATGCGAGATTGGAACCAAACGTTTCAATGTTGCAATCCGAGGCAGCTTGTTTTGCTAAAGAATCAACCAACTCATTCCAATAGATTCCACAGTGAGAAGGGACCCAGCAGAAAGTTATTTGTATGCCTCTGCTTGCAATACAATGTATCAAGAATTTAATCTCAAATACAATATCTTCCTTATGTTCCCCTGCCAGTGCTTTAGTGCCATCAATACTGCTTTTGAGTCAACGACAAAAAAGAATGTGGCGAGTGTCAAGCGCAGTATTTGACAAAAAATTCAAGGCCATAAGGATTGCAAACAATTCACACGTAAAAATAGAAAAATATTTCCTAAATGAAATAATTTTTGTACTTTAAAAACAGGAATCACAAATGCTGCCCCATTTCTTCCTGATTCCAGAACAGATCCATCAGTATACACTTTTAAATGATTAGAATAATTACTTTCAAATTGACTTTTTACATCAACGGTGAGCAAATTTTGATATTCATTCTTTTTGACATCCGTGTAGTCAGTGTCAAAGTTAGCCGATATATGTTCCCAAGGAGGCATTTGAGGAACCATTGGAAAAATTGGAATTGTTGTTAGGTCAATACCAATGTCTTTCATTAATGAATCTGTATAATTTTTAATTGGCAGGAGAAATGAAACATTGCTTGCTCGTTTTGGATAGTCAGTGTCTTGATTCATAAAAAATTCATCTTTTACTGAATTTGGAACAGAGAGACTTCGAATCACATACTTTGATACGGCCAATCTTCGTTGTTCAGAAAGAGAGAGTAAATGTGCTTCTTTATAAGTATTATTATGTTAGCATGTACTGGAACACCAAGTGCTATTTTTATGGCTTTACTGTCTAAACTTTGTAATTTTTTAAGTAGGTAATCTGCAGCAGAAAAAATAAACTTCTTGTCCATAGATTAATTTGAGCGTACTAAAGATTGAGCCAAATGTATCAGTGTCTTGGTATCTTGGCTCCATGCCTGAAAAGTTATTATTTTTTAAAAGTTAAGTCTTTTTCTAGCCTCAGATATTAACTGGTTAATGTGTATCTTCCAGCTCAGCTTTCTAGTTAAAATTACACCTAAGAATTTGACATCTGGTTTATACTTAAGCATTGTTCCTTCTAATTTCAGTATTGGTAATTTTGATGGGTTTTCACCAATATTAAAAAGCACCAGACATGTTTTTTCTGCAGATAATTCTAACTTATTCTCATTCATAAAGCTACAGAATTTATTTAGCTCATCTTGATATAATTTTTCAACATGATTGATAACTCTTTTTGTCGTGTTTTTCCGAACTGAAGTATTTATCCATATAGCGATATCATCAGCATACTGAACAACTTGTGTATCAGTTGACAAACAACTAGGAAGGTCATGTACAAGAATAGAGAACAAAATTGGGGCAAGCACTGATCCCTGCGGAATACCTAAATCAATAGACTTAAACGATGAGTAGACTGAACCCAGTTTAGTACAAATTGATCTATCAGATACAAATTGTTTAAGATATTTATATAACATTCCATTGATACCAATGTTTTTCAATTTATGCAACACTTTTTCATGACAGACTCTATCATAAGCTTTCTTCACGTCAAAGAATGTGGCTAATACGCTTTTTCTTCTGGAAAATTGTTTTTTAATTTGATGGGTTAATTTAACTAAGTGATCAGAAGTACATCTTCCCTTTCTAAAGCCAGCCTGATTGGTTGGGATAACATTATTCTTTTCACAATAATGAAACAGACGCTTATGTATAATTTTTTCCATCACTTTACCCACATGGGAAGTAAGAGCAATTGGTCTATAACTATCTACTGATGACCGCATCTTACCTTTCTTAAGGATTGGAACTACTATCGACTGCCTCCAGATATTAGGAAGAGTGCCATTTATCCAACATTTTTGGAAAAATGAAAAAAGTAGCCTTTTCCATTTTAAAGGCATATGGGTCAACATTTGATAAGATATACCATCGGGACCAACTGCTGTCTTGTTTTGTGAAAACGAATCTAACGTTTCAATAAATTCGTCATATTGAAAGGGAGCATTCAAATAATCGGCATTATACGATGATGGATTTTCTGATTTATTTAGTTTTTCTGATGAGTTTTTCGCCTGTCTGCATAGTTAAAGGATTATAATGACGCCTGTCTGCATAGTTTAAAGAAATATAATGACGCCTGTCTGCATAGTTAAAGGAAATATAATGACGCCTGTCTGCATAGTTAAAGGGATTATAATGAAGGCCTGTCTGCATAGTTAAAGGGATGATA
>CM054149.1:49340680-49348180 GCA_028751875.1 Rapana venosa | reverse complement strand
AGGAGTTCCCTCTTTTCTATCCCTCTCTTTGTTTCTGCCTCATCCCTTTTCTTTCTGTCATCTCCTTCTTGTCTATTTCCTGCCCTTATCGTCCTTTCTCCTGCAACTACTGCACTATACACGCCCTCACCTATACAAACTGCTACTGTCGATATCATTGGTGGCTAACATTACTGAGAGACTAAGGCAATGAGTTTTTTGTCTCTCTTCACACATAGGACGTAAAATGATTACAGGTGTCCGGCGGGTTATACACTTTCGACAAACCCGACAGTCAGATCGCCAACAGTTGTGCAACCACGCCTTCATAGAACCTGCCCCATGCAGCAGCCTGTGTGTTGGGTATGTAGGTGTCATCCATACCACTTTTGAAACGTTTTGCGGATCTCAATTACTGTGTGTTGATTATGGATAGAATATTTGTTCACACCTGCCAGTGCGTTAAACATCTTCGCACACACGCTTATGCAAAAGGTCAACTCTGCACGTTGAAATTCCCATAATTCACATCCCTGAATTCCCGGAATGCGGCTTCCTTGAGTGGTGGGCAAAAACGGTCGCATACGCAAAATGTCACCATCGGAGCTCTAGCCGAGGAACGAAAAATAAAATTACCTGAATCAGTAGGATGTGAAAAGAGGAAAATTCGCAGCATATACCCTACGATAAGGCTAGACAGCTGGACAAGTGCGGCATCAAGTGTTTTTGCTGGCAATGTCTTGCAGAGAGAACCGTACCATGACTTAAAAGAGGTATACATACACAAATTGAGAGCAAGAACAAGCAAATAGCTTAGGGCATGCTCGAAAAAATATTGACTTGTTTAATTTGGGGGCTAATGAGCATTAGTAAATCAGTGTAGCATCAAGGTAATGTTTTCCAAACACCATTTTAGATCAGAATATTGAGAACTTCAACACTTTCCTATGCTGCAACCATGCTCATACAGAAAGAAGACGAAGAAAAAGAAAAAACAACAACAAAAACCCACCTACAACAACAACACCGCTGATAAAACATCAAGAACAAAAACTAAGCATTTGTGAGGGGAGAAAAACGAAGACACTTGGGAAGAATCGATTGTTCCAAAAAGCTTCTGTTGCTCTTTTACTACGTAGGAAATTGCACAACTAACTGTAATCTATAATTATAATCCTCATTACTTCTGTCCAATCCGATAATTATGGCATGCCTGTTATTCAAATAAATCAGGCAAACAGTGCATGTTACTCAAATGAATCAGGCATACAGTGCATGTTATTCAAATGAATCAGGCATACAGTGCATGCTTATTCAAATGAATCAGGCATACAGTGCATGTTATTCAAATGAATCAGGCATACAGTGCATGTTATTCAAATGAATCAGGCAAACAGTGCATGTTATTCAAATGAATCAGGCAAACAGTGCATGTTATTCAAATGAATCAGGCAAACAGTGCATGCTATTCAAATGAATCAGGCAAACGGTGCATGTTATTCAAATGAATCAGGCAAACAGTGCATGTTATTCAAATGAATCAGGCAAACAGTGCATGTTATTCAAATGAATCAGGCAAACAGTGCATGTTATTCAAATGAATCAGGCAAACGGTGCATGTTATTCAAATGAATCAGGCAAACAGTGCATGTTATTCAAATGAATCAGGCAAACAGTGCATGCTATTCAAATGAATCAGGCAAACAGTGCATGTTATTCAAATGAATCAGGCAAACAGTGCATGTTATTCAAATGGTCAGGCAAACAGTGCATGTGATTCAAATGAATCAGGCATACAGTGCATGTTATTCAAATGAACCAGGCATACAGTGCATATTATTCAAATGAATCAGGCAAACAGTGCATGCTATTCAAATGAATCAGGCATACAGTGCAAAACTCGACTATGTCCGACTGGAGAGGTCATACTGCTCTGCATACATTAACATTTTCTATATAATTATATCCGTAAACTAAACTTTTTTTTAAAGGAGAAAAATGATAGCTCCGCCACTGAGGTAGACGGGGTCAGGTCGGTGCATTGGTTAGCAAACAAAGCCATATTCAGATTAAGATTCTTTGTGTTCTGTCATCCCTTTTGGGATATGGAGGAAGTCACATAATATTAGGAAACAAAATCATATTATCGGAACAACTTGATTGCCATGCACCCTTTCAACAGATAGTTCAATGAATATTTTCTGCCCACAGGTTTCTTTGAACTTGTTTTACATCATGTTATTATCATTTCTTATAATGTTAATCATTCTAAAAATATTGAGCAGTCTTCCTGTTTGTTCAAGGAAAAAGATTTTTATACTTCAAAGTCTTTGGGTGCTTAACATAACACTTTGGCAACATTGTTTTTATTAGTTTCATTCAACAATGGGTTATCCTGGATGTCAGCATCCGGTTACTTAAATGGTGGACTGGAAAAAACGGTTGCATACGCAAAACAATCTCACCATTGATGAACCTCAGAGCTCTAGCAAAGGAACGCAGATAAACGATTCCAGAATGGATGAACAAAGAGGTAATCAAATTTACCGCCAAATATCACCACCATATAGTGCATAACGTTTCGTTTCTTGCAATTCCTTTCAAACGGAGTTGAAAGAGAAAAAAACGTACAGCTGCACTTTGCTAAAATGATCAAGTCAAAAGCCATTTCACGCAAATTGTGCAAACCGTTATTGGTTGTGGGGAACTGAGGAAATTTAAAAAAAACATCGAGAGAGACAGACATAGACACAGTTACAGACAGACAGACACAGACAGAGCCAGAGAAGAGACAGATAAACGAGAAGAGACAGAGAAATAAAGTCGCCATGATTGGCGGGGTCCTCAACATGACAACAAAAGTATATGCTCTTACGGCGGGTTATACACGTTCGAACGAAACTGACAGTATGATCTCCAAACAGGTTGTTGTTGCAAGAGCCACGCTTCATAGATCGGCCCCATGCAGCAGGTGCATGCTGGGTATGTTGAGTCATTCATACCAAACTGCCATAGCTGGCATTCTTCTCCAGAAGAGGTAGAGGTGGGGGTGTAACGTTTACCCGAGGAGTTGTTCCGCATAGGTACAATGGGCATGGACCGTGGCTTCTTATCACCTAAAGGACTTTTGGAGGAGTGGAGTCAGTAATCATGTTCAATTCATGGGAAAAATACATACCCCCCCCCCCCCCCCCCCCACCCCCCTCCTTACATCTCCGAAGTCGGAATACCTCATGGTGAGCAAAAGACGGTTGCATACGCAAATCTCTCTCTCTCTCTCTCCTCTCTCTCTATCTCTCTCTCTCTCTCTCCTCTCTCTCTCTGCTCTCTTCTCCCTCTCTCTCTCTCTCTCTCTTCTCCCTCTCTCTCTCTCTCTCTCTCTCTCTCTCTCTCTCTCTCTCTCGCTCTCCCTCTCTGCACTCTCTCTCTCTCTCTCTCTCGCTCTCTTCTCTCTCTCTCTCTCTCTTTCTGCAAAATCTCACCGTGGGACCTCTACCCGAGGAACGAAATACCCCCCTCCCCAATAAAGACTTATTCTGAGACTCGAACACACGCCCCCAGCAAGCCTCAGATCACGAACAAGTTCAACGCCTTAACCACTAGGCTCCTGCGGCCTCTGAGTGCATGTGTGATGGAACTGGGCCAAAGGTAGGTACGTGAACTCTGCAGGACACTAGGCTTGCGGGGCGTGGGGATCGGATCCCCGGGGATCAATGCTGGCTGGGGGGTGTCTGGAAATGCTGTTGACTCAGCCACCATCATTGGCTTTGTGGACTTGCAGGTCTGCCCACAGTGGACACTGGATAATATATGATGTTGATGCATCCTGACAGAAATAGGCTTTGTTCTGATGCCTGGTTTGTTTTGGGGTGTGGTATTTTGGGAGTGTTTGTCTTGGCACACAGCCTACATTGCGCACGCCCCCCTCCTAAAATACCGCTGTGACAAAATCGTTCACCCGACGTAGCACAGACCAGTACAGCTCGGGGGTAAACTTGGGGACCGGCATGGTCACAACGAAAGACTACACACTTTGCCATTTCGGCCGGAATGTGAATGTAAATGTAGCATATCTTAACTAAGGGAGAGAAAAATGTAGCATATCCAGGGAACGCAGAAGAAGAAGTGGAAGAATTCACCTATGCAGTCCAATCCAATGTTGTTGTTTTATAGCCCTGCCTACCATAGAGACCACATAGAAATGTCACCTTGCAAGTTTCTTTTGTAAAGTCCCAATTTAAGATATCATTGACGGCTGTGAAAATCAAGTGAGTATTGAACTAGTTTTATACCTAATGATCCTTTTGGCGCGCGCATGTTGCAGGTTGAAGTCTTGGTTGCAAGCCAATGTACGGTTGTTGTTTTTTGTTCCTGGGCTACAGCTGCCAGGTTCACCAGTGGTGAGAGTTTGCATTGAGCAACCAGTTTTTGTCTACCATAAAAAAGCCTCATTCCAAGTGAGGAGATGATGTCTAAATACGCCTGACAAGTCAAGCCCAGCGCATCCGACTTCAGCGTGGTAGAGAACTGTTATTTGTCAAGTCTTTCTGCACAAAGAAAAAGGCAGGAGACTGGACCTACCCGGAAGGCAGAAGATAGACAAGAAGAAGGTGAAAGGAAAAAGGAACAAGGCAGAAACAAAGAGAGGGGTAGAAAAGGGGGAACTCCTAGCAGAGGATTACCAGCAGGTGGAGATGCTGTTTATGCTGACAGGCCCCTGGCATTCCCCACAGGAGAGTCAGATGTCTGAACAGAGCAGCACGGTGACTGCTACCCTCATTCTCCAAAAGCAGTTTTACCTGAAGCTTCTGACTAAATGAGGACTGAAACTCACCACAGGTGCAGAACTGAAAGGACGAAGTAAAGGAGTGATCACCGTAAGACCAGAGCACCAGTAGGTCTCCAATCGAAAATAGATTTCTTTGTATTATTGCACGGAGATTTCTGGAATTAAGAATAACAACTATGATGCTAAGGGTCAAGCAGTAAGGGTACTGATTTATGTTACCTATTTCTTGTGGAAAAAACGAAGCAAAAACGGAATCAGACCTTTAGTCTCAAAGTGCAGAGAGTACCCCCCCCCCTCCCCCTCCAGGATGCCTGGTGCCTGTCAGTATAGAAAGCATCCCCACCTTCTGGAAATTCCCTTTTCTATCCCTCTCATTGTTTCTGCTTTGTTCCTTTTCTTCCTGCCATCTTTTTCTACAAGCTTTTTCTACAACTACAAGCTGAAGGCTGATCCGAACAAACTTCACGAGCAAGATCCCAGACCATCAGATCCTGAAAGCACACAGGTGCTGGAGGAAGAGGTAGAAGAAGCAGTAAGATCCCTGAAAGGAGGCAAGTCACCAGGGATTGACAACATCCCGGCTGAGCTCATCAAGAACGGAAAGGCCCAGAGATGATCAAGGCATTAACAATCATCTGCCAACGCATCTGGACAGCAAAGAGTGGCCTGACAGTGGACCCAATCCATCATAGTTCCACTTCCAAAGAAGGGAGACCTGAAGAAGTGCCAAAATTACAGAACAATCAGTCTGATAAGCCATCCAAGCAAAGTTATGCTACGCATTGCCTTGAACAGACTGAAACCACAAGCAGAAGAAATCTATCAGAAGAACAGGCAGGATTCAGACCAGGTCGAAGCACTGTCGAACAGATCTTCAACATCAGAATGCTCATAGAGAAGCATCTCCAACATCAGCTACAGCTCTTACAACAACTTCATTGACTTCAAGAAGGCCTTCGATCGAGTGTGGCAAGAAGCTCTGTGGCAAGTCATGAGAGACTATAGCTTCGACGAGGACCTGATTCAAGTCATCCAGGCGCTGTATGACAGCTCCCACAGTGCAGTCCTCATGGGTGGAGAAATCGGGGAGTTCTTCCGGACTTCAGTTGGAGTTCTACAAGGCTGCCCGCTATCCCCCGTTCTTTTCAACGTGTTCCTGGAGAACATCATGCAGGAGGCCCTCCTTGGCTTCAAGACCACAATCACAATAGGAGGAAGGCCAGTCTGCAATCTTCGATTCGCAGACGATATTGATCTCATGGGCCGCAGTGAAGAAGAACTCCAGGATCTCACCACCAGACTGGAAACATCAGCCAATGCCCACGGTATGGAGATCAGCACGGAAAAGAGCAAGATCCTAGTGAACAGTACCACACCGACCACTCCCACCAGCATCAAGATGAGTGGCGAGACACTAGAGGAGGTGGAAACGTTCAAGTACTCTGGAGCAGTCATCACCAAAGAAGGGACCAGCACACAAGAGATGAAGATCAGACTTGCTGTGGCACTCTCCTCCATGACTAAGCTGGCGAAAGTGTGGAGAAACCACAACATCAGAACCCACACTAAGGTCAGACTCTACAAGGCACTCGTCAAATCCATTGCCTTGTACAGCTGTGAAGCATGGACACTTACTGCCGATTTAGAACGTCGCATTCAAGCCTTTGAGATGAAGTGCCTCAGGCGGATCCTGAACATCACCTACAGAGACCGCAAAACCAATGACTACGTCTGGCAGCAGATCGAGGCACTGGCTGGCAAACAAGAACCATTGCTAGGTACAGTCAAACGGAGGAAACTGAAGTGGTTTGGCCACACAACAAGGCATAACAGCCTGTCAAAGACAGTCCTGCAGGGAATGGTGGAAGGAGCAAGGAGGCAGGGACGACCACGCAAAAGCTGGATATCCAACATCAAGGAGTGGACCGGCCTCACTGTACCAAGCCTCCTGAAAACAGCCCAGGACAGAACCATTTGGCGGTCCACTTGCAGCGTCCGTGCGGGTACCCCAACGGTTGTCCCGACCAAGGGATGAGTGATGATGAGTGAGTGATCTTTTTCTTGTCTATTTTTCTGCCTTCTTGGTCCCATTATCCTGCTTTTCCCCCAAAAAGATGATAACAATTTTCCCCCACACCGAAGTCAGATGCACTGGGCCTGACCTGTCAGGAGCTTAACTGCAACGCAACGCATTTGTGCCCATATGACACACAACGAGAGTTCCTGTCTGAGCGTTCAAAGAAGAAGAAAACATTTAACTGCAAATCTTTTTTCTCCTATTACAAAGACATTCGCATCTGCTGCCATATTTCTTCTCCAAACACTCAGACAGCCACTTTTGGTTTCTGTCATAGGAGCGAAAATTCCTAGTGCTGCTGTAACTACCTGACAAAACAATGGAGATTGTTTTAAAATAGTAAAATAGTAAAGGTCGATTTCATCCCAGGTAGGCCTGAAAATCAGCTTCCAGTTGTGTTAAAACATCTGCAGACAAGACTCCAGTGACAGACTGAATCCTGAACTGATCTTCGTGGCTAGGTCCATGTCACTCCAGATGTCTGAGCTGTCTGACCTCCACAACCTTCTGTACATGTTCAGTCGCCATGTCTGGCTGGCTGGGTTGCTCCCCTTTGCTTTCTTCCTGTTGGGTCCAGCTGTGTACTTGGTGTGTACAGTTCTGAGTGAATAAAAGATTCTCTCTTTGTCTGTCTCTGTCTCTGTCTATGTGCCTC
>CM054149.1:49317803-49340180 GCA_028751875.1 Rapana venosa | reverse complement strand
TTTCTTTTTTTAAAAAGTCGCCTTTTTTGTTTATTTTTGCTGAAAATACCCGTGGATTTAATTTTTGCCTTTTTAGCCTCACTATTGTGAAAAATGATATAAAGGATATATTGAAATTCTGTATATCTATTAAAAATTGAGTTCCTTAGTGATTAGAGAATAATAAATTGATGCTTGTCACAGACAGGCAGACACACAGGCAAACAGGTAGACATACATCCCCATGAACAAAACGCAAAATCAAAGGAGTGAGGAACATAGCTTATTTCTTTACACATGAGACTCAAAAGCTAATAGGTAAAAACCGAAAGAATGCAAGAAAACGAACAACCAAAATAAAGCGACCCATTATACAAATAAAGCAAACAAAATTTACATTGTGCACAGAGAGAGATAGATAGAGAGAGATATATTTTATTTATTGATTCATTTAGTCTTTTATTTTGAGGAAAATGGAATAAACGCACATGTACTTAAAAAAAAATCCAGTCCCTGTGTGATTAGTTTTGTAGAGAGAGAGAGAGAGAGAGAGGAGAGAGAGAGGAGAGGGGGAGAGAGAGGGGGGGGGGGGGGCAGATGGAGTCACAGACAGACAGACAGATGCGACAAAAACAGGCAGACAGTCAGGCGCCCCCAAAAAGCAACAACACAGTCAGATCACACCTTACTTCCATTGTAAAAACCCTGCAGCCAATTCAGTTCCTAGTCTCTCTTCTCTCTCTCTCTCTCTCTCTCTCTCTCTCTCTCCCTCTCTCTCTCTCTCTCTCTCTCTCTCCCCACTTTAAACTAACACTTTCCATCACCTCAAATGATATAGTATTCTCTTGTTGATCCTTTCTGGATACATTTTATTTCCCCTGCCTCCCTCCTATCTCTGCTGGTATGTTGTTGTTTTTTCTGTGGACCACCAATTCATTCAAGATGGGGTCATTGTTAAACCCTGAACGAAAGAGAAAAGGAGACTGACCGAGCCATGTTTAATCCAGGTTTGGAAAGAAAAGCCAGACTGACAAAATCCACAAGAGAAAAAAAATCAGGGGGTTGGGGTGGGGGGGGGGGGGGGGGGGAGGGGTAACTTTTGGCCATTTCTGTGATTTCCCCCAGGACCCCATGACTAACTCCTTATCAGTGATCACATGCTGTTGGTGTCTCTTCTGTCTTCTGCAGCATTAGTACTGCTGTCTGTTGTTTGGACATTTTGGATTTTTGGTTTTGCTGTTTTCTCTGAACAGTACCCTCCAATAACTATCACTGAGAGTGAACGGACGTACAATCAAAGACAACAACAACAACTGAACAGTACATGCTGCACTCTCTAGTCTTGTTCTGTCCTCTCCTCTTCTGTTCCTTGGGGGACAGATAACTGGTGGTTTGAGCCTGGGTTTTTAGCCCCCTGAGAAACCCATTAAAGGGATTTTTCCTGGAATTAACATCAGTGCTATTCATCCCTGAAAGTCCTTTGGATAATATAAACTGAGGCGTGTGCAACGCAGACGTCTTTTTGACACTTTTGAACCTGTTCTTCAGAGAGTAGGTAATGTGTCCCAGTGGGATGGTTTGACACATTTAAAAATTGAAACACACAGGGATGATATAAAGAGCCGGGAGTCTTATTCATTATCTCAAAATAAAAGAACAAGACTTTTTTTCAGAATCCAGTGATAGTGACATTTTTGTTCTCTGCATCTTTTGTTGTTTACATGTGTTTTTTAATGGCCATGAGGAAATGCATAGTTAGTTACCCAGAGAGAACAAACTCAAGAATTTGGTGTAAGGTCACAGCTGATAAAAAGGGGTACATCATACATGTTGAAAAAGAATGAAACAAAAACAATAAAAACAGGCATAAGAAAACTTGGCTTACCAAGAGTGAGTTTTACAGAAACAAACTGTTTCAACTTTTTGAACACGAATCCATATTAACAAAAGTTCTCTGGCAGAGAGAAGAGATAGAGAGAGAGGGAGAGGGGAGAGAGTGAGAGCGAAGAGAGAGAGAGAGGGGAGAGAGAGAGAGGGGGAGGGAGAGAGAGGGGACGAGGGGATGAGAGAGAGAGAGAGGGAGAGAAAAGGGGAGAGAGAGAGATGGAGAGAGAGAGAGAGAGGGAGGGAGGAGAGGCGGAGAGAGAGAGCGGAGAGAGAGATGCATAGAGAACAAGAGAGAAAGATGGAGACAGAGACTGACAGACAGAAAGATAGAGATGTAAAGAAAAGACAGACAGAAAGACAAGCAGGCAGACAGAGAGACAGACAGACTTGTGAAGAAACAGACTATAGAAAGAAGCACACTTGGCCTGTATTGCAAGTGACACAACTGTATTGCCCCCCACTTTTTCCCATCCACTCTTCAGATGTCAATGCACTACCCGTCAAAACCAGCCTCAAAACACTTATTTCCTACCAGAGACTTTCCCCCTCATATCTGTCCCTAATCTTCAACAGTATCCTTTACCTCCTAAGTGTGTTCGCTTGTTTGTTTTGTTTGTTTTTGTTTAATGTCCATTCACTACTTGGTGATAGGACACACACGCATTCAAACCAACATCTTCTCTCTCTCTCTCTCTCTCTCTCTCTCTCTCTCTCCCCTCTCTCTCTCTCTCTCTCTTCTCTCTCTCTTCTTTCTCTCTAATGTATGTATATTTATATTCTCACAACTATTTACAGTGTGTTTGCGAGTCAAAGTCAAAGTCAAAGTCAAACTTTTATTTTCAGATGGTACATTGAATAAGCAGTGCATTTGCTTTTTTCATCAAGCCATCTATCTAAAGAAAAAATAGCGAGAAAAAAAGATAATGTATATGCAGACATAGAATAAAAAACCTAATCTATGGTAAACTATACAAATCAAACAAGAAAAGACAATAACATATGCATATATGGAATTAAAAACAAAACAAAAAACCCCAAAAAAATATTAAACCATACAATTCAAATAATTAAAAAATCTTGAAAAAATATCCGAGTGTTGTGTGTGTTGTGTGTGTGGTTGTGTGTGTGTGCGCGCGTACGTGCGTGCGCGCGCATGGATTTGAAATCTGTTGTTTATTATGTTTAAAGAGAATTGCATGCCTGTAAATGATTTGAGTGCAAGCGCTTCGATTTTTTAATTTTTTTTTTACAAGATTCAGCGCTATATAAATTCCATATATTATGTTTATTATTATTATTATCCAAATATGTTGTTATTCTTCTTTCTTCTTCTTCTTTTTCTTTGTTGAGCCCTCACACAACAATTGTTGGTGTCTGTCCTATGAACGAAAATGCGGTGCGCTGCCATTAAGCGCCTGACAGGTCAGGCCCAACACATCCCTCTTCAATGTGGGAAAGAATTATTATATTTTAAGTCTTTCTGGGGAAAAAAGGGCAGGAGAATAAACCAAAAAAGGCAGAAAATAGACAAGAAGGCATTGACGGGAAGAAAGACGAACAAGGCAGAAACAAAGGGAGGGATAGAACAGAAAGGAATTTCTAGCACATAATTTTCAGGTGGGGGTTGCTGTTTATACAGGTAGGCCCCCAAGTATCCCCATGGGGGTGTTGTTGTTCAAGGGGTACTGCATGTGTAAACAATGTTTCCTCCCCTCTTCTTCCTCCTTCTCATCCTCCTCTTCGTCTCCATCCTCCTCCTCCTTCATCCTCTGCTCCTCTCCTCTCCTACCTACCTGAAGGACTTCGCCCAGGGACTAATTCAGTCAAGTGCTTGGGGTGTTGCTGTTCAGCCTTGAATGAAAGAAACAAAAAATCCATGTATGACCCCGCCATTTTTAATCTAGGTTTTGAAAGAAAATCGGGAAAGGAAAATCCACAAGGGGAAAGTCATGACAGGCGGGGAAGGGGGGATATATGGGAGGGGGCAGGGAGGGGGGTAGGGGAGGCAACTTTTTGCTATTGCGGTGATTTCCCCCCAGGGCACCATTGTTCACCCCTTATCAGTGATCACGTGCTGTCACTGTCTCTTTTGTCTTTTGTAGCATCTACAAATGTGTTGTGTGTGTGTGGTGTGTTTTTTTGTGTGTGATTACTATTTTTTTTTTTTTTTTTTATTTGGAGATTGTGAATATCACTTATGTGCTTTTTTTGGGGGATCCGGTCTATATATGTGTGTGTTTTGCAGTGTGTTGTGATATTATATTTTTTTTCTTTTTTTTTTTTTGTAGTTAATGAATTAATCACTTTGTGCTTTTTGTTTTGATCCAGTCCATATGTGTATGTGGTTTTTGCATGTATTGTGTGTGGTGTGTTGTGTGTGTGTGTGTGTTTTGTGTGTGTGTGTGTGTGTGTGTGTGTGTGTTTAAATCGTTTCCATACAAAATAATATCAGCTAGTCTTTGCTTTGTCTCTGTCACTTGTTATCTGCCCCTTATCTGGGTATTCATGTTTTTATTTATTCATTTATTTATTCTTTTATATCGAGGATAATGGAATAAGCACTCATGTGCTTTTTTACATCCAGTCCCCGTGCGTATGCGGTTTTGTAAATTTTGTCTTCTGTTTCCACGGCACCAATGGCTATCTTCAAATGTGGAACAGGATTTAACATGTGTGCAAGATGTTCTGTATGCGTTCGAACACGGTGCCTGGGTTCTGTTTCTGTGTCTGTGTTTGTTTCTGTCTGTATGCCTGTCTGTCTGTCCGTCTGTCTGCATGTTTAGTTGACTCACCTAGTTGGACCCCTACCTCACCAAATCCACATCTGCTTTTAGCTTCCGGCTCCTACGTTTATCCATTACAACAAACAGTCATACAAGATAATAATAATAAAAAAAAACAACTTTCCATCCTTTATAAGCCCAGAACACTCCTTGATCAGAGCACTCATTCCCCCAAGTAAAATTAAGCAGCATTGAGCCTCGTTACCAAGTAGAGGGTGGTTTTGCGTCGTTTGGTTTCAAATACAGTCTCCGGATCACCTAGCCATAAATGGGTACAGCCTCTTTAGGGTCAGGGAAGTAAAGCGGGGGGAGAGGAGATCGGCGCCAGCATCAATAAGCTGGCCTTGGAGAAACTGAGGGTCCCCTTGACAACCTCGCTCCCCCAAAAGACCACATTTTTGGTTATGGGAGGGAACACTAAACCCTTTCCCCGTTGACCATTACAATAAACACTCTGAGTATCCTCCGCTGTAAAAGACAAAACCCCTTGCCTATTATTTGTAAGCTTAGATAGTCGCATCATATTCCATGCGATTTATACTGACAGGGCCCTGGCATCCCCCACAGGGGAGGATCAGTGAAGGAGAAAGACAAAGACAAGTGGTCGTGACAGCCCTGAGGCAGTTCCTAATCTGAACATCTATCTGCTGATGTTTGTGTGAAGTGATGAATGAAGCCATGGGAAGAAAGAGAAACAATTCGGTGTCTATTCCTTTTGGGGACTAACAGTTTACCAGTTTGTTCGTTTTTTTTTGATGGGTAGGATAGCCACTATGGAAAAAATCAACCATTTTCTTCTTTCTTTTCGTTTTCGTTGTAGCTGTTGATGTTATTGCTGTTAGTGATGCTGTTGTTGATATTATTGATAATGTTGCTATCATTGCTATTGTTGCTGCGGTGGCTGTTGTTACGTTATTGTTGGAGTTCCTGTTCTTTTACTTCCTTTGTTTTTGATGATTTTGTTGTTCTTCTTCTTTTTTTTCTCCGTCTCCTTTTCTTTTCTTCGGCTTGTCCTTGTTTGTTGTTTATGTTGCTGTTTTTTCTTTTTTCTTATCTTAATGAACCAAAAGAAGTCAGTCTCCATGTCAGAATGGATCATCACGAAGGACAGAGTGGGTCAAGTGCAGTCATGCTAGCACTTTCCAGTTTTAAACGTAACATCTTTCATCCTTAGTAAGTATCATTTTTTCCGTTCTCATATTTTGTCCCTGCCCACCCCTGTGATTTAAGTTCTTCTTGTCGTTGAACGCTCAGAAGCAACTTTCATTGTCTGTCAAATGAGCGATAATGGTTTCTGCATGCCGTTTAAGCGCCTGACAAGTCAGACCCAGCGCATCGAATTCGGCGTGGCAGAGAAGAGGTATCTTTGATCTTTTGCACAAAAAATGGCGGAGAATTGCCAGAGGCAGATAATCGACAAGCTGTAGATGATGGCAGGACGGAACAAGCCGAAACAAAGCGCGGGATGAAAAGAGAATCTTCTCTCACAGACATTGCAGAGGTGTGGATGTTGTTTATATTGATATACCCGGACTCCCGTGCAATTGATTCGAGTTTTATTTGTCTTGTGTTAAGTTTGTATGACGGGAGTCTTAGGCATGAGGCTGGCGCAGGCAGGCGACCTCAAGAACGGATTCGCCAAGCAAGAATATGTAATAGAAAAATCTGAACATGTGTGGAACATGGTACCCAGTACGCACAGAAACCACACTAAAGACAATACCCAGAGTGTGTACTTTCCACCTTTTTGTACGGCTTGGAGTGCTGGCGGATGAATGCGATGTGCCCTACACCAACACTTTCCCATTCACACGCAGAAATTAGCACAGCATCTTGGCCTTTTGGCTGAGACCATCTCAACCCAGACCCTTTTTGCCCGTTGCAACAAGGAACGATGGACAACATCCTCGATGCCTCGGCGCTGGGGATGGCATTGGGCACTTGCGTCGGGAAACGGAAACCATCGCCACCAGCCCTCCACTGGACCAGAGGGAAAACGCAAACGAGGATCCGGACCCAAGAAAATTGGCGTTCGGACCTGTCGAAACAGGTGAGAAATTCCCCAACATACCCTGGGGATCCATTCGGAAACTGCAGGACAGTACAGGAGTTGGCGACATTTGAGTGCCCTACGTGAATAAGGCACAAAGCCACTTGATGATGATGATGATGATGATTGTTTAATGAGGGGAAATGAAGGAATTGCGAAGCAAAATCTATAAGTTGGTGGGTCCTAATGACTACGGGATAGGTGAAAGTGAAGGTTGAGTTTGTTATTTCCTTTTTGACATCTTTCACATGTCGTAAACATTATTTCCATAAGAACACTCACGTGAACAGATGTCAAAAAATAATATCTTTAGGCCTGAGAAAACAACCCGCTAAAAAACTTCCATGTTTCTCTCTCTCTTCTTCTCTTCTCTCTCTCTCTCTATCTCATCTATTTCTTTTTCTCTCTTCTCTCTCTCTCTCTATTCTTTCTCTCTTTCTTCTGGCATTTTTTCATTCATCCCGCGCACTTTCTCACATTATGTACCCTCCCGTATAGTTTCATACGCTATCGCACTATCAGCCCGCAGTTTTCAAGTTTGGGTTCCTATGTTGAGTTTGTGGGGGTGCCGTGTGTGTGAGTGTGTGTGTGTGTGTGTGTGTGTGTAGTGTGTTGTGTGTGTGTGTGTTGTTTTGTGTGTGTGTGTGTGTGGAGGTGTGTGAGTGTGTGGGTGCGTAGTGTGGTGTTTGAGTATGGGATGTGTTGATTGGTCGTGTGTTTTGTGTGTGTATGTCTGAGTGTGTGTGTGTGTGTGTGTTTGTGACAGTGTGTGTTTTGTGTGTGTGTGCGTGTGAGAGAGAGGGACGAGAAAGAGCGAGAGGTGTGTGGGAGACAGAGAGAATGATGAGAGAGCATGAAGTGATGAGGACGAGAGAGTGGAGTGAGAGGTGTGAGAGCAGCGAGACCTGCGCAACACATGTGTTGGTGAGTGGTGTGCAATATTGCATTGTACACATGCCAATAATGACACCACACAGTTGTGTTTTTTAACGTTTTTACGTTGCTTTGTATCACAACCTTTCATTTCGTTTCTCTGCACGTGACTTTGGGTAAATGTCGGTTAAGCTCTTGTAGTAGCTTAAGAGGTTAGAAGTTGGGTTTGAATTTCTCTTGTGGAAGACCTGGATGCACGTAGTTCGCCGCGCGTGCATGTGTGTGTATGTGAGTGTATATTGTATGAGATGCGTGTGTATGTGTGTTTGTGTGCTTGTTGGGAGTTTGTGTTTATTGGTTTGTGTTGTGTTGTGGGTGTGTGTGTGTGTGTGAGTGTGTGTTTGTGTGCGTGATGGAGAAAGAAAACGAGATAGATCGATGGACAGCGAGAGAAGAGAGGGCCAGAGAGAGAGAAGAGAGGGACGGAGAGAGGAGAGCGAGTTGAGTGCGAGAGAGAGGAGCAGAGGAGGAGTGATGAAGGAGAGGCGAGATGAGAGCGGATGAGAGGAGTGAGAGAGACGAGATGAGATGGAGAGAGGAGAGAGATGAGTAGCGTGTGTGGGTGCCTGCGATTATTTGATTTATTTTATTCTATTTCTATCGCGGGATTAATGGAATAAGGACTTATGTGCTTTTTTAATACCCGTCCTGTGTGTATGCGGTTTTTGACTACTTTTGTCCTCTGATCCATGGGATCCAATGGCCTACTATACGAAAAGCGGAACAAATTTAAAGTTCTTTTTAATGCGCAAGATGTTCGGTGCGTTTGCAGACGTGACTTGGTTTTTCGTTATCGAAGGAATTAGGGGAAGGGTGGAGATGCACTGATGTTAATCAGGGGAAAAATCTCTCTTGAATGGGAATCGAACCCAGGTCGTAGTTTGTGCGAGTAGCAATATTTAACATAGGGTCTCGTTCCCTGCGTGCGTGTGTGGTGTTTGTGTGTGTGTGTGTGGTGTGAGTGTGTGTGTGTGTGAGTTAAATGTGTAATGTGTGGTGTGTGTAGTGTGGCGTGCGTACTCGGTGCTTGCCTTGTACATGCATGCTGAGTGCAGTGAATGCCTTGGTGATGTGCGTACTCGCGTGCTTGCTATGTACATGCATGTTGTGTGACATGACACTCACTTTAAGTGTGTGTGTGCGTGGCGTTTCTTGCGTATTCACATGCATGCGTTGTATGAAAGCGTAATGTGTGAGGTGCTTTGTTAGTTGTGTGTGTGCGCGCTTGCACACGTGGTGTGAGCGTGACTGTAGTCTGTGCGGCGAGGTGTGTAGAACCTTTGAATATAATGTGGCAAAAAAATCCCTCTTAATCCAATCAGCGACCAGAAATGGTTTAAGGGTTTATTGGTTTTGTCACCACCGCTGGTGCTGCAATTATTTCTGAAACAACAAGGCCTGTCTGCCCTCACACTTGTTAGTGCACTGAGTGGTCTTATCCATTCTCATGTCCTTAACGTGAATAACACGGACCGTTCAACCATGTTGTCCGTGGTCTGACGTGTTGTATGGTTGTGGTCATTATCTCTTCATCATGTTTTTTCGTGAAAAACCCCAATTCTACATCGATCTCAGATGCAAGCGGATTGTAGATCAATGTCAACACCGAATAGCCCGTATTTGGAAAGGTTTAACGTAATTACTTTAAGAAACGTAACATTAAGCGAGAATTGCATACAAAAACACTCTGGTTACTTTTGTTCACTACTAAGGGAGATTCATAAAGCTCCTTTTTGCTGTTGTTCTTGAAGAAATGCGGTTTTTGCTGTAATTGTATGGGCAGTCAGCTCATTTGATCGGGAAATGAATAAACAGACAGAAGAAGAGAAGAAAAAGCAGAGAGGCCGAAGAAGAGAAGAAGACGAAGAAGACGAAGGCAGAAGACGGGCAAGCATGAAGAAAGAAACAGCCCAACAAGAAGAAGAGAAGAGAAGAACACGAACCAAGAACAAGACAGAAAAGAAACTAATAATTTCCAGTACACAAACCAAAGGAACAACGCTCAGCAACACAACGGAACCAAGCAATATTTATTCATTCCTAGGCAAGAGCTCTGAGGTTCCCTACGGAGACGGCACTGACTTTAATGGATACAGTTGGGAATAGAACTAATCTATTTGATGGAACAGTGGGAGATACCTCCCTGATTTTCGACTTTCAAGGATAGGGAGTTCATTTTGACGGGCCCGAATTAAGACAGGAGTTTGACTGGCTAAGAGTCTTTTCTGAAGAACTTTTGACCTCGGGTGGTTTTTTTTCGATTTCCGCGTCAAACTGGGAAGCTAAGGCAAGGCCGGGAGTGAAATCCCAGGGCTCACACTTCACTTGTTTAGGTCGGTGAACGTCTAAATGTTCTGTCCACTTTCTTCCTTAAACAAACAATACCATGGCTCGAAGACACGACAAACAAGAAAACGGATATCCAAATTGCATAAGCAAGAATAAACAATTCTGTCAACCGCACAGGGAGAAAGAAGAAAGACGCTCATACAAAGAAAACGTGTAACCTTCCTCGTTTTTGTGTTTGTGGGTGTGTTGGTTAGTGTGTGTGTGTGCGAGAGAGAGAGCAGAGAGAGAGTGAGGAGAGAGAGAGAGAGAGGAGATGAGGAGCGAGAGAGAGAGAGTAAGAGTGAGAAGGAGTATGTGCTGGCGTCGGTGTTTGGTGTTTGGGTGTGATATTGTAATGAACAATGCAATATTGAACTCGCACAAACTATGTTGTTAACGATTTGTACGTTTCTTTGTGTCCCTAAACTTTCATTTCGTTTTTTTCGAGTAATGACTTTGGGTAATGTGCAGTGGGATATCAGTCCCCGTGTACATAGCATTCTATCATGCTGGAACATTCTATGTTAGGAATTCATTCCTTTTCTATCCCTCTCTTTGTTCTGTTCTTTTTTCTGTCACTTTTCTTTTTTTATTTTCTCGCGTTCTTTGTCCATTCTCTCTTTTTCCAGAATGAATAAACGAGAACACTTCTTCCAGACTGAAGGGGAAGCATGGGCCTGACTTGACAGGGCTCAAACGGCAAAGCAGAGGATTTTCCGCTCATACGACAGACAAATAATAGTTACTGTTTGCAGCGTTCGATCGACGACGACAAGGACGACGAGTTATATTGTATTGTAATATACTGTATTTTTATAATATTTTATGTCTTTTTTGTATTTTAATGTATTGTTTTGTATTGTTTGAATTGTATTCGTATCGTATTTATTGTATTATGTCGTCTGTAACGTATTGTAATGTAATTGTGTCTTGTTTTGTACGAATTTGTTAATGTACTGTGTCGTGTTGTATCGTCTTGTAATGTGTTTGTATCTTGTGGTATCGTATTGTAAAGTGTTTGTATCGTGTTGTATCGTATTGTATTGTATACACTTTCAGTCACTGCAGATTTATGGATAAATTGTGGTGCTTCTTGAGCGAACGCCCCCCCCTTGCCAAGCTAAGAGCGTGCCACCATTTTGTTGGAGCATCATTCTTGTCGCCCGAGTGCACTCAATAAATCCAGACTTTAAAAAAAGAGCCACACGAAAAGAGGTACCTCCACCCCAACACACACCCCAATGTATCGATGTTAGTGGATGGACATAACCTAGTCTGTCTTGGCATATGCATTTATCAGCGCTTGTGTTTGTTGTTTAGCCAGTAAAGTGTATGCATTATACCCGTACAATGAACAGTATTAGCTTATTGGTCGTGTGTGTTAATTATCATATATATCAGTTCCTGCTTGGAGTCGTTCGAGGAGCAGAACGACGATGCCTGGTAAGCATCCATCTCTGGTCTCGCTCTGCGACTAGTGGAGTCATTCAATGGTATTCTATTGATGTTGTCCTTACTGGATGTTTCTTTCCGTCTTGTTGCACCTTCGGTGGTTCTGCAGTATTTTTTGGCAGTCGTATTGTGGGGGAGACGTGCGAAAACATGTCAGTTTTTTTATGACGATGGTGATAAGGGGTGCTGTGGACTGCAGCCGTGTATTTGACTATTGACAAATCATTGGTCTTTGTTCTCTCAGGATTTGCCCAGCCAGTTTTTTGGCATTTTGTTTTAAATGATGGATTCGCTTTGTGTTTCAACAATCAAAGTCAGGTTTCATTCCGTAAGCAGGATAGTTGCCTTAGGGCTTTGTAGCGTTTCGTTTGAATGGGACATGCATTTTATTTCCATTTGGTGGTGAGTATTTTATGGAGATGGTAGCATGGTAGTCTGATTTGATTGTCGGTCGAGATGCCCGTCTTAATGAGTGTAGCGCCATGGTATTTAATAGTGATTATTCCCAGTTGCTGGCGTTATGTAAATTTTTAGAGTGGCGGTGCTCGTGCTGTTCTCAAGTACTTTAATTTCTCGAGTCACCTCATCCCATATGTCAGCTTGTTCTCAAGTTGGTGTAAGATCTTGCAGCTCTGTGTTATTTGCCATGAGGTCAATGTATTGGCACAATGCAAGATGTTGAGGGTGGTCTGGAATGAGATGGTAGAGTGGAGTATGGAGGGTTTCTCTATACAGTTTTAAGACAGATTAAAAAGGATGGAGATAAAGGCATCCTTGTCGGCCCCCAATGTGTTTGATGTCTGTTCTCGACTGATTGTTCAGAAGGGACGCATGTTGCGGTGTTGTATAGTGCTTGAATGGTTATTTGCCCAGTCTTCTTCAAGCCACATTCTGAGGACTGACAGGCTTCTTGCAATATTGTAACAGCTTCTTGAAGGTCCGCTGACGTTGAGGACAGGTCTCTTCTGAAGTTGAAGATGTTATTCATCAGGATGTGCAGTTAACAACTGTAGATTGTGTCCTGCTTTGCCCTGAAACCAGCTTGTTCTTGCAGGTGTTCTTCTGCTCCTTCTTGAGTCGAATCACATACCTTAGAGTAGCTTTGCTGGCGTGGTGAGCGGTGATTTGTTCCTTAGTTTTGGCAATTGGCGTTAATTCTTCTTGGGAGGGGTATGAGAGTGCTAGTGTCCCTTTGTTGGCACTGTTTTGTCTCCCACAAAACTTTTCTGAAGATCGCTGTAAACATTTGTGATGGATGTTTCGCCATGTTGGCAGTCTGCTGGTTTGGTATGTTGTCTGTCTGGGGACTTTAACCTACTGGTAACTGTGGATGGCTTCTTCCACTTTGTCCTCCCGTATAGGTAAGGCCGAGTGTTTCTTTGATGTTGAGACTTCTTTTATTATGCTCTTGTCAGGATGGATAGGGAGTTGTATAGTCTTGACGATACTGACCACTGTTCAATGCAGTGGTGCTGATTTGGTTGACGTGGTTTTTGTGTTTTCTTCGGGTTCGTATGTTTTTACTGTTTCCATTTCAGGCTTTTTTGCGTATCATCACATTGATCACTGATCCATTCTCCTTGGCTTTATACATTGACTTCATACAAGAATGTTGGTCTCCCGGTAAGCTTTCGGGTGGATGACCTGGTTGGTTTCAGTGTTTCTAGGATCGCCGAGGTCCCACGAAGTCTTGGTCGTATGGTGGTGTTTTTCTCTGACGACGAGTACCTCCTCTGTGTTTCTGGATGTCATTTAAAGTTGTAGGTGAGGTATGCTGTCCTTGTTCGGAGGGTTAATGCGCAAACGTCGCCACGCTTAGCTTGGGTAGATTCTCGACATTCTGGATTTTTCAGTTTGCATCGTCAAATTTGATAGTGGTTTGCCGGCGTTTGTTTTTTTAGCTTAATTTGCCTCCAGCCGCACAAGGTCTTGGTCGTGCTATGTCAGTTCAGGGTCATGGTTCTTGTTCTGGCTTTGTTGATGTGGATTGAAGGCCGTGGTGTAGATAAAATCTATTTGCTATGATCGTGCCGTTTGGCGCAATGCCAGGTTGGTCCTCCTTGACTGCTTGTGGAGGATGAGGGTCTAGAGGTATGGCAATTGGTAATTAAGTATGTGGGTTGCAGGCAAACTCCAGCAGACGTAGTTCTGTCGTTGGTCTCTCCAGTTCCACCAGACCACTGTTTTGGCATAGGTTTGTAAGAGTCAGGAACCTATTTGGCGTTAAATTCTTGAATGGTGATTGAGTTTTTTGGTATCTTCATACTGGTCACTTCAAGATCTTCGTCAACATTTTACGTGTCATCGGCCTGGTCGATGTGTGCATAGATATTGTATGATGGTGAGTTTTGGGTTGGCGCCAACCCCGGTTGCTGATAATAGTGGAAGCGGTGTAAGTGAAACTGCACCCATACTTCTTTCTGACAATAAAATGCCACTCCATTGGTTGGATGAAGTTTCTCTTGACCATGTACAGATCTTGTTGCCATTTCCAGTCATTGTCTCATCCACCTTCCTGTACAACTAACATCTTAGTCCCTAATGTCCCATATATGGGTAGGGTAATACTTAGTTCCATTTGATTTATCACGCTATGGTAGAGTGTACGGACGTTCTATGTACCAATGGTGGATCTGTTCTTAGGTGCCTTAAGTAATGTTTTAACTCAGTCGCTGACCTGTCTTCCACCTGGTGTTGAACAAGGAAAGGCGCGGTCGTTGGTAACCCCGGGCTGACCGATCCGGTATCATATTGCTTTGCATTTGTCATTCATGTTTTTCTGTGGGTTAAGGATTATTCGCTTGGTCAGCGGCAATCTCTCTCCACGTTCCATATGTTTGGCGTTTTTTTTCTATTGGGGTTTTCCCCCCACATGAGACCAGGTTGCACTGGGTTACATGGAAACAGTAGCAGTAACAGAGACTTCATTGACTGATGACACCTGCCGTGTGTTACATTATAAAACAGCAAAATGTATTCATGGAAGAGCAGAAGCCTGGTATCTGTACATGACTTTTGACTCTTTCTAGAAATAGGGGAAGGATGACTCAGTGTTCGCGCTTCGTATACCAAGCTACGGTTTAAGAGCGTCTCGGCGAGTGGTTACAAGTAGATGGGTGACCGTTTGCGCGCCATGGCTTCAGTCTGTTCCCCAGTTCACCAAGCAGTAATAATGGATACCACCCTTTAAGGGTCAGGGAATTTAAGAGGAGGGAAGGCGATGGGGCGTGCTTCAATATGTCGTCCTGGGAGCTGAGGGTCATGCCCATCTCGCTCCAACGAAGTTATGGGCCTAAAGAATGTCCAACCTAGAACCTTTTATTATACATACTTTGCTCACCTTGTGAGTACAGCTTTAAGCAAGGGAATCTGTTTCATCCGTTTGTTTCATTGCTGTGTTTACCTCACGCTCGCCCAGACAAAACTGCCGTGACCGTAGGGTTACGGACTGTGGACCGGCAGGGACAGTGAATTTGAGATGTAAAAAAAAGCAGGGGGCAACTCTTTAGTTTTGATAAGAAAGTGCTTGAGAAGTATCATAGGAAATTTTGGCGAAAAGAGAGAGAGAGAGAGAGAGAAGAGACGATGAGATGGGCTGAGAGGAGAGAGAGAGATGAGAGAGAGAGCGAGAGCATGAGAGCAGAGATCGAGGCTCAGGAATTCTGCACTCCTGATTTTCATTGTAAGGCCACGGCCTGTATTACCAGGGGGTTCTTCTTTTGACACAGACACTTACACCACCGTCCCAAAACCATAGATAATGTTGGCATTATAAGAGAGATTTTCCCAAAGAAAAATTGAACTACTTCACTTTTGTACACCCAATTATACGAACAACGTTCTCGGGCTTTCGAGCATACAAATATATACATACTCCAAATGTTTAACTTGAGACACTTTCAACTATTAAAATAGTTTGGAAGAGATTTTTCATTTGCATTTGTGAAGTCTTTGTCAGATTTCTCTCGCAAGTCTGAAAATATTGTGCATTCAATCACTCACTCACTCACCCCTTGGTGGGGACAACCGTTGGGGTACCGCAGGACGCTGCAAGTGGACCCCCAATGGTTCTGTCCTGGGCTGTTTTCAGGAGGCTTGGTACAGTGAGGCCGGTCCACTCCTTGATGTTGGATATCCAGCTTTTGCGTGGTCGTCCTGATAGAGGTCTCAGGACTTTTGGAATTCGCAAGCAGCCACAATCTTTCTGTCGCCAACCCTTATACCCCACAAGACATCAAGAAAAAACGACGTTTGGGACTCACCAATGGAAAGGGAAAATAACCAGATTGACTACATCTTGGCCCCAAACGATTTAAGTCGAGCATCAACAAAGCCCAGACAAGAAGTTTCCTGGCGCTGATTTGGCAGTGACCACGACATGGTACTCATGACCTACAGATCAGTGAAGACCAAGAACCAGAAGAGAAATCCCGTTTGCGGTTCAACATGGAAAAGCTGAAGGACCCGAAATCGCTGAAATCTTTTAAAGCGAGATGGGGCAGATTTGCAGCATTGAATTTCCTCCAAGATGACATCAACAACCTCACTGAGACCTTCAGCAAGATCATTCAGGAGACAGCGCTGAAGATCCTTGGGAAAGAAAGGAAAAAGAACCAGCCGTGGGTTGCCAACGATATCCTGGACCTGTGCGATCAACGTAGGGAGCTAAAGCCAGAGAAGAACAAAAACCCAGAAACGGCCAAGAGTATAGAACAGTCAACAGGTCAATCAAGAAGAAGATGACTGAGGCCATGGGGAACTGGATGTCAGAACAATGCTCCAAGGTTGAGAAGGCAATGGCGAAAGGAGACAGCAAGGAGGCGTACCAGACCATCAAGTACTAACCAAGTCCCAGCAGCCAAAGACCTCCGTTATTGAAGACAAAGAGGGGTCAGTCCTTACAGAGAGCGCCACTATCATGAAGAGATGGACAGAATATTGCAGCGACCTGTACAACTACAAGCTGAAGGCTGATCCGAACAAACTTCACGAGCAAGATCCCAGACCATCAGATCCTGAAAGCACACAGGTGCTGGAGGAAGAGGTAGAAGAAGCAGTAAGATCCTTGAAAGGAGGCAAGTCACCTGGGATTGACAAGATCCGGGTGAGTTCATCACGCCCGGAGGCCCAGAGAGATCAATGCATTAACAATCATTGCAAGCATCTGGACCGCAAAGAGTGGTGAAACAGAGGACCCCATCCATTATAGTTCCATTCACAGAAAGGGGACCTGAAGAAGTGCAAACATTACAGAACAATCAGTCGGATAAGCCATTAAGCAAAAGTGAGTTATGCTACGGCATTGCCTTGAACAACAGACAGAAACACCAGCCGAAGACAATCTATCAGCAGAACAGGCAGGATTCAGACAGGTCGAAGCACTGTCGAAAGATCATAACATCAGAATGCTCATAGCGAAGATTCCAACATCAGCAACAGTCTACAACAACTTCATTTGCTTCAAAGAAGGCCTTCAGATCCGGTGGGCAAAAGAAGCTCTGTGGCAAGTCCTGAGAGACTATAGCTTCGCGCGGACCTGATTCCAGTCATAGGGCTGTCGACAGTCCACAGTGCGTCTCATGGTGGTCGTGGGGAATGGGGAGGTTTTTCGGCTCTTAGTTTGGAAGTTGAAAGGTGCCGTATCCCGTTCTTTTCAACGTGTTCCTGGAGAACATATGCAGGAGGCCCTCCTTGGCTTAAGGACCACAATCCATATAGGAGGAAGGCAGTCTGAATCTCGATTCGAGACGATATTGATTCTGGGCCGCAGTGAACGAAGAACTCAGGATTCCCACCAAGACTGGAACACATCAGCCAATGCCCACACGGTATGGAGATCGCACGGACAAAGAGAAGATCCTAGAGCCAGTTAACCACCGACCACGCCACCAGCTCAGATGAGTGTGTGATGAGGACACTAGAGGAGGTGGGAAACACTTCAGTCCTTGGAGCATATCCAAAGAAGGCAGAAGGTGAGAGGGGGGAGGGGGGGACACGAGCACACAAGAGGTGAAGAATCCAGACTTGTGTGGCACATTCCTCCAAGACTAAGCTGGCGAACGTGTGAGAAAACCATAAATCAGAACACCTAAGGTCCGATTACAAGGAACTCGGTCACATCTATAGCCTTGTACAGCTGTGAGCATGGCCTCTTACTGCGATTTGAAGTGCATTCAAGCCTTTGAGATGAAATGTTCAGGGGATCCTTGCAACATCCTTACAGGGCCCGCAAAAAATGACTCGTTAGGCTGCAGATAGCGCACTGGTGGGACACACAGAGATTGCTAGATCCAGTCCAAACGGAGGGAAATCTGAATAGTGGTTTAGGGCACACAACCCACGATAACGACCTAGTCAAAAGACAGTCCTGCGAGTGTAATGGTGGTAAGGAGCCTTCCCA
The DNA here is from genome assembly GCA_028751875.1 of Rapana venosa. Classification (NCBI taxonomy): domain Eukaryota; kingdom Metazoa; phylum Mollusca; class Gastropoda; order Neogastropoda; family Muricidae; genus Rapana; species Rapana venosa. The sequence continues at coordinate 49,322,368 of CM054149.1, read as the reverse complement.
CGTAGAACAGGGGTTTTCGTTTATCGATTTTTTGTCAAAACACGAGGACATTTTAGATTTCTCACCATATCTGTATTTAATTTATTAAACATTACCACAATTGAGAGAGACAGAGACAGAGCAAGACAGAGGAACAAACAACAAAGAACTATCAAACCAGTGGTTGCTATCAAGTTTGCCGACGGCTGGCAGAGCAAAAACGCCCAAGGGTACAGCAAAACAAGTCTGAAGTCGATTGAATAAGAATAAAAAGCTCATGTTTAGTCCACGCTGTGGTGATCACACACAGGGAAAATCAGGTCAATTTTCGGGATCGCGATAAGAAGCCTGCTCTGTGCCTGGTGCGTGCGGTGCTGTGTGTTGGTATGTCGTGCGTTTGCCAAAGGTGTGCGTGCGTTGAGACACGATGAGTGCGTTGTTTGTTATTGTGTGTGTTGTTGATTTGTGTGTGTTGTGTGTGTGTGTGTGTGTGTGTGTGTGTTTCTGGTGTGTGTTTTTGGTGTGTGGTGAGCACGTGTGTGCGTGTTGTGTGTGTGTGTGTGTGCGAATTGCGTGTGTGCTGATGTGAGTGAGTGTGTGTGTGTTACGCCGCGCGCGTGTGTGCGTGTGTGTGTGTATGTGACAGCACCAGACATCTTAATTGAATAAGTATCGGATTTGTTTGTTTGAAGTGAGAGAAAAGCATGACGGGGGAGGGGCGGCGGGGGAGCGGGGGGGGGGCAGGGGGAGGGAAGGCGGGGGGGGGCGAGGGGGTAGGCAGCGAAGGAAAACAACACTCCGCTGACAAAACATCGTTGTCCAGTTCTCCATGGGAATAGGAGCACGAACAGTTCACGCTTCTTTATGTCTCTGGGTAGAATGCTTGTTTCTAGTGGTTCTGCACTTTTTTTTCTCTTTCCCTTAATCGATTCTCTTCTTTTTCTCTAGTATCTGTTCTCCTTCTTTCCTCCTGATTATTTGTTCTCCTATCTTTTCTCGCGCATACTTCTCCTGGCATTTTTCTTTTCTTTTTTCTGTCTTTTTTCCTTGCATATCTTTCTTCTTTTCTCTGAGCAGCTTTTCTCTTCATTTCTCTTTTTCTGGTATTATTTTTTCTTTTCTCTTTCTATCTTTTTTCTTTTTTCTTTTTGCTCTTTCTCCTCTTTTCTTTTTCATCCTTTCTCTTCTTTTCCCATTCTTCCTATTTTCTCTTATTGTCTGCTTCTTTTCTCCTTCCATGTGTTTGTTTTTTTCCTTCATCTGTTTGTTTCATCTGTTCTTTCCATCTGTTTGCCTTCATCTGTTCTCATTCCATCTGTTTCCTTCATTCTGTTCTGCATCCATTGTTTGCTTCATCTGTTTCTCATCATCTGTTCTCCTTCCATCTCTGTTTGTTTGTTTCCTTCCATCTGTTTGCTTCTGTTACTTCATTGTTCCTCCTTCCATCTGTTTGCTTTGTTCTATTCCATCTGTTTGCTTCAAATTGTTCTGCTTATTTCTCCTTCCATTGTTCTGCTTCCATTGTTCTGCTTCAACTGTTCTGCTTATCTGTTCTGCTTCCATTGTTTGCTTCCATCTGTTTGCTTCTTTTCTCCTTCATCTGTTTGCTTATCGGTTCTGGTCTTTTCTCTTCATCTATTTGCCTTTTTTACTTCAATTCTTTTCTGCTTCATTGTTCTGTTCATATGTTCTGCTTCTTTTCCATTATTGTTCTCCTCCATCTTCCTCTTCCATGATTCATCCTTCCCAATTTTCTCCTTCCCATTCTTCCCCTCCTTTCCATCTTCCCTCCTTCCATCTTTTCTCTTTATCTTCCCTCCTTCCCTCTTTTCTCCTTCTATATCTTCTCCTCGATCTGTCTCGAATACTCCGGGGACAGTCTGAGGTCGTTAGACCAGAGTTTATAACTGATGGTACTAAAACAGTCAGGTTGCTAACTGCAACGTCTGCAGTCAGCAAGAGTTGTGGGTTTTACGCTTGTTTAAGGCACGACGTACGCGCAGGAGAACTATTGTGTTTTTTTGTTGTTCTCTTAAAAAAGTTTTTTTCAAAAACTTGATGAAGGTCGGGTGTGGGTTTGTGTAAGGATTGGTTATATTTTTCCGGTTTTTTTTCTTGTCTCGATTACTTATTCTTGCTCTTTTTGTTTTGTTTTGTTTTGTTTTCTTGGTTTTTCTTGCTTTGATGTTGTTGTTATTGTTGTTGTTGGTGTTATCGTTGTTGTTTTGTTCTTCTTCTTTTTTTCTTGTTCTTGTTTTTGTTCTTGTTCTTGTTCTTTTTTCTTCTTCTTCTTCTTCGCATTCTTCTTTTGCATTCTTTTCTTTTCGCACTCTTCTTCTTCGATTTTCTTCTTCTCGCATTTTCTTTGGCATGATGTCTTCTTCGCATTTTTTGCTTTGTTGTTGCTGTTGGTGTTGTTGTTGTTGTTGTTGTTGTTTTTGTTGTGGTTTTTTGTTGTTGTTCTTCTTGCTTTCTTGTTCGTGTTCTTGGTTCTTCTTGTTTTCTTGTCTTTTTCTTCTTCTTCTTCTTCTACTCCTCCTTCCTCACCTCACTCTTCTTTTCTTCTTCTTCTTCTTTTTTTTCTTCTTTTCTTCTTCTGCTTCTTTTTTCTTCTTTTCTTCCTTTTCTTCTTCTTCTTCCTTCTTCATCTTTTCATCTTCTTTCATCTTCTTCTTTTTCTTCTTTCTTTTTTCTTCCTTCCTTTTTCTTTCTTCTTTTCTTCTTTTCTTCTTTTTTTTGCATTCTTGTTCTGTACTTCTTGTTCTTGTTCTTGTTCTTGTTCTTGTTCTCTTCTTCCTTTTCTTCTTCGCAATCTTCTTTCTTTTCGCATTCTTCTTCTTCATTTCGCATTCTTTTCTTTTTCGCAGTCTTCTTCTTTTAGATTTTCTTCTCGCATTTTTTCGCATTCTTCTTCTTCTTCGCATTTGTCTTCGCATTTTTCTTTACCGTATTGTTGTCTGTGTTATGAGCGAAAATGCGTTGCACAATGTTAAGTACCTGACAAGTCAGGCCCAGCGCTTCCAACTTCGGAGTGGGAGAGAATTGTTATTCTTTAAGTCTTTCTGAAGAAAAGTCAGGAGATTGGACCAAAAAGGCAGAAAAAGAGACAACAAGGAGGTGACAGAAAGACAAAGGAAGAATTATAAATAATGTTAAAAAAGAAACCACAAGACAATGGCCGCATGGGGAAAAGTGGACAGAATGATTTTTTGTTTACAGAATAAAGAACATCTTTAAGTTCACACAGAGAGAGAAAGAAGCAAGTTGTGCATGCACTGTTGCTGTAGGCCCTACATCAAAGTGCAATACAACACAATACAATACAACACAGTACAGTAAAATACAATGAAGTACAGTACAAAGCTGTGCAATGCAGTACACTTCAATACCATACAAAAGTACTGTACTACACAGCATTGCACTGCGCCGCACCACACCGCGCCTCATCGCCACCAAACCACACCAAACCGCACCAAACCACATAAAAAAGTTCAGTGTACTGCACCGCACTACACCCTTCTGCACTACGCCATACAGCAGTGCACAATACTGCACTCCACTCCACTACAAATCCAATCAAGCTTAATAAAATGCAGAAACATCCAATCCACATCCAATCGAATACGACTGGAATGGAAAAGAAATGTTCAGCCATGATCGAGATTCGAACTTTGCACCTCTAGCATCTTAGAAGGGTACGTTAAAGTTTGTCTTTCAGACCACTGACATCCCAGCCCCACAGCAGTCACAGAATCGTAACTGATGGCCCCTATAATCTATTCTGATAAGAAAACACTATTGTTGCAGTGACAGGGTTTGAGAGTAAAACCAGATTTCCAAACAGATTTCTCAGTCTGACATCCCATCCCCACAATAGTCACAGAATCGTAACTGCTGGCCTCTATCTATCTTGGTAAAATAGTACTGCTGCAGTGACGGGGTTTGGAGAAAAACCAGATTTCCTAACAGATGTCTGGTGAACAGAGGGGATTGTTTCAGTGTTTTCTGTGCTCTCACAGGCTCAGCAACTTGCTGCGGGGCCCTGTTTATTCTTGTCAAAAGTTAGGGAAAAGGGAAGCAGACGCACACAAATCAAAACGGATCGCTCTCCCTGGTTTTCCATTTAGTTGAGCAGATGCAAAATGTGACCCTCCACCACGAAATGAACCGCATTGCACTTGACCTACTTTTCTGCTGGAAGTCGTTTTAGGTTGGGGGGGGGGGGGGGGTCATGCCGATTTAAGATTTTGATTTATTAGAAAACTATATGCTTTCTTCTGTCTCGTACTGAGGTATTAAGGTGTAGTTTTGTTTCCCTTTGCTTTCAAAGTGCATTAAAAACATTCTCATCTTGACCATCTATTACGATACAAAATTCGTCATTTTTTAAATTTATTTTTGTCACTCCCTGGTTTATAGCATTTCAGTTTGTGATAACTTTTCACAGAATTATTCGATTTTCAATCGGTTTTCTTATTGAGCAGCTTTTGTATTGCATATCAATAATGTAAACAAAAAAATTTAAACTTGGTGGAATGCGACTCATTATAGAATAAATATGGAAATTTTATTACCTATTTTTCCCC
>CM054149.1:49270205-49317303 GCA_028751875.1 Rapana venosa | reverse complement strand
GGGGGGGGGGGTTGGGATTTGGGTTTTTTGGTTTGGGTGATTTATGCTAAAGGCCCCGACTCCCCATGGAGGGAAATGATTTTTTAAACTCATTTTGCCATCTTGAAAAGTAGGTTCCCTCTCTCTCAAGAGACCACGCGGCACGGGTTTTTTTGTTTTTTTGGTTAGCTTGTGTGTGTGTGTGTGTGTGTGTGTTGTGTGTGTTGGTTTTGTTTTGTGTGTGTGTGTGTGTGTGTGTTTTGTGTGTTGTGTGTTTGTGTGTGTAGGTGTGTGTTGTGTGTGTGTTTGTGTGTGTGTGTGTGTAGGTGTGTGTGTGTTGTGTGTGTGTGTGTTGTAGGTTTTGTGTGTGTTTGTGTGTGTGTGTGTGTAGGTGTGTGTGTGTTTGTGTTTGTGTGTATTTGTGTGGTTGTGTGTGTGTGTGTTGTGGTGTGTTTGTGTTGTGTGGTGTTGTGTGTTTTTTGGTTTTTGTTTGGGTTTTTTTGGTTTGTTTTGGTTTTGGGGTGGGGGGGGGGTTTTTGGGGGGAGGGTTTATTTGTGTTGTTACTCCAGTCTTGTTGAGAACAAGGTCCAGAGCTGCTCAGTGGTCCAATCCATGCATGGCAGTTTCTTCCACAGTTGTTGCAGACAAAGTTGGGCGAAGGTTGATGGCCTGGTTTAAAGAAATGTTTAAACCGAAACATCTTTCCTTCAAACACGGATCAAAACCAGGTTTGGCAAGCCGCTCTGCCAACTAAAACAAAGATTGAGGATCTTGGGAGTGTCTGTCTTGATGGCAGTCTTCGGAAAGAGATCCTAAAACAAGTAAACAAAACCCATGACAAGAGGAGATACACTTTGTAACTAGTAATTTTGTTAAAAATGCCGGTACAAGAATAATTATTCCTTTCGACATTTGCTAAAAATCACTCACGAATAGAGCTATTTCTCACAAAGTTTTGCTATAAAAAAACCACACTAATAGTTATTTCTTGCAAACAGTCGCTAAAAGTGCTCATATTGGCAAACAAAAACGAACCATGGAACGTAAACAGGCGATGACAATATTTCACAGTATAAATATATATTTTTATAGACAGTTCTTCACCACTGTTCACGGAAAATATGTCTGTAACCAGCCGCCATGGCGCAGTGGTTAGCGCCTTGGATTTCGGACTGGACGTTCGCGGGTTTAAATCCCATAAGAGTCAAAGAGATTTTTCAGAATCTGACCAGCTTCTACCCAAAGTGAGTGTGCTGTAGGCTCAGTGGGAAGACTGGGACCACACAGTCGACCTTCATCCACTTTACGGATGCGAGTTTGAGAGTGTTGCTCAAATTTCCTGACCAATACTGCAGGTGTCTGCATCTCTCGGCCCGGTTGACGCCGGGATATATTATGATAGTAAGCGTAGAGTACAACCCTGTCAAGTAGTCTCAAAGCATATGCACTTCCACAGCAGCATCATTACATATTCCTCATTAGCATTGATCATCATACAGTTGTTGTTTTTATATTTTTAAAAAAGCCTCTGAATTGGTGTTCCCAGTTGGTCTGGTCTCATGGTGACCTCAGATTCGGTTTCACCATACACTTCTGTGCCTGTGGTGAGTTTGTGTGGGGTTTGAGGTTCGCGGGCGACGGTTGTTGGAGGGACATTGTAGTGGTTGCCACCTGGAGTGGGTAACTTACTCAGTCTGGCTTCGCGACTGAGCTAATACTGCCGTTCGTAGGGGGCTTAGTACGTGGTGTCCTGCGTATGTTAGCTCAGAGCAGACTCCACCGAATAACCATCAAAGTGACCCAGCAGCAGTGCAGGGCCCCTTTGGATGGTGGCTCCGCGGCGGCCTCATAATGATGGATTCTCTGTGGACTTCTGACACTGAGGATGAGACATAACGAATCTGGGTGTGGCTGTGGCGGGGAGATTGAGATGAGCGGCATTGGAACAGTAGGAGGGGACGTCACAGAAGATAAGGAGGCCAAAAAAGAAAGAATTAAAATATGTCTGTTATGTGATACCATATTTCGAAACCTTTTCTCTCATTTGCCGGGTCAGCACTTCACAAATGGCCCCAAAACACAGGCTGAGGCGTTTCCTTTGCAGAAAGCAGTGACGTTATTAGAATTGATCTCCTCTCTTTCCTCTGCAATCTACAACTGGCCACACAACACAGGCTGAACCATACCCTGCCATGAAGCAGCTTCGTTATTACAATCGATTTCCTGCCTTGTACCTGGACAAAAAGATCATTGTTAAAGTGCAGACCTGCAGAAAAAAAATCGAATTTTGTATCTCTGGTATCTGCAGTCTGATCCAAGTGACATTACGTTTTTGTTTAGCAACTTGTCGATCGGCCAAACCTTCCGTGGCCCAGCCCAGCAGAGCTCCAGGAAAAAAACTCTCTGAAAACTGGTGGGCGTAGTAACTACGACAGAGTGCAGACTTTGCCATCCAGACCAGATTAGAAATGTAGCATAGCCAGGGAACGAAGAAGAAGGAGGAGGAGGAGGGGCAGAAGAAGAAGAAGAAGAAGAAGAAGAAGAAGAAGAAGAAGAAGAAGAAAAAGAAGAAGAAGAAGAAAAGAAGAAGAAGAAGAAGAAGAAGAAGAAGAAGAATTACAAAGAGAGAAAGAAAGACTGAAAGAGAAAGAAAAAAAGAAAGAAAGAAAAAAAAAAAGAAAGAAAACCCAAAGTAAAGGAGAAAAAGGACGAAGAAAAAGAAAAATAATAATAAGAAGAAGAATTGTGGGGAAGAAGAGAATTGCAAAGAAGAATTACAAAGAGAGAAACACAGAATGAAAGAGAAAGAAAGACAGACAGAAAAAAGAAAGAAAAGAAAGAAAGAAAGAAAGAAAAAGGAAAGAAAGAAAGAAAGAAAGAAAAAAAGAAGAAGACGAAGAACCAAGAAGAATTTTACAAATAATGACGAAGAGAATCTGCTGTGGTTGTCATCATAAGCACTTGTGACACGGAACCAGCGGTGGATGTTTCTGTTCCGGTGTGGCTATCGTCCACAACATACCCTACAACAAACTACACTACACGTACACTACACTAACCTAACACAACACAAACATAACACCACACTAAACTTCACTACAACTACACTTAACCACTTCAACACCACACTACACTACACTACAACCCATCCACACACTAAACTTCACTACACAACACTATACACTCACACCACACTACACAACACTAAGTACAAGACCCCACCACACTACACTACACTACACTATACCACTTCACACACAACCCACACTACACACACCACACATACTACACCACACGTACACTATACACCCACAAACCACACTACACTAAACTATACTACACCTATACCACTTCACACACACACTTACACTACTCTAATACCATTACCACTTCACACCCACACACCACACTTACACTACACCACACTACACCACTTCACACCTAACGTACACTACACCACACTACACTACACTACTACGACACTACAAAACCATGTCTACACCAACACTACACCACGCTACATCCTCCACTACATACCACTTCACACCACACAACCCTATACCACATTGCACACACCACACTTACACCAACACTACACTAACGCAAGCACACCAAAGCCACGCACCACTTCAACACCACCACACTACACTACTCTACACTACACCACACTACACTACACACACCCATCACACACTCACTACAACCACACACACTACACACACCACACACACTACACTACACCACACTACACCACTCACACCACCCACACTACCACCACACTACACTACACTACACTACACCAAACTACACAACACTACCCTACACCACGCTATACCACCACTTACAGTACACCACTTCACGACCACACACACTACAACACACTACACCCACTACACTACACATACTACACTACACTACAAACTACATCATCGCACACCCCACTACACCACTTCACACCACACCACTACTATACCACATTGCACTACACCACACTACACCAAACTACACTGACACCACGCTACACCCCAACTGCAAACCACTACACCACAACTACAAAACAACACTATATCACCACACTACACTACATACACCACACTACACTCACTACACCACACTACACTACAACCACCAACCACACTACACCACACTACACCACACTACACTATGCCACACTAACACACACTCCACTCATACAGCCAAAACTACACCACATACACTACAAACCACACCACACTATACCACACTACACTACACTTAAAACACTACACCACACTACACCACACTACACAACACTACACAACACCACACCACACTACACCACACCACACCGAAACCACACTACACTACACCACACCACACTACAACTTCTTCTTCGTCCATTTGGGTCGATTATGGGACCATCTATTCATTCCTAGTGATTGGAGGGACCATTTTTGTGGGTGCAAAGATGACTAATTTGGTCCAAACCCACTTGAAAAGTTCTTAGGAAGAGTACTGACGGTATCGTGGCTGCTTTTGGAGACTTGGAGGCTCTATCTTTCCTGTCTTGGCTTCGTTGCATCAGATATTCGCAATTCTGTATTGCTTCGTGGGCCTTGGCGCCACTGCGTACAGCTGCTCCGCCATATGTGCCTTTCCCATTGCTGCTTGCTCCATGATTTTTTCTCAATGTTGAAGGCTTTCAGTGAGGCTTGTCAGATGTCCTTGAAGCGTTTCTTTGTCTGGCTCCCCTGGGAGCGCATTCCATCTGGAAGTTTCGCCAAAACAGAAGTTTTCTTGGGAGCCGAGGTCTGGCATGTGAACTAAATGGCCTCCCAACAGCGAAGCTGGTCTGCATCGATGGTGTAGATGCGGGGAAGGTTTGCTCTAGTGAGCACCTCCGGTCAGGGATCTTGTCCTGCAATCTTGAATGCCAAACAGTTTTTTATCAAACAGGTGGTGTGGAAGTGGTTCAGCTTTTTAGCATGGCGTTGATGAGAGCTGTTCCATGACTCTGAGGGCCATCAGAGCAGGTGGCGAGCACTACCGCTTTGTAGACCTGATCTTGGTTTTCTGTTATGGAGATGCCTCCCTGTCCCCACACATTCTTTCAAATCTGTCAAATGCAGCGCTTGCTTTGGCGATCCTAGTGTTGACCTCATCATCATGCTTACAGGGCGGGAGAGGGTATCTGCCAAGATAAGTAAATTTGTCACTGCTTTGAGTCATGTCCATTTACAGAGAGTGTTTGGTTCAACGTAGGGGCTTCCCTGGGGCTGGTTTTGGTCATAACCTCAGTCTTCTAGGTACAGATCTGGTCAACCCAAAAGTTGTCCGCAAGCAGCATAGAACTTGTCACCACTTACTTGCATGTCCGCTCAGAAGCAGCATTGATGGCGCAATTATAGGCAAACAGGAAGTCGTTGATGATATCTGTTGAGACCTGGATTTTGCTTGAACCTCCTGAGATTGAAGAAGCGATCCCTCATAACCTGTACCTGATTTTTTGCTGACACGCACCATCCGAATCTCTGAACGCATCTGACAGCATAGCCGAAAACCTGAGACAAACAGGGTAGGAGCAAGAACACACGGCCCGCTTCACTCCACGCTCCTTGGTGAGCTGGGAAGGGTTCACGAGGATGCCTTCCGTTGAGTCGTTGTACTCTGGCCAGCATACCATCATGAAACTGACGTACGATGGCGATGAATTTCTGGGCAGCCGTACTTCCGCCATGATTCTCCATAGACCCTCTCTGCTAACAGGTATCGAAGCGCCTTGGTCAGATCAACAAGGTGGAGTGAGTCATGTTTTGTTCCTGACACTTCTCTATGGAGCTGCGATCTTTCCGGAAGCCACAATTGACTCTCTCTGGTATAAGGTCTTGCTCAAGGTGACTATTGAGCCGGTTCCGGCAGTACTCTGGCCAGACCTTTCCCTGTCAATGACAGCAGGAAATTCCTGGTAAGGAGTCACAAGGCCCTGGTGGTTTCCCATAATGTTTTTGTATAGATGTATATGGAGGCATTTTTGGAAGTCTTGCGGAAGTGTCCCCTCACGCGGCCCATACGGACTTGGAAGAGCTCAAGTGAAGTTTTTCAGCAGTGCTCTGCCAAACCCCTTTTGTAGATCTCATCTCGGATTGAGAGTCCTGCGCCGGGTGCGTTACACTGGACACAGCATTGCTTCTGCGATCTCCTCAAAGGTGGTAATGGCCACTCACAGTTCTCGTCGACTGGAACTTGTGGAGGCGTTTAATAGCTTCATCAGCGTTGATATGTGGATAGGACGTTTTTAGAACATTGAGTCAATTTCAGCCCCATCACCAAGATCATTGTCTTTGTCTAGTGATGAGAGAAGACCCTCATTCTGCACTGAGGAGAGGTGGGTGATGAGCTTGATGTGGTGTGGACCATAGATTGAAATTCAAATAATATGTTAGTTAACTTCTTTGAGTCCATCAATAGAAGTTCTTCATGTCCATTCCTGGAGTCAGCATATCCTTGGATGCATCATCGCTTTAATTGCTGATCAGGAGTCTTGCATCATACCACAGCTCTTAGCTGGATGGGTGCTACGCTTGTATTCCTACATGCATCTTTCTTTGCAGTTGATGTTGGGTCAATCAAGGTGGTCTCTACTCGGCACACGCTTAGTCTTCAACTGTGATCTCTACTTCACAGTTCTCCGTCAAACAGTCCCTGGTCGCCTGGGAAGTAGGGCCGAGGCACTTCATCAATAGCTGTGTTATACATGATCTCACGGTAGTGCTCCCCATCTGATTCCACATTTAGCTATCCAGCACAATGGTCCTAGCGTTTCCTCCAAGGGCGGCAGCAAAGAACCGCTTGACAGTTGTCGTCTTTCAACTTGTTGACATTCCAGGCTTTAGGGTTAGGTGCTATTCAACGCCTTGTGGCCGTCCTCCTGGGCTGGACCACGCACCTGACTTTAGAGACGTTGATATGAGGTGGTCAGTATCCAGCATCTGCTCACAACATTTGGCTTACGATTGAGACACGAACACTGCCTGTCTCCCCTTCTTATTGCTTTTTTATTTGAAAGCCTCCTTTTGTCTTTCTTCTTATTTTCTTTTTATTGCCTGGTGATGACTTAGATCATAAGATGCCCAGTGCCTAGAGCAGGGATGCACCATCCATGATGTCCAAGTTACGCTATGATGGTTGAAAGCTCGTGTTTTGTGATCATTTAAGGTTTTATGCTCCACGCAAGTCTGAGGACAGTAGGCCATTACGTGTTGCAGTGCCAACATCCATGCTTTCCAATCAACACCTTCCCACGCGTACTGTCACAGCCTAACTCTCGCATTGAAGGTCACCAAGGAATGATGAGCTTGACTACGTTAGGAACAGAGGCAATAAACAGCATCAAGTCTCCATAAAACTTGTCTTTGATGTCCTCTGGAGATTTGTCATGGTGGGAGCATAAGCACTGACAAGGGTAGCAAAATTCTTCCCATGAGATAAGGGAATCTCATCGTCCATAAGTCGTATCATTCCTGATTCCTTTTGGGGGTCCAGCCAGCTTGCCAACAAGCGTTGTTCTTATTGCGCAAGCAACTCCACCTCACGTCTCTCTTCAGGCCCGACCTTCCACGGTCCAAAGAAGGTGTAGCCTGAGTCTCGTCGCATAGTTTTCGCACTTCGCCTGCTAGCCTGTTCTCACTAAAGGAGGGCAAGCTAATGTCGATAGTGTATCCTGGTGATCGTTTGCGATAATGTGCGCGGTTTGATCTCTGGTCTTGTGCCTTGTTCTTTCGAGAAGTTTTCGCGCATTCCAACTAGCAAGGTTCAGGACACAGTATCCTAATTCTTTTTTCTTGATTTTTTTCTCTATGTTCGACCGCATGACGCAGGGTCCCCGCCAGCCGCGTAATGCTAGCCAGGTGATGTGGAGCAGCAATGTTTAAGGGCATCCTTTATCCAACCCCTCCCTCACGCTAAGGAGGTGAGCATCGCATTCCTGAAAGGCTGCTCAGTCGCTCAAACGGCTTCCGAAACCTACCGCAGCTCTCATTCAGTAGGTACGACCCTAATAGGCCTGGAGCCGCCCTGTGTGCAGGGTGCACTACGACTGCCAGTGTAACCACACCTGTCGCTTCGGACGCTTGCCTGTCGCCACAGGGCTTTATTTGAATGGTAGATGGATGGATGATGAGTTGCACGATGACTTTGTTTTAAGTAAGAAGATGCGCGAACGAACGAACCTCACTCTCTTCGTCCAGACCCACCTATGTCCATTGTGCAGAATGACTCAAGACGAACTGGTGATGGATACCGGATACAGTGGAAGGCCAAGTATCTTCTGAGTGCCCAAGCTTGCCTGTCGCTCCACAGCGGCATGCTGTAAACCGCCTTTCTCCCGTTTGAAACCATTTAGTATTTCCCTCCGCAGCGTCCGCCGGTCCAGGACTTTGCTTACCTGAGTGTAGGCAATGCCTGCCTCAATCCCAACTGCCATAGATGGGCATGCAACTAGACAGTCTTAAGGCGCCAGTACAGGTCAAGTGGAGCCCATCCCTCCTCCTGACTGGTTTTTTGGTCTGTGGTTGGCTCCCTCCCCCACATGTAACAGGGAGTACTGCGTTTACATGGTTACCAGTAGCAGGGAGAACACCCTGACCTGACTACAGACCATTACCACTGACACTACACCACACTACACAACACCCCACTACACACTAACACCACACTACACCACACTACACTCACCACACTACAAACCACACTACAACCACAACTACACTACACCACACCACACTACCCACACAACACTAACACTAGCACTACACAACATCTAACACTACCCCACACTACTAACACACTACACTACACCACACTACACAACACTACACTACCCAGCTCCAACACTACAACACAATACACTTACACTACACTGACAGCACACTAACACTACACCACAGCCACACCACACAACACTACACCAACAACTACATAACCACACTACCCTACCCACGACTACCCTACACTACACTACTCTACACTACACCACACTACACCACATATCTACAACTACACCACACTACACTACTCTACGCTACACCACACAACCTACAGTACAACCACACTACACTAAACACACCACACCACACTACACTACAGACCCCACTACACACACCACAGCCACACTACACAACACCACCCCACACTACACCACACGACAGCCACCCTACACCAAACTACACACAGCACACTACACTACAACTACACCACACCACACCTACACGACAACTACCCACACTACACACACCAACACTACACTACCTACCTCCACACACTAAGGGACTCAACAACTACACCACACTACACTACACTACACCACACTACACAACACCACACCACCACTACACTACACTACACCACACTACACCACACCACACCACACTACACCACACTACACACAACCACACCACACTACACTACACCACACCACATACACCACACTACACCACACTACACCACACCACACTACACCACACTAACACACCACACCACCTACACGACACTACACTACACCACACTACACCACACCACACTACACCACACTACACCACACTACACCACACCACACTACACCACACTACACCACACCACACTACACCACACTACACCACACCACACTACACGACACTACACCACACTACACTACACCACACTACACTACACTACGCTACACCACACTACTCTACACTACACCACACCACACCATACTACACTACACCACACCACACTACTCTACACTACACTACACCACACTACACCACACTACACCACACTACACCAACCACACACTACAACACACCACCTACACCACCACACCACACCACTACTACACCACACTACACCCACACCACACTACACGACACTGCACTACACCACACTACACCACACCACACTACACCACACTACACCACACCACACCACACTACACTACACCACACCACACTACACCACACACACCACACTACTCTACAATACACCACACCACACTACACTACACCACACCACACCACACTACACTACACCACACCACACTACCACCACACCACACCACACTACTCTACAATACACCACACCACACTACACTACACCACACTACACCACACTACACTACACCACACTACACTACACTACGCTACACCACACTACACCACACTACACCACACCACAACACCACACTACACCACACTACACCACACCACACCACACTACACCACACTACACTTCACTACACCACACTACACTACAACCACACTTGACCACACCACACACTACATACACCACACCACACCACACTACACTACACCACACTACACCACTTCACACCACACCGCACTACACTACACTACACCACACTACACTACACTACACTACACTACACCACACTACACTACACTACACCACACCACACTACACTACACCACACTAACCACTTCACACCACACCGCACTACACTACACTACACCACACTACACTACACTACACTACACCACACTACACTACACTAACACTACACAAATCCATTTCAGTTCCACAGGGAAGAAGAAGAAACTAGCATCAGGGGAGGACCACTCCAGATGAAATACAGCCTGGCCTGCCAGCGATATGGAGATGGAGGATTTCTACCGTTCTCTGAACGAAGGCATCACACCTTCGGATGAGACTATAAACCGGGGTCCCGTGTGCGAACGCATGCAGAACATCTTGCGCACACGTTAAAACCCGTTCCGCTTTTTGGAAGAATAGGCCATAATAATAATAATAATAATAATAATATAATAATAATAAATAATAATAATAATAAATAATAATAATAATATATAATAATAATAATAATAATAATGATGATGATGATGATGATATGATAATAACAAATAATAATAGTAATAGTAATATAATAATATAATGTATGGAATTTATATAGCGCTGAATCTTGTAAAGCAACAAATCAAAACGCTCAGATGACTTTTTTTAAATTATGGTGTGAATCGGGTTTTTTTTTTAATTTTTGTCATTGTTCCCCCCGCACACAAGGCCCACTCTCCCAACAGCGGAACAGGACTCAACGTGTGCGCAAGATGTTCTGCTGCGTTCATTTTAAAAGGACAGATTTGTTGCCCTGGATTCTTTTTCTTACGCTGAATAAGACTAAACGAAAAACAAGAGCGGAAAAAATCAAACGATATCTTGTCCTTTCATGATCTGCGACATCTGTTTTGGAATTTTTTTGCCGGGGGGAAAGGATTTCCCAACATTTACAAAAAGATACACACGGGACAGAATTCAAAAAGCCATAGTGTTTATTCCATTATTGTCGAAATAAAAGAAAAAAATAATAAGAGCGACTGCAAACCCTACATCCCTGCTTCTCCCCCACTTTAGTGCTTGAAAGCAGGGCTGGTTTATCTACAAGATGAGATTGTTTTTTTTAAAATGCCCTTGAACCCGAAAAAGGGGAAACGGGAATAGAAAATATTTTGCTTGCGCGTCCCACACTTCAACAAGGTCTTTTGTGAGGATAGAAAAGGGAAAATTTTTCTTTATCGAGACTGCTTCCCCCTTTTTTATTTTTTGACAGGTAGACATTGGTATTCAGGAAATGCCATTAGGGTGAAGGGCGCGTTGCTGACCTTTGATCACTCTGTAGGGTTTCGACCGCGAGTTTTCTGTTTTCTGTAAGTGCTTCAATGGCGAATTGGCACCCTATGCTTAAATCTCAACGATTCACATTTTCAAGATTTATCTGGAGGTAGGTTTTGCTGCTGGGTGTTTTTTTATGGGAGAGTAATATGTGTGGTTTCGTAAATTGTTGCTACACAATACCACCACAACACCAAATAATAACCCCCAAAATGCTACAACTGAAGTACAATGAAAGGCAATACAATGTAAGGTAGATAGATGCACTGTCAAGTCAGAAATAACTTGAATCATTAAAAACGAAGGTGAGTTTATGAAGCAATTATAACATCAATCACGACAAGCATACTGGAATTATATTGGTCCCAGAGAACTTTCTGCTCGCTTTCGTTTTTTGCCACTGAAGCATCCGAGCAACATGATCTTCGCCCAATTGAGCATCACACCTTGGTCACACAGTGATGTGGGTCACAGACCACAAACATATGTGGATATGTGTCAATGTTAACCAGTGTGTCTGTGCATGAATTCTTAGAAGCCGAGCTTGGAAAGAGTATACAACTTTCTACCATACACGTTTTGTCCCCGACTCTGATATCCAGACTATTGTTGCTGAGTCACCTCTAAGTACGTCAGTAAATGGTAGATACCAGTGGGTTCTTTGAAATTGTCTGACCAACCACCACCGTAAGTACATACTGTGTGAGACATGTGTGTGTTATGGCTGTTTTCGGGTACCTCTCCTTTGCTATACTAAACAGTCATACTCTGGCTTCCGAAGATTTTGTTCCTTTGAAGAAGAGTACGGTTTATTGTGGTAAGATCTTGTCATGAATGAAGACAGTCTCTACTGAACAGTTTAAAGCATAACAACAATGTAATGCAGACCTTGGCATTTTGCTGACATCAGTCACTGGGAAGGGTTTGGGCCTGACCTGGCCCGGCTATGATGTGGTCATTGGTGAAGTGTCAAGAATAATGATAATAGATAGAACAGTCATATTTGTGACCCTTCCCATCATAATGAGTCGCATTCCACCAGAGATAAATTTTTAGTTAATGACAGGTTATAGATATGCAATACAAAAGCTGCTCAATAAGAAAACTGATTGAAAATCGAATAATTCTGTGAAAAGTTATCACAAACTGAAATGCTATAAACCAGGGAGTGACAAAACAAAATTCTAAAAAATACGAATTTTGTATCGTAATAGATGGTCAGATGAGAATGTTTTAATATGCACTCTTTTAAAGCAAAGGAAACGAAAACTACACTAATAACCTCATACGAAGACAAAAAAGCATATAGTTTCTAATAAATCAAAATCTTTAAATTCGGCATGAACCCCCCCCCCCCCCCCCCAACCTAAAACGACTTCCAGCAGAAAAAGTAGGTCAAGTGCAATGCGTTCATTTCGTGTGGAGGTCCACATTTTGCATCTGCTCAACTAAATGGAAAACCAGGAGAGCATCCGTTTTTGATTTGTGTGCGTTCTGCTTCCCTTTTCCCTAACTTTTGACCAAAATAAACAGGGCCCCGCAAGCAAGTTGCTGAGCCTGTGAGAGCACAGAAAACACTGAACAAATTCCCCTCTGTTCACCAGACATCTGTTAGGAAATTCTGTTTTTCTCCAAACCCCGTCACAGAGCAGTCTATATTACCAAGATAGAATAGAGCCAGCAGTTTACATTCTGTGCCATTGTGGGGCATGGATGTCATACTGAGAAACTGTTTGAAATCTGGTTTTACACTCAAACCCTGTCACAGCAACAATAGTGTTTTTTTCTTATCAGAATAGGATTATAGGGGGCCATCAGTTACGATTCCTGTGACTGGCTGTGGGGCTGGGATGTCAGGTGTCTGAAGACAAACTTTAACGTACCCTTCTAAGGATGCTAGGAGGTGCAAAGTTCGAATCTCGATCATGGCTGAACATTTCTTTTCCATTCCAGACGTATTTGATTTGGTTTTGGATTGGATGTTTCTGCATTTTATTAAGCTTGATTGGATTTGTAGTGGAGTGGAGTGCAGTATTGTGCACTGCTGTATGGCGTAGTGCGAAGGGTGTAGTGCGGTGCAGTACACTGAACTTTTTTTAATGTTGGGTTTTGGGGCGGTTTTTGGGGTGGTTTGGTGCGATGAGGCGCGGTGTGGTGGGCGCAGTGCAATGCTGTGTAGTACAGTACTTTTGTATGGTATTTGAGTGTACTGCACTTGCACAGCTTTGTACTGTACTTCATTGTATTTTACTGTACTGTTGTTGTTGTATTGTATTGTGTGTATTGCACTTTGTTGTAGGGCCTACAGCAAATGGTGATGCACAACTTGCTTCTTTATCTCTCTGTGGAACTTATAGATGTTCTTTATTCTGTAATACAAAAAATCATTCTGGTCCACTTTTCCCCATGCGGCCATTGTCTTTGTGGTTTCTTTTAACATTATTTATATTCTTCCTTTGTCTTTCTGTCACTCCTTGTTGTCTCTGTTTATGCAGTTTTGGTCCAATCTCCTGACTTTTCTTCAGAAAGACTTAAAGATTAACAATTCTCTCCACTCCGAAGTTGGAAGCGCTGGGGCCTGATTGTCAGTACTTAACTTGTGCAAACGATTTCGCTCATACGACATACATACATTAGACGGAGAAGAAAAATGCGAAGACGAATGCGAAGAAGGAAGAAGAATGCGAAGAAGGATGCGAAGAAAAGAGAGATGCGAAGAAGAAGAAGAATGCGA
This sequence comes from Rapana venosa, assembly GCA_028751875.1. NCBI lineage: Eukaryota > Metazoa > Mollusca > Gastropoda > Neogastropoda > Muricidae > Rapana > Rapana venosa. The sequence goes on along the minus strand of CM054149.1, from coordinate 49,302,928 downwards.
AGATGAAGAAGAAGCGAACCCAAAGAAGATGACGAAGATAAGAATGCGATGATGAAGAAGAATGCGAGTAAGATGAAGAAGAAGAAGAAGAAAGAAGTAACAAGAAGAACAAGAACAAGAAACAAGAACAGAACAAGATGTACAAGAACAAGAATGCGAAGAAGAAGAAGAGAAGAAGAAGAAGAAGATGAAGAAGAGGAAGAGAAGAAGAAGAAGAAAGAAGAAAAGAAGGAGAAAGAAGAAGAAGAAGATAAAAGAAAGAGATAGGATGGAGGAGGAGGAGAGGAGGAGGAGGAGGAGGAGGTAGGAGGTGGAGAGAAGAAAAAGAAGAAAAAGAACAAGAAGAACAAAGAAGAACAAGAACACGAACAAGAAGAACAAGAAGAAACAAGAACAAGAAGAACACCAACAAAAAACAACAAACAACAAACAACAACAACACAACAGCAACATACTAATGCAAAGAATGCGAAAGAAGAATCATGCAAAGAAGAATGCGTAAGAAGAAGAAGAATGCGAAGAAGGAAGAGTGCGAAGAAGAAGAAGAATGCGAAGAAGAAGACATGCGAAGTTGAAGAAGAAGAAGATCAAGAACAAGAGAACATGAACAAAAACAAGTAACAAGACGAAGAGAACAAACAACAAACAACAACATCGTAAAATCAACAACCAACTACAATCACAACATAGAAAGAAGAACAAGCAGAACAAAACAAGAACAGAACAAAAAAGAGCATGATTAAGTAGACGAGCAGAAAAAAACCTGAAAAATATACCCCAATCCTTACCACAAACCCACACCTGACTTCATCATGTTTTGAAAGAAAAAACTTTTTTAAGAGAACAACAAAAAACAGCATAGTTCTCTGCGCGTACGGTCGACCTAAGACAGTCGTAACAACCCACAACTCTTGCTGCTGGACGTTTGGCAGGTTAGCAGACTGACTTTTAGTACCTGAGGATTATTAATCTATGGGTCTAAACGACTGCAGTGACTGTCCCCGGAGTTAGCGAGACAAGATTGCGTGAGAAGATATAGAAGGAGAAAAGATGGAAGGAGGGAAGATGGAAATAGCGATCCCAGAGGGCAAGATTGGAAGGAGGAAAAAGATGAAGGGAGGAGGATGGAAGGAAGGAAGATGGAAGGAGAACAAAGATGAATGGAGGGAAGAGGATGGAGAAAAGATGAAAAGGAGAAAGAAAATAGAATAGAGGAAGGGGAACTGATGAAGCAGATCAGATGGAAGCAGAAAGATGCAGCAGGAAATCAGATGGAAGGAGAAAAGAGCCAGAAAAGATGGTAAGGAGAATATGAAAGGAAGAGAGAAAGAAGAGAACAGGATGGAATGAAACAGATTGGAAGCAGACAGATGGGAATGAGAACAGATGGAAGCAGAACAGATGGAAGGAGAACAGATGAAGCAGATCTAGATGGAAGTGAGAACGATGGAAGGGAGAACAGACGGAAGGAGAACAGATGGAAGGAGATAGATGAAAGGAGAACAGATGGAAGGAGAACAGATGGAATAGGAGGCACAGATGGAAGGAGAACAGATGGAAGGGAGAACAGATGAAGGAGAAAAGATGAAGGAGAAAAACCAGAAACAGATGGAAGGAGAACAGATGGAAGGGAACAGGATGGAACGGAGAACAGATGGAAGGAGACCAGATGGAGGGAGAACAATGGAAGGGAACAGATGGAAGGAGAAAAGATGAAAGGAGAAAAGAAGCAGAACAGGATGGAATGGGGACACCAGATGGAAGAGAACAGATGGAATGGAGAACAGATGAAGCAGAACAGATGGAAGGAGAACAGACGAAGCGAACAGACGGAAGCAGACAGATGGAAGCATGAACAGATGGAAGCAAAACAGATGAAGGAAAACAGGATGGAAGGAGAAACCGACGGAAACAGAACAGATGGAAGGAGACCAGATGGAAGGAGAACAGATGGAAGGAGAACAGATTGGATGGAGAACAGAGGCAAGGGAGAACAGACGGAGCAGCACAGATGGAGGAGAAACAGATGGAAGGCGAACAGATGGAAGGAGGAAACCAGATGGAAGGAGCGAACAGACCCCCAAACGGAAGGAGAACAGATGGAAGGAGAAAGATGGAAGGAGAAACAGATGGAAGCAGAACAGATGGAAGGAGAACAGATGCGAAGGAGAGAACAGACGGAAGGAGAACAGACGGAAGCAGAACAGATGGAAGGAGAAAGATGAAGGGAGAAAAACCAGAAACTGATGGAAGGAGAACAGATGGAAGGAGAACAGATGGATGGAGAAACAGATGGAAGGAGAACGATGGAAGGAGAACAGATTGAAGGAGAAAACAGATGGAAGGAGAAAAGATGAAAGGAGAAAAAACGCAGAACCAGTTGGAAGAGAGAACAGATGGAAGGTGAACTGATGGAAGGAGAAACAGATGGAAGGAGAACAGATGAGAAGGTGAACAGATGTAGAAGGAGAAAGATGGAAGGAGAAAGTTGAAAGGGAAAAGAAGCAGAATGATGGAATGGGAACAGATTGAGCAGAACAGATGGATAGAAACAGATGGAAGCAGAACAGATGGGAAGGAGACAGACGGAAGCAGTACAGACGGAGCAGAACAGATGGAGCAGAACAGATGGAAGCAAAACAGATGGAAGGAAAAACAGATGGAAGGGAACAGACGGGATACAGAAAGAAGGAAGGAGAATATGATGGAAGGAGAACAGATGGATAGGAGAAACAGATGGAAGGAGACAGACGGAAGGAGAACAGAACGGAAGCAGAACAGTGAAGGAGACAGATGGAAGGAGAACAGATGGAAAGGAACAGAGGAAGCAGAACAGATGGAGGAGAACGTTGGAAGGGAGACAGATGGGGGAGACAGATGGAAGGAGAAACAGATAGGTAGGAGAACAGATGGAAGGAGAACAGATGGAAGGTGACACAGCGGAAGCAGAACAGATGGAAGCCGAGACCAGATGGAAGGAGAACAGATGGAGGAGAAAGGATGGATGGAGAACAGATGGAAGGAGAAAAGAAGCAGAACAGATGGAAGGAGAACAGATGGAAAGCAGAACAGATGGAAGGAGAACAGATGGAAGGAGAACAGATGGAAGGAGAACAGATGGAAGGAGAAAAGAAGCAGAACACATGGAAGGAAGAAAAGAAGCAGAACACATGGAAGGAGAAAAGAAGCAGAACACATGGATGAGAAAAAGTAGCAGAAAACAGATGGAAGGAGAAAAGAAGGAGAAAGATGCAAAAGAAAAGAAGGAGAAAAGATGCAAAAAGAAAGAAGGAGAAAGTCTAGAAAGAGAAAGAAGAGAAGAGATCCCAGGAGGGAAAAGGAGAACGGAAGGAGAAAAGATGTCAGAGGAAAGGTAAGCGTAGAAGATATGCAAGGGAGGAAAAGAGGACCGGAGAAAAAGATGGAAGAGAAAAAGATTGCCAGGAGAAGTGATGCGCGAGAAACGAAGAGAAAAGATATCAGGAGTAAAGAAGGGAGAACAGATGCTAGGAGAATAAGAAGGAGATAGATTGAACGGAGAAGAGAGAAAAAAAGTGCAGAACCACTGAGGAGAAGGCAAAGCATTCCTCCCAGTGTGCATAAAGAGAGGCGTGAAACTGTCGTGATGCCTATTCCAGGGAGACTGGACAACAGATTTGTTTTGTCAAGTGGAGGTTGTTTTTTCCTTCTCTGCCTAACCCCCCCCCCCCTCCTTCCCTCCCCTGCCCCCCCCACCCCCTGCCCCCCTCCCCATCATGGGCTTTATCTTCACTTCAAACAAACAACATCGATACATATTCAGATTTATGAGGTCTGGGTGCTGTCACATTACACAACACTCACGACACCACGCGACGCGCGTACACACACAACACCACACACACGCACACACATTCGCACACACACACACACCACACACACGCCACACACGTTCTCACACACACACACACACACACACCAAACACACACACACACACGCCCACACACGTTTGTCTACGCACGCACAATGTGTGGGCACACGCACATCATCCAAGCACACACGCACGCACGAACGCAGGCTTACAGAGGCAGTCTTTCTGTCTCGATCCCTGTTGATCTTATGTTTCCCTGGAGTGTGATCCACCACAGTGGCGGGACTAAAACCATGAACTTTTTAGTCTATTTCATCGACCCACTCACAGTGACTTGAATTTGCTGTGACTTTGCGTTTTTTCTCTCCATCGTCTGAAGACTTGATAGGAAACGCAATGTTTGTTTATTTCTTTTGTTTGTTTGTTCTCTCGGTCTTTGTCTCTGTCTCTGTCTCTTCAATTGGTAATTTAAATGTAATGTCTGATATGGTAGTTATAATCTAAAAATGTCCTCTTTTTGTGACAAAATCCGAAACTGAAAAAACCATTTTCTATTTGAATTGCTACTTCCACCATTCTCTGCAGACTGTCTTTGGAAAAAAAAAAATGCTGTTATGCCTTGTTGTGTGGCCAAACACTTCGTTTTCCTCCGTTTGGACTGTATCTAGCAATGGCTCTGTTTGCCAGCCAGTGCCTCGTTCTGCTGCCAGACGTTAGTCAGTGGTTTTGGTCTCTGTAGGTGATGTTCAGGATCACGCCTGGAGGCACTCATCTCAAAGGTTGGAATGCGACGGTTCTAAATCGCAGTAAGTGCCTGTTCACGCTGTTACAAGGCAATGGATGTGACGTGTGCCTTGTAGAGTCTGAACCTTAGTGTCCGGGTTTTGGGATAATGTTATGGTTTCTCACACTTTCGCCAGCTTTTAGTCATGGAGGAGAGCTGCCACAAGCAAGTCTGATCATTCCCTCTTGTGTGCTCGTGCCTTCTTTGTGATGACTGCTCCAAGGTACTTGAAGTTTCCACCTCCTCTTGTGTCTCACCACTCATCTTGATTGGTGGGAGTGGTCGGGCTGTGTACTGTCATAGGATCTTGCTCTTTTCCGTGTGATCTCCATACCGTGGGCATTGTGATGTTTTCCAGTGTCTGGTGGTGATGATCCTGAGTTTTCTTCACTGCGGCCCATGAGAATCAATATCGTCTGCGAATCGAAGATTGCAGACCTGGCCTTCCTCCTATTGTGATGTGGTCTTGATGCCAAGAGGCCTCCTGCAGGATGTTCTCCAGGAACCGTTGAAAAAGAAAGGGGGATAGCGGGCAGCCTTGTCGGAACTCCAACTGTAGTCCGGACGAACTCCCGATGTCTCCTCCCAATATCGAGTAGGAGCATGCATGTGGGAGCTGTCATACAGCGCCGGAGCTGACTTGAATCAGGTCCTCGTCGAAGCTATAGTCTCTCATGACTTGCCACAGATGCTTCTTTGCAACACTCACACGATCGAAGGCCTTCTTGAGTCAATGAAGTTGTTGTAGGCTTGTAGCTGATGTGGAGTGCTTCTCTATGAGCATTTCTGATGTTGAAGATCTGTTTCGACAGTGCTTCGACCTGGTCTGATTCCGCCTGTCTTCTGATAGGATTTTTAGCTTGTGGTTCAGTATGTTCAAGCAATGCGTCATAGCATACTTTGCTAGGATGGCTTATCAGACTGTATTGTTCTGTAATTTTGGACTTCTTCAGGTCTCCCTCTCTTGGAAGTGGAAACTATGAATGGATTGGGTCCACTGTAGGCACTCTTTCTGGTCCAGATGCGTTGCAGATGATGGTTAATGCCTTGCTCATCTATGGGCCTCCGTTCTTGGTGAGCTCAGCCGGGATGTTGTCAATCCTGGTGACTATGCCTCCTTTCAGGATCTTATGCTTCTTATACCTCTTCCTCCAGCTCCTGTGTGCTTCAGGATCTGTTGTCTGGGATCTTGGGTCGTGAAGTTTGATTCGGATCAGCCTTCAGCTTGTAGTTGTACAGGTCTCTGCAATAGTCTGTCCATCTCTTCATGATAGTGGCGCTCTCTGTAAGCGACTGACACTCTTTGTTCTTCAATAACGGAGGTCTTTGGCGCTGGGACTTGGTTTAGTACTGATGGTCTGGTACGCCTCTTTGCTGTCTCCTTTCGCCATGCCTTCTCAAAACCTTGGAGCATTGTTCTGAACATCCAGTTCCCATGGCCTCAGTCCTCTCTCTTCTTGATGAGAGACCTGTTGACTGTTCTATACTCTTCACGGCCGTTTCTGGGTTTTTGTTCTTCATGGCTTTAGCTCCCTACGTTGGTCGCAAAGGTCCTGGACTCGTTGGTAACCCACGGTTGGTTATTTTCCTACTCTTTCCACATGGATCTCCAGCGCTGTCTCCTGAATGGTCTTGCTGAAAGTCTCAGTAAGGTTGTTGATGTCATCTGGGAGGAAATTCAATGCGGCAATTCTGCGCCCCCCTTATCTCTGCTTTAAAGATTTTCAGAGACTTTCGGGGTCCTCAGCTTTTCCATGTTGTTGAACCGCAAAACGGGGGGGATTTCTCTTCTGGTTCTTGCTTCTTCAGCCTTGATCTGTAGGGCATGAGTTAAACTGTCGTGGTCACTGCCTGCAATATCAGCGCCAGGGGAAAATTCTTGTCGGGCTTTGTTGTTGCTCGACTTATATCGTTTGGGCCAAAGATGTAGTCAATATCTGGTCTATGTGTCTTTTCCATTGGTGACGTGCCACGTCGTTATTCTTGGATGTAGTGTTGGGGTATAAGGTGTTGCGCGACAGTAAGATTGTGGCAGCTTGCGAACGTCCAAAAGTCTGAGACCTCTATCAGGGGACGACCACGCAATAGCGGATATCCAACATCAATTGAGTGGACCGGCCTCACTGTACCAAGCCTCCTGAAAACAGGCCAGGACATGAACCATTTGGCGCGCTCCATTGGCAGCGTTCCGTGCGGGTACCCCAACGGTTTGTCCCGACCAAGGGATGAGTGAGTGAGTGTTTGAAGGGCCACCATATTTACAGACTTGCGAGAGAAAGATCTGATACAAAGAACTTCACAAATGCAACATGAACCAATCTCTTCAAACTATTCTTAATAGTGACAAGCTGTCTCAGTTAAGACATTTGAGTATGTTATATATTTATGTCTGAAAGCCGAGAACTTTGTTAGGTATAATTGGTGTACAGAAAGGTGAGTATGTTCATGTTTCTTTGGGAAAAGCACTCTTGATAATGCCAACATTATCTATGTTTTTGTATTGCGGCGCTGGTTTGAAGTTTCTTTTTGTCAAAATGAATACCCCTCTTGCTATACAGGCCGGTGGCCTTACAATTAAAAATCCAGGAGTTCAGGAGTTCCTGAGCTCTCTCTCTCTCTCTCTCTCTCTCTCTCTCTTCTCTCTCTCTCACTCTCTCTCTCTCTCTCTTCGCCAAAGTTTTCCTATTATACTTCTCCAATGAAACTTTCTTACTTTCACCAAAACTAAGATTTTGCCCCCTGCTTTTTTTTATCTAAATTCCTGGCCCTGACTTCACACCAGTCTGAAAACCAGTACGGGTAACGGCATTTTTGTCTTGGGGGCCGAGGCGTATGTAAACACAGCAATGAAACAAACGGTATGGAAACAGTATTCCCCAATCTTAAAGCTGTACTCACCAGGGTGTATCAAAAGTATGGAATGAAGTAAAAGGTTCTAAGTGTGTTACAATTTCTATAAAAGCCCATACGGTCGTTGGGGAGCGAGATGTCAGAGACCTCAGCTTCTCCAGGGACTAGCATATTGAGAGCAGCGCCCATCTCCTCTCCCTCGCTGCTTTACATTCCCTGACCCTAAAGAGGGAGGGTATCCATTATTACAGCTTGGTGAACTGGGGAACAGTACTGAAGCCATGGCGCGCAAACGGTCACCCATCTACTTTGTAACCACACTCGACGCTACTTAACCTTAGCTTGGGGGAAAGCGAGAGCTCTGACCACTGAGTCATCCTGTCCCCTAGTTTCTGAGAGAAGAGTCAAAAGTCAGTGTACAGATACCAGGGCTTTCTCTTCCATGAAATACGGATTTTGCTGTTTTATAATGTAACACACGGGTCAGGTGTCAGGTCAGTCAGAGAAGTTCTCTGTTACTGCTACTGGTATCCATGTAACCCAGTACAACCTGTCGCATGTGGGGGGAGGAAACCCCAATAGAAAAAAACCCCAAACATATGGAGACTTGGAGAGGAGATTGGCGCCACCAAGGTATATCATAAGCCCACAGCAAAAGACATGAAAGACAATGCAAAGCCAATTGATACCGGATCGGTCGAGCCCGGGTTACCAACGACCGCGCTTCAAGGATCAACACCAGGGTGGAAAGTGACAAGTCAGCTCACTGGATTTTTAAAAATTACCTTAAGCTCCTAGAGAAACAGCCCCCCCACCCTACACCCCCCTCTCCCTCCCCCCCCACCCCCCCCCCGCGCCCTACCAAATAGAACGTTCCACGTCACACTCTACCAGGCGGCGGAAAAATATACTTAAACGAACTAGAGTTATGAGCCTAGCCGCTATAAAATGAGGGACCATTATCTGGACTCAGTGAGAAGTGTGATGTACAGGATTGCGTGACCGGACAATCGTCCATGAACCGAAGGCAACAAGTTCTGGTACAGTGGTTTCAACGAGAAACTTCGAACAAACACATGGAGTGCATTTATTGTCAGAGAAAAGGAACAGTAGTGGGGTTGCCATTATCAGCTGTTAACACCGGCTTCCAGCAGGATTAATCGCTCCGGGGGTGGGCCCAAAACCCCAAGAAACTCCCATATACAAACATGACAGCACGACCATGCAGTGAAGTTAAAAAATTTTACGAAGATCTTGAAGACCATTATGAAGATACCAAAAAAAAACCCATCACCTTTCGGGGAAATTTTTTCGCCAAATAGGTCCTACTCTAAAACCGGGCCAGAACATTGGGTCAGTTTGGAAGGGGAGAACAACGACGGAGACACTCTGCGGGAGTTTGCCTGCCCCCACAGACTACCATTGCAAACCCCTATACCCCTACCCCCCACAACGCAGGAGGACAACCTGGCATGCCCCAAAAACGGAAAAGACCCAAAGCAAAAAGTTTTTACTTAACCCCACGGCGTTTCAAAATCCACATCAACAAGCCGAACAAAAACCCTACCCTGAAGCTACATAGGCCGCCCACGACCTTTGTCGGTATTAAAAATGAAGTAAAAGAAAAACAAACGGCCTGCAACCCAATAAAAAATTTGAGGGGGCAAACTAAATACCAGAGTCGAGGAGATCTTCCAAAGCAAAGCTTGGCGGACTTTTTTGGGGCATTAACCCCCTGGACATGACATAATGCCCCACCAACAACTTTAATGACAGTCCGAAAAAACAGCAGGGGAGACTCGTGTCAGAGGATAAACACAGCCATGGACTCCCAAATACATTTTGACCTTGCGATACAAAAAACACGAAACCAAACCAGTTTCCAACCCTAAAGAATCCCAGGAGGCCAACAATTTGTAAAGAAGTAAATTTAAAGGCCAGAGAGAAGGGTCATTTTCAATGTGTGAATCGAAAAAAAAAAGAAAGGGGGCAACAGAAAAAAAGGCATACGACCCCCTGAAAAAAAACTCACAAAACCACTCAACCCAAATCATCACAGCTGCTTTAAAACAGGGGTCTGAGTAGTCAAGAACATAAAAACCCCCAACCCAAACCCCTGACAAGACTAATAGAAAGGGGAAAGCAGCAACTAAAGGAAACACTCCCCAATACCTATATGAGGGAAGAAGTGGGAAGAAGCCACCCATTTTTAAACCGTGGGAAAAAGTCCCCGGAGCAGACAACATCCCACAAGCTGCCAAGCAGGTGGCAAAACAGTCTCAAAAATGTTACAGCTATTGTCAGAAGTTTTGGGAAAAAAACAGGGGCCAACAGAAGGACACAATCATTTTAAAACCCCTGCCCAAAAAGGGGAATTTGGGGCCCATCCCAAAAACTTAGAAAAATCAGCCTCATCAGCCACCCCACAAGATCATACTAAAAGTTATTTTGAATCGACTCAAGAAGGAGGCAGAAGAACACCTGCAGAGGAAAACGGGGTTCAGGGCGGGCGGGGCACAATGAACAGTTTTTTAAACCCCAAAATCGAGGGAAAAACCTTCAACATCGAGCCTGTTCCACAACTTCTCGCTTCAAGAAGGTTTTGACAGAGTATGGCACAAAGGGCCCTGTGGCGGGCCTCGAATGTTTGGCATTGAAAAAGGACGGTGAAAACCCATTCAACCTAAAAACACGCAAGCAGTGCTCCCTTGAACAATCAGGTCGGAGACTACTTCAAAAACCACAGTTGGGGGCCGACAAGGATGCCTGTTATCTCCAGTCCTTTTAATTGTTCTTGGGAAAAAATTATAGAGGACCCCCATGACTTTTCCCCTCACCACCCATTGGCGGCAGACCCCCAAAATTTCAGTTTTCCAAAAACATTTACCTCATGGGGGGGAAAAAACAGACTGCAAAATCTTACGACCAATTTAAAACAAGCTGGGGCATATGATAGTGAGTCGGGAAAAGTAAAGTAATTGTGAACACCCAACGCCCCGCAAAATTTACATGAACGGCCCCAACTGGAGGAGGTAGAAACTTTTTTAAAAACCTTGGCGTACACTATTTAAAGGGCGGCGAACTCGACCGAAATCAAAGTCAGAACCATGCAACATCTTCCGAAAAAACTCACCACCATTGGAAAAGAAAAGTCTTTTTCCCAATCAAACTAAAGCTCACAAAGCCCTAATTCAGACTATCCGCGACTGAAGTGAAACCTGGACATTTATGTTAAACAGCAAAGCGAATCCAGTATTTTAAACAAAATGCCCCTAGAAAACTGCTGGCATATTGGAGAGAACGAAAAACCAAAGAAAATTTTAAGAGTAAAAAAACACGGCTGGCAGGTCCACAGGGAAACCCCTTCTCCCATCGTCAAGAAGAAAAAGCTGCAGGTTCGGGCCCCGTCACCCCCCAATACTCTGCCAAAAACGTACTGCAGGGAAACTCGAAGGTGGCAGAAAGACGGGGGAAAAGAAAAATCAGGTGGACAACATCAAGAATGGACCAGGTTGAATGCTCGGGACTACTGCGCAGAGCCGGGACCGAGAGGGTGGGGAGGCTTTTCCCTGGCATGCTTTCGTTCTCCTTACGATGCCAAGGGGCATGGGACTGATGAGTGATGAGAATTAAACCATCGACCACTAAGGGTAAACTGTCTTGTATGTAATGCATACGCTTACTGGGAGAGCAACAACAGCAAGCGGTGATAAGCAGTAGGGCCAAGAAGGACTGAGGGGGTTTTTTCCCTTAACTCGGATACAGTTGTGGGTGTGGTTGGGGGGGTGTGGGGGGGGGGGGCGTCTTTTCGTGTGGGGTCTTTTTTTTAATCTGTTTATTTATTGAACCCTGCAGACAAAATGTTGCTTCCAAGAGAAATGGGGGGCACTCTCTTTGCTTGGGGGGAAGCGTTCTTCTCTGAAGAGACACCACAATTTTATCAAGAAATTGAGTGACTGAAATGTATACAAACAATACGATAAAACACGTACAAACTTTTCAAAACGATACAAAAGATCAACAATTCAAAACGATACAACCGACCCCAGTCATTACAATTCGTTACAACACACACAATACATTCAATCGATACATTCCACATAAAACAATCGAACGATAATTACAATTCAACAATACAAACAATCATGAATACAAAAGAAAAATCAGTATATTAAAAACAATATGATACGGGCGTTCCTTGTCGCGTCGTGAACGTCAGACGTAACTTGTTGTCTGTCGTATGAGCGAAAATACTGTTTTCCCTTAAGCCCCTGCCCAAGTCGGGCCCATTTGCTCCCCTTCAGTTTTGGGGGAGAATTGTTCCTTTGTTTCCCATTCGGGAAAAAAGGCTTAAAAATGGACCAAGAACGCAGAAAATAGAAAAGAAAAAGGGTGACAGAAAAAAAAAAGGCCCAGAAAAAAAGGGAGGGGGATAAAAAGGAAAAATTCCTTTGATAGAATGTCCCATGAGAGAATGCTTGTAAAACGACGTAAATATGCCCCCTGCAACAAATTTCCCCAAAAAGTCACGTACGAAAAAAACGAAATAAAGGGGGTTGTGAAAACAAATAAACGAAACAAAACTTTAAACAATTTTGTGCGAGTTAAATTTTGGGCATTGTACAATACAATAGAAACCGCCCAAACCCCCAGCCGTAAAAACAACCTAACTTTTCTCTTTTTCACCAAGAATTCCGTCCTCCCGACCACACACCCCTCCCCCAAAAAAAAACTTAAAATTTCGGGGCTTCAACTTCCATTTCGAAAACCCCGCCCTTCTCCAAAAAATGTAAAACCCGGTCTTTCCCCTTTCTTTTCCCCAACCATTCTCTCTCCAACGGAAAACGAAGAAACCCAAACAGATCGGGTTTCATATTTTAGACTGGCTGTTTACAATGCTTCTTTTCAATCTTGTAACATCTGTTTCTGTCACCGACGAACTGCATTCTGACATTCCCCCCCCATTTTTTTTCCATCTCAACTCACAAAACCTGTCAGAAAGAAAAAAAAAAATATTTACTCGTCGCAATCTTTGGCCAATAGAAAATTTCAAACCTTTCCCTTTTCCCCAAATTTCCCCCAAACCCTTTTTTCCCAAAAACCCTCTGACCACACTGCCCCTCTCTAACACTAAATCTAACTCCGCCAACTGCTTGATAGCATGCACCCCCTACTGATCATCTCCTCCCGACAGAACCCCGGCGCCATGGTATAAACCCCAAAAACATCTTGATAGCGAAAAAGCAAACGCCCCGGGAACTAGGAAAGGCAGTGGCGGAAGTCCCAAAAAACCCAAATCAACAAAAAAGCTTTTCCCCAAAAAAAATAAAAAAAGTTTAAACTCTTAATCCCTTTGAAAGACAACAAATACCTTCCCAAACCCCCCAAATTTTCTTTTTCAAAACCATAAAATCTCTTTTTTCCCCTCACTTTAAATCTCCTTTGGGTCGGGAAAAACAACCCCCCTGCCTAACAAAAAACACCTGTCTGAACTTTCCCTCCATATTTTCTGCCTTTTTTTCAGGGCAAAGTTCAAACAAAACGCTCCCGACTTGATCAAACTCAATTCCACCTGCGCCTTTCCGACCCCCAATCACTGGCACCCCCTCTCTTTTCCTTCCACCCACAAGTGAAAAAGAAAATTTATGACAATTCCCGAAGGGAAAAGACTATAAAAACTGGCACCTTATCCCAAAACCCCGCCCCCCTTTTTTTTCACAATCCTTTTCCCCAACCCCTTTTGCCTATTAAACACAAAAATTTTAAACTCATCCTTCAGTCAGGGAAAATTTTTCCCTCACTCTTAAAAAAATCAATATCACACCCCTACGAAAAAGCACGACCCCCCGATCCCAACATTCTGAAGAATTATAGGGCCCGTCCAAAAATTACCCTTTTTTCTCTAAAGTACAAAAAAAGTTGTTCTCAAACAGCTCAACCCGTCACCCTTTCATTCCCAAAGACTTCTTCCCACTTTTTCAGTCTTTCCTATCGCCCCAACCACACCCGAAACCACCCTATCCAAATTTTTGGGTACACTTCTACTTTCTTCTGATGCGGGAAAAAACTCCCTCCTCACCTTCTTGGGCTTAAATTCAAAAAAAAATTATTTAAAAATCAATTAAAATTTTTTTTTGTTTAATAAATACGTTTTTATTTTGGCAAGCCCCCTTTTATAACCCAAGACCTTTTAAAATTTTTAAAAAAAATTTTTCCCTTCCCAAAAAAAGTTTGGGTATTAAGGCCCCCTTTACCCTTTTTCTTCAACTCCCAAAACCTTTAAAATTTTTAAAAAAACAAAATTTCAATCAAAACCGAAAAGGGAATGTTATTGCAGGGATAACCCGGGTTTTTCCCTTTCCCCCCTACCAAAAGTTTCCAACCCTTTACAATTAAAAAACCCCATTTCTCAAAAAATTCCTTAAAGCCGATAAAACCAAACCTTTCATTTGGGGGCCCCCAAAATTTAAAAATTCCTTTTTCCAAAAATTAAAAGTCCTACTGCCTTTTTAAACTTTTAAAATTTTGGGGTGTTTTTTAAAAAACAAATTTATGGAAAAAAAAACCCGAGCCGTTTTCTCCAATTTGGGGCCCAAACCATAAATTCCCCTTTCCCCAAAAACTTTTTAAAGTTTTCCAAAACTCTTCCATTTTCCAAATTTAGAAGTAATTTTTTTTTTCTTGACCCCAACACCCCCAAAATTTCCCCCTCATATGAAAAAAAAAATCACCCAGACCTGCCAGTCTTGCTACTATCAATTACGACGCATAAGCGCGATTCGCAAGTATCTGTCCACTGATGCAACTTCTAAGCTTGTCACATCTCTCATTCTTTCACGTTTAGACTACTGTAATTCTCTTTTGGCTGGCCTACCAGCATCATCTATCCACTCTCTTCAACGCATACAAATTTCTGCAGCTCGACTGGTCCTAAGGAAGAAAAAATCTGAACACATCACTCCTCTTCTGCGATCTCTTCACTGGTTGCCTGTCTCACAAAGACTGGAGTGTAAGATCAATACCCTCTGTTTCAAATGTCTCCACAAATCTGCACCCTCTTATCTCTGTAACTGTCTTCACCTGTACACTCCATCTCGTTCCCTTCGTTCAGCCGCAGATACTTTGTGCTTTCGAACACCCAGATTCAAACAAACCACTGTTGGCCGTCGCTCCTTCTGTTTCTGGTCCATCCACCTGGAATGACCTCCCTCTTTCACTTCGTCAAAAGCCTTCACTTGATTCCTTCAAATCCAGCCTCAAAACACACTTATTTCCTACCTGAGACTTTCCCCCACATATCTGTCCCTAATTTTCACAACTCTTTCACCTTCTAAGTGTTGTTTCTGTGTGTGTGTGTGTGTGTGGTGTGTGTGTGTGTGGTGTGTGTGTGTGTGTGTGTGTGTGTGTGTGTTGAGTGTTGTGCGCGTGCGCGTAGCGTGTGCGTGCGTAGTGCGCGCGCATGGCTTTGAAATCTGTTGAAGGAGAGTTGCATGCCTGTAAATGATTGAGTGCAAGCGCTTCGATTTGTTTGTTTTCTACAAGATTCAGCGCTATATAAATTCCATATATTATTATTATTATTATTATGCACACCCCCACACCAACACACGCGTGCGCGCACATACACTCTCTCTCTCACTCTCTGTCTCTCTCTCTCTCCTCTCTCTCTCTCTCTCTCTCTCTCTCTCTCTCTCTCTCTCTCACACACACACACACACACACACACACACACGAAGAAGGTTACACGTTTTCTTTGTATGAGCGTCTTTCTGTCTTTCTCCCGGTTTGGTTGCTCATATTGTTTATTTCTTTGCTTATCGATTTGTATATCCGTTTGTTGTTTTCTTTTTTGCTTCCATGTTGATTGTTTGTTTAAGAAGGAAAGTGGCAGGACAGTTTAGACGTTGACCTACCCAACAAGTGAAGTGTGAGGTGCTGGGTTTCATTCTCGGCCTTGCCCTTTCTTCCCAGTTTGACAGGGAAATTGAAGTGAATGTCAAAGTCCTCCGGAGAAGGCTCTAAACCAGTCGGACCTTTTGTGCTTATTTGTGGCCTTCAGAAAGAACTTCCGATCATTGAAAGTCGGAAAGATCAGGGAGGTACCTCCCGACTGTTCCCAGCAAATAGAATAGCTTCAATTTCCAACTGAATCCTGCAAGTCAGAATGCCGTCTACCTTAGGGAACCTAGAGCTCTAGCCTAGGAATGAAATAAATATTGCTTGTTTCTGATTTGTTGCTGATCGTTGTTCCTTTGGTTTGTGTATTGGAAATTCTGTTGTTTCTTTCCTTCTTCTTCTTCTTTTTTTTTTTTTTTCTTCTCTTATTCTTCTTCTTCTTCTTCTTTTCTTTTTCTTCTTTCTTCTTCTTCTTCTTCTTCTTTTTCTTTCTTCTTCTTCTTCTTCTTCTCTTTTATTTCTGCTTCTTCTTCTGCTTTTTCTTCTGCTTCTTCTTCTTTTTATTCATTTCCGTCAATGGAGCTGACTCCCTTTTTCAATTCATCAAAAGGGGCCCCATTTCTCAGAGAAAAAAACAGCAAAAAAATCTTTAATAGGTTCCCTTAGTAGTGGAACAAAAGGAACCAGAGTGGTTTTTAGGCTTTTTCCCTTTTGTTACGTTTCTTAAATTAATTAGCTCAAACCTGTCAAAATGGAATTGAGCCCGCGGGGATCATCCGGGCCCTTTTTTCTTTACTCTCTAACTGCTCCACCTCAAATAATAAACAACCACCCTTTTGATCACATTTCATGCCGAGTACTCATTTCAGGCACGATACTTTGAAAACTTCCTCCCTCCTCAAATTTTCCCACGCCTTCAAACTTAAAAACGGATGACTCAAACAATTAAAACTAATCCGATAAAACCGAACCCATGCCATAGGACCCAACAAACTTCCCATCCAAAACTTCAATAAATCGGAAATACGCATTCCCTTTTGCCCCTGTGAAGTATTTGGGAATAGTTCTTGACAACACACCTCTATAAAAAAATTCATCACCCAACCTCCACTTGCTACTTAAATTACGACGCATAAGCGCGTTTCGCAGTACTGTCCATGATGAAACTTCTAAGTTTGTCACATCCTCATTCTTTCATTTAACTACTGTATTCTCTTTTTTGGCTGGCCACCACCACTACCCTCTCTTCAACGCATACAAATTTCTGCAGCTCGACGTCCAAAAGGAAAAAAAATCGAACACATCACCCTCTTCTGCGATCTCTTCACTGGTTCCTGTCTCAAAAAGACGGGAGTGTAAGATCAATACCCTCTTTTTCAAATTCTCCACAAATCGCCCCCTTATCTCTTAACGTTTTCACCTTACACTCCATCCTTTCCCTTCGTTCACCGCAGATACTTTGTGTTTTTCGAACACCCAATTAAAACAAACCACTTTTGGCCGCGCTCCTTCTTTTTCGGGCCTCCACCGGGAATACCTCCCTTTTCACTTCGCAAAAGCCTTCACTTACCCTTTAAAAACCCCTCAAAACCATTTATTTTCCTACCGGACTTTCCCCCCACAAATTTTCCCCCAAATTTTTCAACAAATCTTTCACCTTTAATGTTGTTCTGTGTGGTTGTTGTGTTGTGTTGTGGTGTGGGGTTTGGTGTGTGTGTGTGGGGGTTGTGTGGTTGTGCGCGTGCGCGTGCGTTTTGCGGCGTATGCCCGATGGCTTTAAATCTTTTTAAAATTGAAACCAAAAAGGTGCGCGCTTCATTTTTTTGTTTTCTTCCTTCACCTTTTTCCATTATTTTATTATTATTTTAACACAACCCCCACACCAAAACCTCCCCCACAACACTCCTCTCCACTCTCTGCCCTTCCTCCCTTCTTCTCTCTCTCCCTCCCTTCTCTCTCTCTCCTCTCTCTCACACACACACAACCACACACACAACACACAAAAAGGGTTACCGTTTTCTTGTAAACTCTTCTGCTTTCCCCCCCTTTTGGGTTTGCTCATTTGTTTATTTCTTTGCATCGTTTTATATCCGTTGTTGTTTTCTTTTTTTTGTTTCCCCATTTTTGATTGTTTGTTTAAGAAGGAAAGGGGGACATTTTAACTTTGACCTACCCAACAAGTAAGTGTGAGGGCTTTTCTTTCCGCCTTGCCCTTCTTCCCATTTTGACGGGGAAATTTGAAGGGGTTCAAAGTCCTCCGGAAAGCTCTAAACCATCGGACCTTTTGTGCTTATTGGGGCCTTCAAAAGAACTTCCGACATTGAAAGCGAAAGATCGGGGAGTACCCCCCACTGTTCCCCACAAATAAATAGCTTCAATTTCCAACTGAATCCTGCAAGCAAACCCGCACCTTGGGGAACCTAGAGCTCACCTAGAATAAAATAAATTTTGCTTTTTTCTGATTTTTGCTGACGTTTTCCCTTTTGGGTTTGTGTTTTAAAATTCTGTTTTTTTTTTCCCTTTTCTTCTTCTTCTTTTTTTTTTTCTTCTTCTTCTCTTCTTCTTCTTCTTTTCTTTTTCTTTTTCTTCTTCTTCTTTTCTTCTTTCTTTTTTCTTTTTTCTCTCTTCTTTTTCCTCTATTTCCTTCTTCTTCTCTTTTTTTTCTGCTTCTTTTTTTTTTTTATCATTTCCAGATCAAGGGAGCGACTCCTTTATCAATTACATAAAAAGGCCCGCATTTCTCAGAGAAAAAAAACAGCAAAAAGATTTTTAATAGAACTCCCTTAGTAGGGGAACAAAAGGAACCAAGTTTTTTGTAGGAAATTCTCCTTATGTTACGTTTCTTAAATTAATTTAGCTCAAACCTTTCCAAATACTGCTTTCGGTGTTGACTTTGATCAACAATCGCTTGTCACTGAATCATGAAATTGGGGTTTTTTTCACGATAAAACATAATAATAGAAAAGGGCCCACCCCAAACAACCTGACCACGACCAGACAAGTTTGAGGGGTCCGTTATTCACAAAAGGGCATGATGAATGGTAAGGACCACCAGGCACAAACAATGTGAGGGGCAACGGGGCCTTTGTTTGTTCGATAATTCACACCATCTGTGGTGACAACCAAAAACCTTAACCAATCAGGCCCTTTTATTTTAAAGGGAGTTTTTTGCCACATATATTTAAAAGGTTGCAGACACACACGCGCACATACACTTTCACGCACACACCAGGGTTTTCACGCGCCACACACACACTATACAAAGGCACTGCACAAATACGCATTCATACAACGAAAGCATTTTATCACGCAAAAACGCGCACGCACACACCACATAAGTGAGTTCACGTGCACACAACATGCAGTACAATGCAAGCACGCGGTACGCACGCACACACAACACAACCACACACACAACAAAACACACAACACACACCCCCAACACACACACACACACACCACCACACACACACACACGCACCACCGGGGGAGAGGGGAAAGCCTAGTTTTAAAAAATTTTCACCGCAACTACGACCGGGGTTCGATTCCCCTTCAAGAGGATATTTCCCCGGACTTAACGTCAGGCAACCCCACTCTCCCCAAATGTCCTTCGATAAAACTATAAACAAGGTCCTCTGCATACGCACGCAAAACATCTTGCCACATTTTAAATCTTTCCGTTTTTCGAAGGTAGGCCATTGTATCCCAGGGGGAACAGATGACAGAATTTACAAACCGCATACACACAGGCTGATGAAAAAAAAGCACATAATCTTATCCATTACCTCGAATAAAAGAATAAAAAAAACAAATAAACGCATGCACCACACACCTCTCTTCTCTCCTCTCTCCCCTCTCTCTTCTCTCTCTCTCCTCCCCTCTCCCCTCTCTCTTCTCTCTCTCTCTCCTCTCTTCCTTCCCTCCCCTCTCTGTCCACATCTACCTTTTTTTCCCCCCATCACGCAAAACAAACACACACTCACAAACACACACACCCAAAACACAAACAAACCAATAACACAAACCACACAAACACACACACACAACACACGCACACATACACTTTAACCCCACATACACACACATGCCGCGCGTGCGAACAACGTGCACCCATTCTTCACAGAAAATTAAAAACCCAACTTTTAAACCCTCAACTACAAAACTAACTCAAATTTCCCAAAGTCACGGGCAGGGAAACAAATAAAAGGGTTTGTGATACAAAGAAACGTACAAATCGTTAACAACAAACTGTGGGATTTCATATTCATTGTACAAACAAATGCACATCCACTCACCAACACACGTGCGCACACTCCTCCCTCTCCTCTCCTCCTCCTCTCCCCTTCTCTCTCCCTCTCTCTCCTCCTTTCTCTCTCTCTCTCCTCTTTTCCCCTCTCTCTCTTCTTCTCTCTCCCCTCACCCTCTCTCCCCCTTCCTCTGCCTCAAACTCTCTCTCCTCTCTCTTCTTCCCCTCTCCCCTCCCTTCTCTCCTCTCTTCTCTTCTCCCCTTTTCCTTTCCTCTCCCCCTCTCTCTCTCTCCTCTCTCCCCCCTCGCACACACACACCCTCTTTCTCCTCTCACACACACACTCTCTCTCTCTTCCTCCCTCTCCGCACAAAAACCACACACACACAACAACACACACACACACCACAAAACACACACTCCAAACACACACCCACACACAAACAACACACCAACAACACACACCACCAAAAACACACTCAACACACAAACAAACACACCAATCAACACCACATACCAACAGCACAACCACGCAAAAACCACTCACACACCACACACACACAAAATCACACACACACACTCAAAACACCGTGCTCGCCCAAAAACCCAAAACAATAAAAACCCAAAACTTTAAAACTCTCTGTAAAGGTCGTTAGCGTTGAACATACGGAGGTTACAAATAGAACAAAACTCAGGGAAGAAAAGCCAGAGAGAAGAGAGAAGAAGAGAAGAGAAAGAGAGAGAGAGGGGGGGGGGAAAAAGAAGAAGAAGAGGGGGAAAGAAGAGGGAGGAAGAAAAAACAAGGGAAGTTTATATTTTTTTATTGGTTTTTTTTTTTTTTGCCCTCTTTCGGGCGTGATGTTTTTAGGGAAATAAGTTTACGACATTAAAGATTTGTAAAAAAAGGAAATTACACCTTCACCTTCATTTTCACCTACCCGTATCATGAACCCACCCTTAAGATTTTAAACCCAAATTTCCTCCATTTCCCCCGTCATAAAAGCTTAACACAAAACAAAAAACTCACATGCACGTGCGGATTCCGGGTAATAAATATAAACAGCACCACACCTTCTGAAAATATCTGGCTAAAAATTTCCCTTTTCTATCCCTCTCTTTTTTTTCTCCCTTTTTCCTTTCCCTTTCCATACTACATCTGTCTTTTAAACGCCTTCTTGGCCTTTCCCTCCCCCTTTTTTTTGCAAAACTTCAAAAAACCCTCTTCTCTCCACCCCGAATTCGATGGCTGGTCTGTTTTGCAGGCCTTAACGGCATGCAAAACCTTTTTGCTCTTTGACAGCCCAAAAATTTTCGCTGGCTTTCAACGATGAAGAAGAACTTAATCACAGTTTCATAAAAAAATATAAAAACGAAAAAAGATTACTTACTGGGATAAAAGATTTACTGTAAAAATGGTAAGTGCTGCCATGAGGCACTTTACCCACTTTCTTCTTAGAACCATTCGACTTGTGAGACGACCTCTTTTTTTCTTTGAAGAAAAAAGAAGAAGAAAAAAAAAAACAAAAAAAAACAAAAAGGACAAGCCTAAAAAAAGGGAAAAGGGAGAGGAAAAGAAAAAAAAAACAACAACAAAATCAACAAAAACAAAGAAGTAAAAGAACGGGAACTCCAACAACAACGAAACAACCCACCCAGCAACAATAGCAATTAAAAAATATCAAAAATACAAAACACATCACTAACAGAAATAACATCAACAGCTACAACGAAAACAAAACAAAAAAAAGGTTGATTTTTTCCATGTGCACCTACCCATCAAAAAAATTCGAACAAACGGTAACTTTACCCCCAAAAAGAATAGAAACCGAATTGTTTCTTTTCCCCCCCAGGGTTTTATTCATCCTTACCAAACATCAGCAGAAGATGTTCAGATTGGGAACTGCCCAGGCTGTCACACCACTTGTCTTGTTTTTTCCCCTTTCACTGACCTCCCTGGGGGGGATCCAGGCCCTGTCATATAAATCGCAGGGAATATGATTGACATCTGATTACAAAGAATAGAAAGGGTTTGTCTTTTACAGCGAGAACTTAAGTTTTTATTGAATGGGCCCAACGGGGAAAGGTATGTTCCCCCCCTAACCATGGGTCTTTGGGGGAGAAAGGTGCAGAGACACAGCTTCTCCAAGGCCACATAAGAGGTGGCGCCGATCTCCCCCCCCTCGCCGCTTTCCTTCCCACCCAAAGGGGGCGGGTACCCTTTTATGGCTAGGGAGCCGGAACTGAGTAAAACCAAGACCGCAAACGGCCACCCATCTCTTGGGTAACGGGGCCAAATGCGTTTAAACCCTTTACTTGGGAAAGTGATGCTCTTCAAGGAGTGTTTGGGTTTTAAAAGGAGGGGAATTTTTTTTTTTTTATTATTACTTGTATACTTTTGTTGAATGGATAAACTGGGACAGGAAGCTAAAACAATGTGGATTTGGTGAGGGGGGTCCAACTGGTGACAACTTAACATACAAAAAGGGGACAGACAACGGGCATACAGACAGAAACAAACACAGACACAAAACAAACCGGGGCCCCCGTGTTGGAACGAAAGAAAAACATCTTGACACAGTTAATCCGTTCACTTTTTTTTTTGCCGGGTGGAAACATAACAAAATTTAAAAAACCGCATACGCACGCGGACGGGATGTAAAAAAACCATATTTTTATTCCATTATCCTCGTTTAAAAAAGAATAATAAATAAATAAAAAATGAATAACAAGATGGGGCAATAAAAATGACAACAAAGCAATGCTACTAATTTATTTTATGGAAACGTTTCTAACACACAACACACACACACCACACACAAAAAACCACACACACACACACACCAAACCACACACACACACACACACACACATACATACATGCAAAAACCACATACACATATGGACGGGATAAAACAAAAAGCACATTTGGTTTTTCATTTTTTCTAAAAATAAAAGAATAAAAAAAAAAAATAGTAATATCACACACACTGCAAAATCACACACATAAAACCGATCCCCCAAAAAAAGCACATGAGGGGATTATTCCATCATTCCCCAAAATAAAAGAATACAGAAAAAAAGTAACACACACACACACCAACACACACAACACACACACCACCCACATTTGTATAGTGCTCAGAAGACAAAAGAACAGTGACACACTGATCCGGGTTAAGGGGTAACAATGGTGCCCGGGGGAAATCCCCCCAATAGCAAAATTTTCCTCCCCACCCCCCTCCCTGCCCCCTCCCATATATCCCCCCCCCCCCCCGCTTTCATGACTTCCCCTTGTTTTTTTCCTTTCCCGATTTTTTTTCCAAACCTAGATTAAAAATGGCAGGTCAACATGGACTTTTGTTTTTTTCATTAACTGAACAGCAAACCCCAACCGCTTGGAATTACCCGGCGAAGTCCTTCAGGAGGTGGGAGAGGAGGGGAAAAGGGGGAGGAGGAGGGGGATGGGAAAAAGGAAAAGAAGGAAAGGAAAAGGGGGGAGGAAACATTTTCCCTCAGTCCCCCTTTAACAACAACCCCCCCGGGGGAATTTTGGGGCCTACCGTATAAACAGCAACCCCCCACCTAAAAAAATTATGTGCAGAAATTCTTTCTTTTTAAAACCCTCCCTTTTTGCTCCCTTGTTCGTCTTTTTTCCGTCAATTCCTTCTTTGTCTATTTTCTGCCTGTTTTTGGTTATTTTCCTGCCTTTTTTCCCAAAAGACTTAAAAGATAAAATTCTTTCCCCATTGAAGAGGATTGTTGGCCTGACCTGTCAGGCGCTTAATGGAGCGCCCGCATTTTCTTCACAGGACAGAACCAACAATTGTTTGGAGGGCTCAAAAAAGAAAAAAGAAGAAAAGAAAGAAAATAACAAAATATTTGGATAATAATAAAAATGTACATAATAAGGAAAGAAATAGCGCTGAAAACTTGTAAAAGAACAAACAAAACGAACGCTTGCACTCAAAAAATTTACAGCACAATTCCTTTAAACATAAAAACAACAATTTCAAAACATGGCCCCACAACACCCACACACACCCCACCACACACACACACCACACACACCCCGCGCGCGCGCGCGCGAACCACTGAGATAGTTTAGAATATAAAAAATACATACATTTAAAAGAGAAAAGAGAGAGAGAGAGGAGAGAAAGAGAGAGAGAGAAAGAAGAGAAGAGAGAGAAGAGAGAGAAGATGTTTTTTGAATGCGGTGTGCCTATCACCAAGTAGTGAATGGGCATTTAAAAAAAAACAAACAAAACAAACAACGAACACACTTAGGAGGAAAGGGAAATGTTAAGATTAGGACAGAATAGGGGAAAAATCTCAGGAGGAATGGTTTTTGAGCGGTTTTTACGGTATGCATTGACATCTAAAGAGGAGAGGAAAATGGGGGCAATACAGTTGTTCACTTGCAAAACAGGGCCCTGTCTTCTTTTTATAGTCGTTTTTTACCATCTTCGTCTCTCTGTCTGCCTGCTTTCTCTGTCTGTCTTTTCTTTATACCTATCTTTTTGTCTGTCAGTCTTTTTCTCCATCTTTCCCTTTCCTCATGATCCTCCCTCTCCTCTCTCTCTCTCCCTCTCTCTCACCATCTCCCCTCCTCCCTCTCTCTCTTGCTCTTCCTCTCTCTCCCTTTTCCCCCTCTCTCTCTCCTCTCTCCTCTCTCTCTCTTCTGCCAAGAAATTTTGTTTAAAAAACTGTGTTCAAAAAAAGGGAAAATATGGCTGCCCCCAAGACCTCAAAAAGCAAGTCACCAGGCCAGGACAACCTGGGGGCCGAACTGTTCAAGGCAATTCACTACACGACTACTGCAACCACGTTCACAGCTGCAGGAAGAAGAAAAAGTACCTGATGTTGGGCCCCAAAAGGAGTGATAGTCAAAATCCCCAAGAAAGGAACCCGAGCAACTGCAACAACTGGGGGGAATCCCTTTGTCGTGCCCAACAAGATCGGGCCAAGGGCATCATCAGAAAATATCAGACGCTGTGGACATGCTTTGAGGAAAGAACAAGCAGGTTTTTAGGAACACGACAGTAAACCAAATTCACCTAGAAAACATCGTCCCAACAGGCCAGAGTGGCAAAGCAACGTATTTAATTTTTGGACTTTGAAAAGGGTTTTCAGCATACACAGAGACACCTTTGGGGTACCTTTGACACTATGGACCCATCGAAACTGGTACACCTTTTCAAAAACTTCTATACAACTTCAATGCTCGGGGCCATAGCAACACTGTCTTCGAAGTCAAGACAAGTAAACAAATTGGGGATTCAGCATTCTCTTCAAACTGCCATTTATTGGGTGATGAGGGAAGCGACAAGACCCCCAAAGGGGTTCGCGGGGCCTTTCTCAAAACTAGACACCTTGACTTGCGGGTGAAACCGGCGCTGCCCCCCACACACCAACAACCAGAAAGACCAGCAGACTCCAAAAACGGGCAGCAAGTGGGGCTTCGAAAACACCAAGAAAACGGAGACAATGTCCCCTCAAATTTAACACCCCACCCCCTTTAAAGGGAAAGAACTGACCTGCCCAGACAACAAATTCCATACCTTGGCAGCATCACAAACCAGAGGGCGCACAAAAGAAACATCCCAACAGACTGGGAAGGGAAAGTGTTTTGGGGGATGAACAAACTGGGATAACTCAGACAGCACCAAAACCAACTAAGCATACCAGAGCTGTGTTGTGTCTAGCCCTGTACGGTTCTATGCTGGGATACGGGAAAACTTACCAAACCCTTTGATCCCCCACCATAGCCTGCAAAATTTTCCGGGTTTTTTTGGCCCGAGAAGATCTCCAATGAACCTCCTCGGGGAACAGGCAAGAAACATGGCAACCATAAAACCAACACGGTGGAATGGGGTTGGGGAATCCCCGAAAAGGGCCCACAGCAATCACAAGATTGACTGGACCCCAGAAAAGGGAAAAAAAAAGACCAAAAGCAACGGGAGAAGAACGTGAAAAGATAAGGCCATGCACACTCTTTTGGGAACAGTGACTAGTTGGGCCCCAAAAAGCAGGAGTGGAAGCCTTTTTTTGCGCCCTACCACCCTGGGTGTAATGGCTAATATGAATGAGGGTTCAAAAATTGAAACATTTGTTTCTGTGAAAAATCACTCTTGGAAAACCCAATTTTTCTTTAGGCCCGTTGCTTTTTTTGTTGGCATTTCTTTTGTCAACAGTATGGATTACCCCCTTTATACATGCTGGGACCTTACAAACCAAAATCTTTATCCTGTCTCTCTCTAACTAAAACTATGGCTTTCCTCATTGGGCCTTAAAGAAACAAAGGTAAACAACCAAAAAAGGTACAAGAGACAGAGAAAAGTCACTATCAAGCGGATTCTGAAAAAAAATTTCCCGCTTCTTATTTTGAGGATAAAAATAAAGACCCCGGGTTTTTTTTACATCCAGTCCCCGGGTTTCACATTTTTTAAATGTTGTCTCCATTCCCACGGACACATTCCTACCTTCGGGAAAAAATGTTTCAACGGTTTCACAAACTTCCCCGTTGGGACCGGGCCCGTTTTTTAATCTTATCCAAAGGGCTTTCGGGGGTAAATTACACTGAGTTATTCCAGGGAAAAAATTTCCCCTGAAACGATTTCCAGTGGTGGCTAAAACTACTCAAACCACCCAGGTTTTTCCTCCCCCCCAAATAACAAAAGAGAGAGAGAAAAACAGAGACAGAACAGAGAGGAGTCAGCATTACTGTTTAAAAGTTGTTGGTCTTTTATTGTACTTTTTTTCACTCTCATGAAGTTTTGAGGGTACTGTTCAAGGAAAAAAAAGCAAAACCAAAAATCCAAAATGTCCCCAAAAAAACAGACACAGTACTAATTTCGCAGAAACAAAAACACCAACGCTGTGACACTGATAAGGAGTTATCTGGGGGCCGGGGGAAATCACAAAATGGCCAAAATTACCCCCCCCCCCCCCCCCCCACCCCAACCCCCGATTTTTTTTTTTCTTTGGGGTTTTTTCAGTCGGCTTTTTTTTTCCCAAAACCCGGATTTAAAAATGGCTCGGTCAGTCTCCTTTTCTCTTTTGTTTAGGGTTTTAAAAATGACCCACTGAAAAGGTGGGGCCCCAAAAAAACAAAAACAAACCACAAGATAGGAGGGGGCAGGGAAATAAAATGATCCAAAAGGATCAAAAAGAAAACAACATTTTTAGGTGATGAAATGTTTGTTTTTAAAGTGGGAGAAGAGAGAGAGAGAAGAGAGAGAGAGAGGAGAAAGAGAGAAAAAGAAGAGACAGGAAATGAATTGGCGCAGGTTTTTTTTCAATGGAAGTAAAGGGGTGACTACTGGTTGTTCTTTTTGTTGGCGCCCCGACTGCTGCCTGTTTTTGTCGCTCTGTCTGTCTGCGTGACTCCATCTCCCCCCTCCCCCCCTCTCTCTCTCTCTCTCTCTCTCCTCTCTCATCTCCCTCCCCCTCTCTTTTCCCCCTTCTCCCCCCCTCCCTCCCCCTCCCCTCTCCTCTCCCTCCTCTCTCTCCTTCCCTCCCCCTCTCTCCCCTTTTCTCTCTACAAAACTATACACACAGGACTGGGTTTTTTTTAATACAGTGCGTTTATTCCATTTTTCCTCAAAAAAAAGACAAATAATCAATAAAAAAACATATCTCTCTCATTATCTCTCTCTGTGCACAATGTAAATTTTGTTTTCTTTATTTGTATAATGGGCGCTTTTTTTTGGTTGTTCGTTTTCTTGCTTCTTTCTTTTTTTCCTATTATTTTGAGTCTCATGTGTAAAAAAATACATGCCCACTCCTTTGATTTTTCTTTGTTCAAGGATGTATGTCTACCTTTGCCTGTTTCTGCCTGCGGGGACAAGCACAACTTTTATTTTTCCTAATTTTTAAGGAAACCAATTTTTTAAAAGATTAAGAATTTTAATGTATCCCTTTTTATCAAATTTTTCCCAAAAACGAGGGGTTAAGAAGGGAATAAATTAAGCCCATTGGATATATTTTTCCCCGATAAAAGTATCAACAAAGGCGAGGGTTGACAGAAAAAGAACATTCAGTGTACCCCTTTTTGCAATTTTTCCCTAAAAAAACCGGTAAAAGGCAATAAATCAATAGGCATAGGAAGATATCTTTACTTTTTTAAAAAAAAAATTTTTTTAACAAGGGGGGAGGCTTTGGGCAAAAGACTGGTTCATATCCCCATAATAAAAATCACAATAACATGGTCTGAAAAGGGGGAAAAAATACACATTGGAAATGTATCTTTTTCTCCATCTATTTGCACAAAGGGGGCAATTTCTAAGGCATTGTCAAAGGGGAAAACATCTTCCAAAACTCACAACCAAAAAATGGTGTATTTTCAAGCAAAAAAACAAACCTTAATGTATAACATGAGCCCTGTTCAATTAAATAGATCGTTCACTGCTTCCTTGTTTAATCTGTGGCCCGTTTCATTTTCGTGTTTATCGTTTACCTTTCTAAAAGTCCTGTTTACGCTTAAAGAGTTGGGGTTGATGACCAAAAAGTCACTTAGAATATCATGAGGGATTTTTTCGCAGGACAGAGACCCATTTGTGAATGAAGACCACCCTACTGGGCAAGGGCCCTATTTAAAAAACGGGCCTTTTTTGTTTTAGACATTTCAGCCATGGCGTTGGTGCAATTAACAACGCTAACACAATAGTGTGTCTCCCCTGTATTTCAAAAGTGGCTTTGTTTTTTCAAAAACATTCACCATACACATCATCACGCCTCACAAACTAACACACCCGCTGCACACCCCACACACACACACACAAAAACCCACACCACAATCCTCGGGGAAATATAAACCGAGGCCCGGTGCGAAAGCACCCCCAGAACACTTGCCACACGTTTTAAAACTGTTCCCTTTCGAAGAAGGCCATTTGTCCGGGGGAAAAGATTACAGAATTCCAAATCGTATACCAGGACCGATGTAAAAAAGTACATAAGTGGTCATTCCATTTTCCCGATTTTAAAAAATAAATTAAAACTAAACAACAAACCCCAAACACGCACACAAAAAAAACACACACACACACACACACACACACCAAAACACACACGCCGCGCGCCGCGCGCGCGCGGGATTATTTTGACATATGTTATTGCTAAAGGGATGAATGCCAAGTATATGATCTTTGTTTGATGCATATCGTGAAAAAAATAATGATAATTATGACGACCAAAGATTTTTTAAAGGGTTTGGTTTTGTTGTTGTGTGGTGTGTGGTGTGTGTGTGTGTGTGTGTGTGTGTGTGTGTGTGTGTTTGTGGTTGTGTGTGTGTGGTGTGTGTGTGTGATTTTTGGGGTTGTGTCTCTTGTGTCTTGTGTGTCTGTGCGTGTGTGTCTGTTGTGTGTTGTTGTTCTGCCTTTGTGTTTTGTCGTGTTTTGTTCTAGTGTGTGTACTTTTGTTGTTTTGTGGTTGTTGTGTGTTGTGTCTCTGTGTTCGGTGTGTGTCTGTGTTTGGGAGTCTGTGGGGTTTTTCGTGTTTGTGTTTTGTCAGGTGTTCTGTTGTGGTGTGTGTGTCTGCTCTTCTGTGGTCTCTGGTGTGTTGTGTTGAGGGATTCTTCTCTGTGGGTCGTTTTCTTCTCGTAGTTGTCGAAATATTATAGTTAATGTGGGTATAATGAAGCTGTTGATGTTGCTAATTATATGGGTTTTATAAAAAACAAATTTAAGCTTACTCAAGATATAGACATTCACGCACGCACACATGCACTACACACACCGCGTGCCCGACCCGCGCCCCGCCCGCGCGCGCACACATACCCAAAATAATAATATGGGTGGGTGGGTGGATGGAAGTATTATTTTGTATGAAAAGTATATGTTGTATGAAGTAAGCATGAGATGTATGATTATTATGTATGTATATTTTTGTAAAATTAGTTGTAGTATGTATGTATGTATTATGTAGTATGTATGCAGCTTACGACTTTAGAGAATTTTTACGGTTTTTAACAAGAGCTTTTTCATGGATGAAGACAATCCAGCAAAACTTTGTAAAGCAAAAACAACATGTAATGTACGCTTGGCACTTTGCTTACATCAAAACTGACACAGCTTTTAGCTCAAGGCAATCAAACATAAACAAAACACAAAAAAACAAAAACAAAAACTCCACGGCAGTTTGGTCCTTTGAGTTTTTACTCTTGTGTTTATTTGTCTTGTGGTTTTGCTTTCTTGTTTCCTTGGGAAAAAAAAAGGAAAGGCATCCGATGTTTAACATTTTTGAAAGGGAAAGGAATGAAATAACCAAAATCGGTTTTTAAAAAAATCCCCGAGTTTACATTTGTTCGGTGTGCCTGAGAAAAAAGAAAAGTAGAAAAAAACGACACTTGATCTCAGGTTACGTTGATATGATTTTCATACCTGGCGGAGGCAGGGAGAGGGGGTAGTCAAGTGGTTAGAGTGGTGAGCTCGTGATCTGACGGCCCGGGTTCGAGCCCCCACCAAGGCATCCACTCGAAGGGATTTTCTCCATTGAATTAACATCAGTGCCGACTCCACTCCACTGGGAGTCATTTGGATGTGACTATAAACCGAGGCCCTGTATACAAACGCACACAGAACATCTTGTGCACACATTAAAACCCGTTCCACCTTTTGGAAGAGTAGGTCATTGCTTGCCGGTAGGAAAGGATGAACTTTGTAGGAACTTTGTGTTTAAAAATAATAAACCACAACCACACTAGTGTCATGTTTAGACATCATCTCGAAAGTGGAAATTCTTATCATCTCATCTCATCTGCTCCCATAACCACCTCCAGGGTCAGTGGGGCACTGCAGTGACGAACGTTGCACCAGTTGGCTCCATTTGGGGCGGTTGTGAGCAAGAGCCTGGGTTGTGGAGAAGCTCTTCCCGGTCCATTCAGTGACGTTGTCTGCCCATTCTTCTCTTCGGCCTGCCTCGCCTTCTCTTCCCCTGCGCTGTTCCTTGCAGTATGGTTTTGGAGAGCCATCTGATCTTGTCACATGTCCATACCGTCTGAGCTTCCTTTTCTTGACCTGTGGTCAGCAGGTCTTTGTACTGTTTTACTTGTTGGGTGATGACAAGCGGTTACCTTAAGGGTAGGTAAAAACGGCGGCATACATAAAAATCTGACCATTGGTGGACCGAGTAGCTCTAGCCTAAGATCGACAAAACAAAACTACCGTTGTGATGTTCAGGTGCTGTTATGCATCGGGTGTAGGATGGACAGTGGTATGGGTGTAGATGGCCCTACTGGTCACAAATTTCCACATTTGTGATGGACGGAATGACGGTTAAGTGAAGAAATGAATAGAGTTTCTTCTTCTTCTTCTTCTTCTTCTTCTTCTTCTTCTTCTTCTTCTTCTTCTTCTTCTTCTTCTTCTTCTTCTTCTTCTTCTTCTCTCTTCATCTTCTTCTTTCTTCACAATTCTTCATCTTCTTCTTCGCAATTCTTCTTTGCAATTCTTCTTCTTCGCAATTCTTCTTCTTCATAATTCTTCTTCTTCGTCGTCGTGGTCGTCATCGTCGTCGAACGCTCAGACAGCAACTATTATTGTCTGTCATATGAGCGAAAATGCCTTGCGCTGCCGTTTCGCGCCTGACAAGTCAGGCCCAGCGCATCCGACTTCGTCGTGGGAGAGAATTGTTATCTGTTATGTCTTTCTGGAAAAGAGGTAGAAGGATGGACCAAGAAGACAGAACAGAATAGAGTTTTCAGATAGAAGTTATTTTCTTTACGGGTCACAGATTGAAGCGTCGACATTTCTTGACCAATTAAAAACGGGCATTTTTACGATTTCCCATTTGTTGTAATGATAACACGTTTGAAAGCAGACGTTAACCAGTTGTCCTAGTTTTCTTTCTACAGGGTGTAACAATTTCCGAGAACAATTACAGGATTCAAATTAGTCCCTACCAGACATACAGACACACAGGCACACAGACATGTTCACACAAGGTGAGACAACCGATTCATGACTGTGGTGTTGTTTTTGTCTGTACTGGTTTGACTTTGTAAGTACACATAGTTACATGATGATCTAAAAGAGAGAGAGAGAGAGAGAGAGAGAGAGAGAGAGAGATAGACAGAGACAGACAGTCAGAGATACAGACAGACAGAGACAGCCAGACAGACAGACACAGAGACAGAGAGAGAGAAGAGGTATTAATTTTAGGGTGAAAGCACATTAATTTGGACACATACACACAGAGACACACACTAACACACCACTTACACAAACACACATACACACACGCGCGCGCGCGCATTAATTCCTTGCGATGAGACTATAAACAGAGGTCCCGTGTGCGAATGCACGCAGAACATCTTGCGCACACGTTAAAACCCGTTCCGCTTTTCCGAAGAGTAGGCCATTGTGTGCCGGTGGGAACAGATGA
Organism: Rapana venosa; assembly: GCA_028751875.1. NCBI lineage: Eukaryota > Metazoa > Mollusca > Gastropoda > Neogastropoda > Muricidae > Rapana > Rapana venosa. Next base: position 49,270,923 of record CM054149.1, on the reverse strand, counting down.
CAAAATTTACAAAACTGCATTCACACGGTAACTGGATGAAAAGAAACACATAAGTTCTCATTCCATTATCCTCGAAAGAAAAGAATAAATAAAAACACAGACTAACACACACACACACACACACACTTACACACTCACACACACACACACACACACACAACACACATCACACACACTACACACCACACACACTTCACACACACACACTTACACACACACACTTACACACGCCACACACACACACACACACACACACACATACACACACACTTACACACACACACTTAACACACACACACACACGCACACACACACACACACACACACACACACACACACACACACACACACACACACACACACACACTACTATTATTCATGCATTTTATCGAACGACACAATTAATAAAGGAAAATGACCGCTTTCCACACACCACCACCACCACCCACCCCCACTCCCCTGCCACCATCCCCCCAACCTCTCCTCCACCCCCACCCCTTCCTCTCCAATCTGTCTCTTGCGTGCATTAAAATGTGTCTTGTCCATATTGCTTTTGTTCACAAAAAATACAACAGGAACAGCACACAAAAAAACCAACCATCAAAAAAATGGTATTGTCATTATTTTATTTTGAGATCTGCCAAACTTATTGATCCTCCTTTTTTTCGGGGGAGGGGAGTGGAGGGGATAAGGAAAATGAGAGGATGAGGGATGGAGG